>CM042088.1:19268304-19765804 GCA_023512835.1 Taxillus chinensis | reverse complement strand
CCCACAACAAAAAAAAAAAAAAGCGGAAAAAAAACCCCCCAAAAAGAGAAAAAGAAAAAGAAAAAAAAAGGAAAAGAAAAAAAAAAAGAAAAAAAGAAAGGAAAGAAACGAGCGGGGCCAAACACCAAAAAAAACCCCAGAAGAACCCCCCGAAACCAGAAAAAACAAAAAAAAAAAAAAAAAAAAAAAAAAAAAAAAAAAAAAAAAAAAAAAAAAAAAAAAAAAAAAAAAAAAAAAAAAAAAAAAAAAAAAAAAAAAAAAAAAAAAAAAAAAAAAGAAAAAAAAAAAAAACAAAAAAGAGAAAAAAAAAAAAAGAGAAACACAAAAAAAAGAAAAAGGAAAAAAAGGAAAAAAAAAAAAAAAAGAAAAAAAAAAAAGCGGCAGCAAGGGAAAACCCACCAAAAAAAAGAGGAAAAAAAAAAAAAGAAAGGAGGAAAAAGAAAAAGAGCAAAAAGGAAAAGCAAAAAAAAAACCACAAAAAACCCAAACCCCAAAAAAAAAAAAACCCAACAAAAAAAAAACCAAAGAAAAAAAAGAGAGGGGAAAAAAAAAAAAAAAAGAAAAAAGAAAGGAGAAAAAGAAAAGGAAAAAAAAAAAAAAAAAAAAAAAGAAGAAAAAAAAAAAAAAAAAAAAAAACAAAAAAAAAAAAAAAAAAACAAAAAAAAAAAAAAAAAAAAAAAAAAAAAAAAAAAAAAAAAAAAAAAAAAAAAAAAAAAAAAAAAAAAAAAAAAAAAAAAAAAAAAAAAAAAAAAAAAAAAAAAAAAAAAAAAAAAAAAAAAAAAAAAAAAAAAAAAAAAAAAAAAAAAAAAAAAAAAAAAAAAAAAAAAAAAAAAAAAAAAAAAAAAAAAAAAAGAAAAAAAAAAAAAAAAAAAAAAAGAAAAAAAAAAGAAAAAAAAAAAAAAAAAGAGAAAAAAAAAAAAAAAAAAAAGAAAAAAACAGAAAAAAAAAAAAAAAAAAAAAAAAAAGAGGCAGAAAAAAAAAAAAAAAAAAAAAAAAAAAAACAAAAAAAAAAAAAAAAAAAAAAAAAAGAAGAGAACAGGAAAAAGAAAAAAAAAAAAAAAACAAAACAAAAAAAAAAAAAAAAAAAACCCCCCCAAAAAACCCCCAACAAAAAAAAAACAACACAAACCCCACAAAAAAAAAAAACCAACAAAAACAAAAAAACACCCCCCCAAAAAAAAAAACACACCCATTATGTTATGCAATGTGACAATTATCAAAGGACAGGAAATATCAGCCGCCGGAATGAGCAACCATTGACAAACATCTTGGAGGTTGAACTCTTCGATGTCTGGGGTATAGATTTTATGGGACCATTCCCATCTTCTTTCAAAAATTTATATATTTTACTGGCTGTGGACTACGTGTCCAAATGGGTTGAAGCAATTGCTACACCAGTAAACGATTCCAAGGTTGTTCAGACATTTTTGAAGAAACAATTTTTTACCAGGTTTGGGGTACCAAGAGTTCTCATCAGTGATGGTGGTTCTCATTTCTACAACCAGCATCTTGACAGACTATTACAGAAATATGGCGTTCGCCACAGAATCACTACCCCATATCACCCTCAGGCTAATGGGCAGACAGAGGTGTCCAATCGGGAAATTTAAAAAATTTTGGAACACACTGTAAATGCTTCCCACAAGGATTGGGCTGCTAAGCTAGATGATGCTCTCTGGGCATATCGGACAGCATTCAAGACACCACTTGGGACATCTCCTTTCCAGCTCGTTTATGGCAAAGCCTGTCACCTTCCAGTGGAATTGGAGCATAAGGCTTATTGGCCCACCAGATTCCTTAATATGGATGCCACTAAGGCTGGTGAAACAAGACTACTATAGCTTAATCAGCTTAAAGAATTCAGACACACGGCCTATGAAAATGCTAAGCTATATAAGGAAAAGACTAAACACTGGCATGATAAGCACCTTATTCTGAAGAATTTTGAAGTTGGTCAGATGGTGCTCTTATATAATTCCAGACTGAGATTATTCCTAGGAAAGCTTAAATTCAAGTGGTCTGATCCATATTATGTCCGAGAAATACTAAAGAATGGTGCTTGTTCAAATACAAAAGGGCACCGACACACCATTTCTTGTTAATGGGCACAGATTGGAGGCTTATGTTTAGGGGTAGTCACAAGAGTGAACTGTGACTTACCTCGATGCCGCTCCACAGTGATATCACCCACTGAGGTCTAGCTGGGACCCTAAACAAGTGCTTCTGGGAGGCAGCCCAGCATTCTGTTTACTTATTTTCTCTTTGTTATTTTGAGCACTCTGGAAAGGGATTGGTAACTACTAGTAGTGGATGCACTGTCAGCGCAGTATCACTTGTTGGAAAATTTATTTTTCGTCTCTCTAAATGGTATTCCACCAATCTCCAATCAGTTCACATGATTCCCGGTGTTTACTATGCCGAAATGGGTGAAAACGGGACCTAGTCGGGTGAATGGTGATTCACCCAACCACATTTATGACGATGGAATTCGGCTTTATTAGACATTAGGCGTATTTTAGTAAATTTTCATGATGTTCTATGGTTGGTCGGGTGAACGACCTTCAGCCAAACATATTCCAAATTCACCCATTTCTCTTTTATTAGCCTATTTACATCTTTGAAGACCCATGCCAAGCTTTGGACAAGTGGTCGGGTCAAGTCGAGTCACCCGACCAGAATTGTCTTTTACCCGTAATGGTCATTTCGGTCACTTCATATGCACGGAAGCCCAAAAGTCATGAGAAACATGTGGTCGGGTGAGATCACCCGACCTTCACCCGACCACATCCACGTGGGGTGTATCTGCCGATTCTAGAGTCTTCTATCCACATGGCAGTATCCTATTGGACCAAATACGTCATTTGACCTACCCTCTTCACCCGACCAGATCTATTTAAAGGGTAGGCATGGGCATGCCTTTTCACTCCACTTCCTCATATGAGAGCCATCAACTCTGAAGCAAAATCCGCCTCCTTTATTTTTTGCTATTTCAGCCTATTAGCTGTCCTATGGCCGCTTTTGCTGGGTTTGTGCCATATTGGGACTCTCTGGTGCACAGTCCAGTCTCATGGCGGCAGGAGATGATGACGCTACTACAGAGCAGCGGCTTGCGGCAGTTATGTTTAGACCCATGTCTATTGCTACCAGAGGCGACTGGGGAATTTTATGACACTGTGCATTAGGATGACAAGACGGGAGAGACATGCTTGGTGGGTCATATTCAGGGCTTTTAAGTTGTGGTGTCTGCTCGCATCATTCATGCCATTTTTGCTCTTCCTGAGGCAAGCACTCCCATTCCCCCTCTTTTTAAAGATGAATTAACTGTTGCTTTAAATTATCAAGATCCTAGTGGGGCTGTGCGTCGATACTGTAAGAAAACTGGTTTTGATCAGCAGTTTAGATTCTTGGCTATTTTAATTGGGAAATGTCTATTTTGCCAACTGTCTAAGTAAGAACCAGTCCTTCAAGAGCACATGATGGTTATGTACAATGTCACTAGAAATTTACGTATTCCACTGGCTGATTTCCTCTTTACATCCTGGGTGCATTTACAACACAAAAGGCTGTTTGGGAGGCTGCTCACAAAAATTATTCTCTGTCAATATCCTTCTTTGGAGCGGTTATTTCCACCCACCTCCTATCCCCCTGCATTAGTTCTGCGCAGTATTTCTGAGGATGGTACTCTTGCTGTTCGATTGGTGGGCCGTGTGCATCAAAGTGTGCGACAATATAGCCAGACTTATGAGGACATGCCCCCTTGGGCCCCACCACAGCAAGCCCCTCATCACCAGTCATTTCATTTTTCTGCTCATTCCTCTATTCCAATGGATAACTCCTCTGATGAGGACTATGCAGGGATACCTCCTGCACCTAAGGTGCCACCTGCTTCTGACGATCAGTTCATGGCCACTCTCACCACGTTAACTGAAGAGGTGCAATCTTCCTATCGGGCTGTGGAAATTGCCCAGAAGAAACATAAAAAGAAGTTGTCTGGACTATTTTCCTTCCTTAAAGGTATCCACAAGTCTAAACCCAAGCACTCGCCCTCATCTTCCCACAGCCCTACTTCCTTTCCATCCGCTTCTGAACCTGCCCCTGACCCTGATTTCACTAATCCAGAACCTATGCCCTCCGAATCTACCATGCGACTTGATGTACCGGCACCTTCATCAGCCGGGCCTGATTTCCTATCCCCAGAGCCGGTTCATCTCTCCATCTACACGGATCCAGCTCATCCGTGGTCCTCCAGTCATCTCAGTTCCGAGCAATTCTCCTGAACCGTCTCCCTATGCTGAGCCTTACTCTTCTCTACCTCAGTCCCCTCCATGGCATTCTGTTCATCGAACTTCTCAACGGGAGGCTTGCAAATGGGCCCAGGAATGCATTCAGCGGGGTCGGGCGGACCCACTTCCTTTCTGGACCTTACTTGATATTTCTATGCCGTCTGTGATGACCAACCCCGCTGCTCATGAGGCTTATCATGCTTATTACTACAGCTCTACTGAATCTTGGCGTTCCACAGGATACACCCAATATGTCTCCTCTTCTAGTCTACAGAAGATCACCGAACCTCCGAACTGGTTTGACACATTAGATATCAGTACTTTTATCTATGCCGTCAAGCGAGCTATTACACAACACCCAGATCTATTTCCTCGGGATGAGATCTCTGACATCCTTCCCACTTTATCCAACTTTCCACTGACGCGAACCGCCACCATTTGCCAATATATCAGCGGCCAACGGACCAATTTCAAGTCCTGGGTCGATTTGGACTTTGTGCTCATTCCTGTGCACATCATTAATCATTTTGTGATGCTCCATGTTGATTTTATAGCCATGGTGATCGAACTGTTTGATCCTTTCACTGAACGTGATCCCAGTGCACGGGCCGGTCAATTGGTTCAGGGTCTTTGTCTCACTCTCCATTAGGCCCTTCAGGAATCCGGCTTTTATGCCCAACGTGCACGCTATCCTGCTCAATCCTTTCTCTCGTTATTCATCCGACGTGACATTCCTCAGTAGCCCAATTCCAACAATTGTGGAGCTTTTGTTTGCGATTATCTCCTGGCTTGTATCCAGTCCCATGCTGGCTGTTGGACCGCCTACAAAGATGAAACTTTTCCTCGTGAGGCTCTTCGTGAGATGGTGGCCCAATTCATCTTTCATTTCAGCTATCCGGTGTGACTTTGGTATGCCCTCTGCTCCTTTCTGTTCAACTTTTGCATGGGGATCATGCTTTCTTCTAATTTTGGGGGAGGGGTCGCCTTGCTTTCACTTGCCTTGCATCCTATGTATATATGTGTGACTGCCTATTTCTGTTATTTTGTGTATATTCGTGTAATTGTCTCTCTTCAAACAAAAAAACAAAAAAAACATTGCATGTATGTTGTGGACTCGGTAGCTGATAATCGATGAGTATGCTAGTCTCTTCTTGTGACTTGAGATGTGAAATTGGTGATAGTGATAATGTTTTAGGCCTTTACATAACATTCTTGTTGCTTGGAATGAAATCATCGCATGTATGAGTCAACAACTTGGGCTCTTAGCTACGGTCGTAAATTCTTAAAGTCATTACCTTCAATCCCTTGGAATTGTGTGTTATTGAGAGAAACAGTTTGTCACCATCATTGTTCTTTTGTGTGATTATATCCCTTGGTTGATGAGCTTAGACGAATATAGTGTTAGTGGGCTGTGATGATTGGGTTGGCGGTTGTTGGCTGAACTGAAGCCATAGGTTGCATTGATGTGAAACATTCAAGTTTTTGCTTATTTTTGGAGAGAGGCAATTGTTTTCAAGCTTTGGGCAGTAAATGTTTAGCCCCTTTTTGTAATTTTCTTTTAAGTGACAATCATGTAAATGGGGTTGCTGATTTAAAGTCGTGTGGCATTCAATTTAGCCCGAATTCTATCTTTATTTTACACCCCAAGTTATTTCAACTTAGTAGGCCACTCATGAAGTAGAATAGGGAGTTCTTTATGTAGTGCATCACTTGGGTAATTCACCTCTCAATGCAACTATGGTGGAAGTTAAGGAATGTGGTAAGACTTGATGAATCATCACAATATAAACTGCCTGCATTTTTCTACGGTCTGAAAACCTTGGGATAAGAGTGCGAGTGATGGGAGATTAATCATTTGAGTGAGGTTGCTTTGTTTCCACCATGAGAACTCCAAGGGATTGTTGCTATTGCTTTAATTTTTAACGATTTAGCTGTTTCTTAGTAATTAACCAGGAATGCATGTGATTGTTGGACCATGAAACAAGTTGGTAATGCAAAGTCGTTAAACCTACATCATTGACTCCGTTACTCCATTGCATGTCCACTACGATGACAGTATATCTATCAGACATTATCATCTGCATTGTGTTTTTCTTTTTCTTATTTTGCACCCTTTTTGTTTTAGGAGTGTGTTTCTAATCTTGCTTGGGACGAGCAAGGTTCAAGTTTGGGGGATTTTGATAGTGATCATCTGGACCACTATTTTAGGGCCATTTTGGGTGTGTATTGAAATGAATTATACATCTTTGTCACTCGAAAATGTTTATATTTTCTATCTGATACCCTAACCACCAATTGAAGTTTCCCCGTGGAGTTTTTGGCTTGTTCTTTGTATTATTTATATTAAACTCAGGGATTCCTCCATGGAAGCAAGAAATTGAGGCTAATAGTAATTACACAACAAAAGGCGGCCAGGACTGGATTAAAATAGAATTTCACCCGACCAATATGATTAGTGCACATTCGAATTACACAGACCACAAATGAAGCTGATCGGGTGAAGAATTGTCCTGGTCGGGTGAAGAATGTTCACTCGACCACTTGATATGAAGATATAATCCGTCGATTGAAACCTTTTCCAATAATGTTTCCTTTTGGTCAGGTGAGAATTGAAGATGGTCGGGTGAAGCTTCTCTTCACCCGACCAAGTGTGATAAAGCTATAAAGCGTAGATTCAAGTTGTATTGGACATGTTCGTCTTCTAGTCTGGTTGAAGTTGAAGTTGGTTGGGTGAAGGTTTAGTTCACCTGACCAAACTGATTTGGTCTCATGCAACTGATTCGAGTATTTGGAGACCACTTTGGCTTCTGGACGAGTGAGTTTTGAAGATGATCGGGTGAAGCTTTCGTTCATCCGACCAAACTATTTCTGTGCCAGATTTGCATTGATCCCGAGCTTAAATGCACTAATTCCAAGTCTGCAGCACGGTATCCCACACCCAACATTTTTAATGGGACAATTGGACAAGTTGCAGTGTTTTACACCTGTAGGGCTGTGATTAAACTTAGTTGTGGGGATGCATTTTCGTTTTTACTTTTGCCCTAATTTTTGGAGGCTATATAAGTTGAGTTTTTGGAAGAGATGGGCTTGGAAAATTAAGAGAAAAATACAAAAAATTCGTAATTACCATTTGAGAGCAGATTTCAGGGAGTTTTTAGAGGATTGGAGCATCTGTAGCTGTAATGACCCGTGTTTGTGGTATGTACAAAGTTAACCACAGATGCCTTGTGAGTGGAAATTGTTGGGTTTTAGGGAGTTTCCTTCCCACACACTTTAGCTAAAACACCTTGGATGTAAGGACCCGTGTTTTGAGTTAGTCAGTCTTGCCTTCTGAATGGGAACTTTCTAGATTTTGACCTAGTAGATGGGCTCAGATGAATTGGCGTGCAGACCAAAAGATTCTTAGAATGATGTCTTCTATCTACCACAGAAGTTTTAGGCCAAACGGACGTGCACGCGAATTGGACCCATTTGGCGTGCAAGGTTTTTATTGCATGGATGTCTTTTACATGATGCAAGGAGTCTTGGGGTAAAGTTTGAGTGCATTTGGAGCTGCACGCCAATTGGGGAATTGGCGTTCAAATTGGCATGCAAACATGTTTTTGCATGGTTACCTTGGTTTTGTCATTCTAATCATCTTTTCCCAAAGGACCATGTTGGAATTGTGGATACTTTGGCGTGTATGGATGCGGGAAGGTTGTAGCTTGTTCCATCAAAACTACGTCGTTTTGATGCTGGCTTTCACTTAATCAAAACTACGTCGTTTTGATAGTGGGAGGTCTATATAAGGATGAGGAGCCCTCTTGTTTTAGGTTTAGGGTTCTCTTCTTCAGCCACCGCAGCCGTCGCAGAGAGAGGGAGAGAGAGAGGAGAGTTCTGGCCATCTTTGCTGTGGTGTTCCTCGAGGGCAGACGACGTTCGGCGTGGGAGCAGGATCGTTGCTGTGGTGATACATTTTCTTATAGGTAGGGGTTCTGTCTTCTTGTACCTAATCCGGGGTTAGGCCCTATGGTGAATGAACTGTTGGATATCGTTCTTGTTATTATATTATTTATATGTAAATTCATATAGGTGTGATCTCCTATATGGTTGTTAGCCTTTAATGGCGTGTTGTTTGGATATATGTATATATGCCTGCCAAGTGTTTGAAATTATGCCTATGAGGCTGTGCATATTATGTGTTTGAGGTTATGCCTGTGAGGCCACGCACGTCAAGTGTTTGAAGTTATGCATGTGAGGCTGTGCATATTATGTGTGAGATTATATCTGTGTGGCTGGGTTTGTGAGCCTGTGAATATATGCATGCTAAGTGTTCGATGTTATTCCTGTGTGACTGAGCATACTAAGTGTCGATGTTAAGCTGGTATGGCCATGTGTGTTGCGTGTTTGCTTGTACACCCGGTGGCCGTGGAAGCCCGGGACTGTTTTATGGAACCCGGTGGTCGTGGAAACCCGGGACTATTTTGTGGAACCCGGTGGCTGTGGAAGCCCGGGACTGTTTTGTGGAACCCGGTGGCTGTGGAAGCCCGGGACTGTTTTGTGAAACCCGGTGGCTGTGGAAGCCCGGGACTACTCTTGAAAACCCGGTGGCTATGGAAGCCCGGGACTGCTCATGTGTTAACTTGTGTGGCTGTTTGAAATATTTGTTTTCGCTGATGGCTTACCATTATATTGGTTGAAATAATTGTATCACGACACTGCACTTGTACACATGGCATGTAGATATTAGGAGCATGGGATGGGTTGGGGAGACATGATCCCTACTGAGCTATGGTTGCTCACCCCTCCTACCATGTTGTTTTCTTTACAGGAACCTACAGGCATTAGGTGGGAACACCAAGGTGGAAGTCTTGCTTGTGGCTTGCTTATTATTATTTGAGTTATGCTGTTTTTTGTGTAAGCTTTGTAACCCCAGTGGGGAGATATTGTAATGTGGAGTTCGATGTAATAAAAGCATGTTTTGGACACATTTGTTATGTTTGGACTCAATAAATATAAGATTGGTCTCTGAATATAAAGTGTGAAGTGTATGTTGTATTCTAACCCCTTTATCCAACTTGGGTAAAGGGAGGGTCACGTTTTGGTCTCCTCGGGTTGGAAATCCGGGGCGTGACAGCAGCCTTCTGGAACACTACTAGCTGGGAGCAAGTCATCAGGGGGGTCATTTTCTACCTCCAAGCAGCCACAGTTACCCTCCTTTCCTTTCCTTTATGTCTTACTTGTTTGTTGTATCTTTTAAAACCAGTATGTTAGCTTAGAGCCTCTTGATTGGGGTTAGGATGGAATTTGATGTAATGTGTTAATTGGAATAATCTGCAAATTCGTATTCTCTGTTTTCTACTTATTGAAAGTCTTGATTACTTGTATGGAATGATATTGGCAATGTTGTTCTATATTTTAGGTAATTATATGATGGATTGTAAGATGAAATATAATTACCAGAAACTCAAGATGATCATACTAGGAATTACATAAGATGTGGAAAGTAGTGTAAACCTAGGTTACTAAATCAAGAGTGGGTGTAATGCTAGCTCTAGATTAAACAATCCAGTACTTAATGGGTCACCTACCTCCATGTTAGGGTGTACACAGAGCTATTGTGCCTGAAAAAGACTAGTTCTTGCATTGTGATTGAGTAATAATTGGAAAATAGAAAGAAATATGAACTCTGCAGATTATGTTACTATTAGGAGAAAATACATCAAATGAAGTCCTAACTCCAGTTTACTTTCCAATGAACAGAAACTCCACATCAGATCACTTTGTTTACAATTTGAATACTGCAATTTATTTATTTATTTTAAGCTGAAACTAAAAGAAAAACCAAAATCAATTTAAGCCATCTGAGAAAAAATAGGATTTTTATCCCATCACCTTCCCTAGGGTTCGATAACCGGACTTAATTGTCCACTGTATTACTTGCACGATTTTGTACACTTGTAAATCAATAACAGAGCACAAGTGCTCAAAACATTGGTGCTCCTCAACAACAGAGTTCTGGATTCACTTTTACCAAATCACCAAAATTCACACATGAGTGGTCAAGCTAAACATCTTGAATTCACTATTTCTAATCTTGAAAAGGACTTAGCCAGTTTAAGGAGTAAAGAGGTTTGGTATCACGATCTTAGAGCCGAGAATCATTTACTGAACACCAACCTAAATGGCCTAACTATAAATATTAAAAGACTCCAAAATGAGCTTGAAAAGGAAAAGGAAATAAACCATAAGTGGCTAAAATTGGGGAAAATAGCCTCTACGTTTAGGACTGATTCGGATGATACTCGAGTCAAACCTGGCCTAGGCGCTGAAGCATCTACTTCCACGTCTGTCACTAAGTGCCCCTCGGGTTTCACTCCCAAACTAACCAACCTATATCCTGTTAGTACATATAAACCATTGGATGGATTTGTTTTAGGTGGCACCATAGTTAACGATTGTGGAAGTGAGACTATTATTACTAATCCCAAAGTAGTAATGCCTGTACCAAAAGATGAAAAGAAGGTTGCTATAGTTCAAGCCAAAATTGTAGCACCCATAAAGAAAGGAAAGGCTAAGGCTGATGGATCTAGGGCCAAGAGTGCATCACCCAATCGCAAAGGATTAGGCCATAGGGTATAGAGTAGAAAGACTATTAAACCAAAGAAACCTGTATCCTCGGTTTCTGCTCCGCATCATAGTGACTGTTCTATCTGTAGAGAAATAAGCCATTATCATTATGAGTGTTGGAGTTTGTATGATGACTGGCTCTGTAATAAAGTTCACATTAATAAAGATCAGTTCATCAAAAAGGGTTCTTCTAGCAAATCAAAGTCTCAATCACAAAGGAGTAACTCTCCTAAGAATACCCAAGTAAAAGAAGCAACTGACACTAACAAAGTAAAGTCAACATGGAGAGCTAAAGTATCTAACAAAGCAAAATCTGGAACTGTTGACACTGCTATTGCTCCTCCTAACCGCCCAAAACAAGTTTGGGCACCGCAAGTGTAATCTATTGTCTTGCAGGAGCATCTCTGGAATTCACTCCCAAATCACTTCAAGTCAAAGATAAATCAATGCAAGTGGATACTTGATAGCAGATGCTCTGGACATATGACGGGTGATAAGTCTTTGCTTGTGCACATTACTGACAAACGAGGACCATCCGTATTGTATGGCAACAATAACAAAGGTAAGACTGTGGGGTATGACACTCTAACCAATGGTTATGTATCAATAAAAGTTGTACTAGCCGAAAGTTTGAAGCATAATCTACTGAGTGTCAGTAATTTATGTGACAAGGGATTCACTGTTTCATTCCTATCCAACACCTGCACGGTTAGGGAAAATCTATCCGGAGATATTAAGTTATCTGGATGAAGAGATGGGGACATATATTCAGTGATCTTAAGAAATAATTCTTCTGGTCCTATATGCTTCCTCACTAAAGCATCAACTAAAGAAAGTTGGCTATGGCACAAGCATTGTGCGCACTTAAATTTTAAGATTATCTAAATTAGAATCGCTTGATTTAGTCACTGGCTTGCCCAAACATAAGTACTCTAGAGACTTTCTCTGTCGAGAATGTCAACTTGCAAGAAAATAAAACATAGATTTAAGAGCAAATCTATTAATTCTATATCTGCTCCCTTACAACTTCTTCATATGGATCTCTGTGATCCCATTTCTATTACTTCATTTGCTAGTGCAAGATACACCCTTGTGGTTATCGATGACTTCACCAAATATACATGGGTGATGTTCCTGAAATCAAAGGGTCAAACCTTTGAACATCTAGTAGATCTCTTCAACTGGATAAGCAATTCACAAGGACTGAGCATCAAATGTGTTGAATCTCATTCTGACCGGGTTAGATCACAATCATACTCGGCGAAGGACCATAAGACAAAGGACCACTTTGGGAGACCTTTAAATTCCCCAAGGCGAGCACTAAGTGATAGAGGATGAAATTTGAAAAACAATGAACTTGACAACACTTGATTTCAAGAAAAAATGAAGAGATTATGACAAAAGTATCGAGTTTTGTACAAATTTTAAAACTCATTAACTCATTTAAGAACTTATAATTATATAAAAATAATAAAAATAAATTATTTTTGAACAAGTTTCTAAATTAAAAAGACAAATTAATAAAAAAATATATGTTTAAAAATTATGTTGGTCCCTGGAAGCCTAGAGGGGGGTGAATAGGCTTCTATCGAAACTCTTTTCTAACTCTGGCGCAACACTAATACTGGTTAAGAGATAAGATCAATGCGGAAGATAACCAGATAGTGGAAGTATTTTGTTTTATTATCAAATGACAATGACAACAAAATAGAGAAGATTAAAGCTTGTAAAGCTTTTCGATCTACTGAACAAACTCTCTAACACTCTGTTTTAAAATCACTCACACACAAGCCAATATCTCTTTTTGCTCTTGTACATACAAGCACGTATATATCTTCTATTTCACCTCGCGCGCTATTACCCTTACTATAAAATGTACAAGTGATACTATTTATAACCATCCGTGAAAAATATCGTTGGAACTTGTTTTTCTGAGCAACGTGCAGCATTGACTGTTCCTCAGTAACTTCTCTGCCTTGATTGCTGCGGTTGTGGAGCTCAAGATCTTGGGTTTGTAAAGCATAAGTATCTTTGTGAGTTCCCAAGTATAGTTGAAGTCATGTCCACATGTCCGTGTGATCCATGTGTAAGATGCTTTAGGTTATCAATGAGTTTGTCTTATATCGGGACGCAGCGAGCTGACTACTTTAAATGCGAAGATGATAAGTTGAAGCAACATCTTCTTAATCCGTCATAAGGTTCCTTATTCCATGTTAATGAAGCTCGGTGTCACGCCCCCAAATTCCAGGGAACCCGGAACCAGAAACATGACTTCCCCTTGCCTGCACCCGAAGGGTCAAGGGGTTGGTGACTAGCACCAATAGAAACTACACCGCGGGTGCTGTCTTAATCATGCAACCCTATATAGTCATACATCAAGGGTAATCCTGTACTTTCTTATATATCATCATGCATACAATAAGTCAAACAGTCATACAAACATTATGCAAATACAAATGTCCATGGACCCAAGTCCGGGATATCACACAAAACAATACAAAATATAATACTGTATCATACATCAGAGTAATGGGCACGTCCTCCTGGAAGAAAGTCCTCCACTAGTCTTGGGTCACACCTGAAAAAGGTAAAGAACAATTAGGAGTGAGCGACAAGCTCAGTAGGTAACCCCAATACTCCACATCATGCAGACATACAAGTCTATACCACATGCTTTGTGTACTCGTGCACTGTGTAGTGTGCACAATCATCAGGACACAGCCTGAAAACAAACATCAGGACCTAGCCTATCCACACAGGACAGCTTGTCCACAATCCTCCACCGGATCCTAGCTCAGGGCACGCAGCCCTAGCTCCACGAGCTCAACGGCTCAACACAATCCCCAACGGGGCTCTCAGCCCTAACACATCGCTATATGCCCGAACACAGTGCCACATAGGCCTGTCATCGGTGCATATGCCTGCCCCGCCAACCACATAGCATCATCTGTGCTTCACGGTGAGAACCCAACAAGTCATAGAGCCCAAGCCCCAATTCCTCAAACCAACATACCAACACCAATATGGCACTAAGGTTCACCATACCCTTTATAACTGAAGTCAGTCTTCACAAACCGATCATCATTCCTTGACCAAGGAAGGAGATACCTATAGGAGTTGTTTTCTTGAAATAAAAAGTCCCGGCATTGGGTCTCCATATCATAACTAAGACAATCTGATTTTTGGGGATTTTTTTGAGATGTCTAACCCCACTTTCCAAAAATTTACCTCTACGAAAAACTAGATTTTTCTAAGATTTTACACTATATCCCAATTTTTACATTTTGAAGGAGTGGGAATTTAATTTTCTAGTATTTTTCTTTGAATCCAAATGGGGGGTATTTCGTTATTTACATTGTAACTTAAGTGTAATACTTAAATCTGGAGAGGCATAATGGTTTACAATGTAAATAGTCCAGTCCAGTCCAGTGCAGCTGCAGAACTGCTTGACTCGTAGCTTCAGGACTGCGACTCGTAGCTGCGAAACTGCGACTTGTAGCTGTGGAGTTGCGGCCTCGAAGACTTGAAGCTGCGACCTGCGACCTTCAACCTTCGACTATGGATCTTCAACCCTACGACTACAAGTTTACGGATCTTCGACCCTACGACCCTATATCTTCGACCCTACGACCCTATGACCCAAAATCTTCGACCCTTCTACCCAAATCTTTGGGTCTTCGTCCTCTTAACTCAATAGTTCGCCTAGGGTACTATTCATCATCATTTTTGTCTGTTCTTCGTCGGAAATCAACCCAGCGACCCCCAGACGCTCACAAACACACATTTTACGCAACATACTACAATATCTACCTCAAAACGCGTCCTGAACAACAAAAATACGCACATAATTGCAGATTTCTAGAAATCTAGATCTAAATCTAAATTTTCATGGTTGACTTCTCAACCCTCATGAATACATAGTTAAACAACTCCAGATCACATAAACACATATCAAAATTGATATAAATAAGTTCTTAACCATAGATCTTATGCTAAACCATTAGATCTAACCCAAAATTGGGTTTCCCCCAAAACCTAGCGTTTATGCAAAATTCCATAAATCATGACAAATTCGTGCATACCAAGGATAGAATCAAGATAAGAAGTTCAAGGATACTTACCTGGAGTGATTCTTTGAGCTCCACTAACCCAAATCGCCCCAAATCACAAGGCTTCAAGCTTCCAAGCTCTCTCTCTCAAATGCACAAATGTGATAGCGTAAAATGAAAGCTCTTTCTTTTCATTCCATTTATATTTCTGCCAATCAATGACCACCAATTGACCCAGTCAACAATTGACCTAGTCAATCATTGACCTCCCAACACAATAATTGACCTCCAAGGCCCCGAACTCCAAATTGAGTCAAATTACAGTCAAAACGCTCGAAATGATGAGTACAATACTATTTAGATATTCTCACACTCAAATGACCGCTCAAATGCAAAGTCAACCAATAAACCCCGAAAAGTCAACAATCGGGCCACTCGGGGCCTCGACCCAGAGTCGGGCCCAAGTACTGTCAAAATGCTCACGTCGATGGCTACACTACCATCTAGATAGTTGCATTCCCATAGAATGGCTATCTCTCAACACTACCCAAATATGAGTCTTTACACTCGGATCCTTACTCCATATCATTGGTTGCTTACTCCGTGTCAGTTTGATACTGGAATCCTTATTCCGTGTCAGTGCTTCCTTACTCCATATTAAAGAGAAGTCTAGAGAATTTACTCCATATTAACGCTTCCTTACTCTGCATAAGTTCCTTACTCCGCATGTGGTAAAAGGTCGGATGGCGTACTTCGTATCAACGCATCTTCACTCCGCATGAGTAAAAGGTTCGAATTCCTTACTCCGTGCGAACAAGGACTTGGGTCCTTATTTTGCACAAGTCATTCCTTACTCCGCATGTATGGAAGACTCGGATTCTTTACTCCATGTCTTCTTTTCCTTAGTCCGCTTGGGTGGAAGACTTAGTTTTTTATTCCGCGATGACTTTCTCTTACTCCGTGCCAGTTGTAGACTAGGATTCTTATTCCGCATCTATTTGACTTAGTCCATTTAAAACTCTAAGACGTAAATTCCTTAGTTTGTAACTTTAAGTGTTTAGTCCGCACGAATGATCCTTATTCCGTATGAAGTGTAGACTTGGTTATTTTCCAAGTGTTTGACGACACTCACTCCTCTTGTCCGGATTAGGATTATGTATCCCGTCCTTAGCTTTGCCCTCACGAGTGTCCGGATTAAGATCATATCTTCTGCAACAACTTAAGATAAATCATGCAATGTCTCAAATCAAATTACATAGGGTTTTATCCGCATCATCCAAATTCTAGGTTTGATCCAACAAATTATGTGAATAAAAAATATAAAATAATATTTGATGTAAGTGTAACCAATGATCCGTAATATTTTTAATAAAAAATAAAAAATTTAAAACCTAATAATAATAATATAAGTATATTATACTTTTTTTCTCTCAATGCTACCACAATCGTCACACCCACATGTAGCACTCTGACACCCCCCCCCCCCCCTCCCCCTCAACCTTGGAGTGAAACTCTAAATCGGTCCAAACCAAACCATGAATTATGATTTGGTTTATTAAACCAAACCAAAATCTCCGAAAACATCTAATTTATTAAACCATCAAAATCGAACAAAATTGACTTTGTTTGATTTGAAATTGAATAATATTATCAATTTAGTTTGGTTTGGAATTTTAAAACCATTAGTTATGTAAGGACCCGTATTTGAGGGGCTTTGGAGTTAGCCAGACCTTATCTTAGAAAATGAATATCAGCACAGTGATGTGCTAGTCAAATGGAGAAATTTGACTATTTTTGGGCTAAATTTGGAATTTGAGGCCCAGAGGGGTATTTTTGGGAATTTGAAGAATTTATTTTAGTATTTAGATTAGCATTTATTTGAGGGCTTTATTTTAAATGAGTTGGGCTTAATGAGATGGGCCTTACTTTAAATATGAGTTGGGCTTTATTTTAAACCTTGGGTTTTGGGTTTCTTTGTTGTGGTTTGGGTTTTCTTTTAAAAAAGAAAAGAAAAAGGGAGCAAAAGGAGATCCCAAACCTTACCTTCCCTGCAGCCGTCACACACACACACACACACACAGAGAGAGAGAGAAAGAGAGAGAGAGAGAGAGAGAGAGAGAGAGAGAGAGACGATCCAGAGTTGGAGGAGTTTCTGGCGATCAAGGATTCCCTTCAGACAATGGGAGGCCGGAGGCGTTGAGGTAGCAAGGATACAGATCGCTCCGTTCTTTTCCCCAAGTTTTTTTTCTGGGAATTTTGAGATAGGGATCCCTTGTTAGCCCTTGCACCTTTCTCCCTCACAAATTCTGAGATGATGAATAGGTATATTTACACATGTTTGTTTTCTTGTCATGGAGATTACTAATACATATACATGTTAGGGAAAATTTATTTGGACTGTTGGAAATTGTCTGGAGGGGAGTTTTGGCATGGGTATAGTGTCCGAAATTGGGTATAGGTCTTGGATTCCATCTTTTAATCTTAATAACTTCTAAACTAAAACGAATTTGAGGTTCGTCCTTTAGGGAAAAGTGATTAGAATGACAAAAGAGAGGTTTTGGAGCCTGCCCGTGAGAATGACTTTTTCACTTGCAGATTCATTCTTGCTCCAAATTGCTCCAAATTTTAGGTGGAGCTTCCTTAGAGGCATATGAGTTAAAATACCCCTTCTCGTGAGAATGACCTTTTCACGTGCAACCTTATTTTTGGCTAAAAATCGTCCCTGAACCTTCTGGGATGGTTAGAATGATGTTTTGAGTTGATTTGCCTCTGCCCGCGACAATAGGTGGTCATGTGTAGCTTGTTTTGGGCTCCCCTTGAGGTGGATAAGCTTCCTTTGAAAGGTTGTTGATGATCCAGACTATGAGTGTGAGAAATGTGTGGACTTTAGGTACCATGAGGAGTTAGGTGATGTTATATGTGATGATTTGATTGTTCTGAAACTATCTGTTGTTTTACATTCTGAGTTGAGTTTTTGTATGCTAAATGAGTTGCATGTCTGAGTTATGTCTTTGAGTTGTGTTTATGAGCTTACTAGTTGAGTTGCACAGTATCTGTTGAATTGTGCTTATTGAGTTAAGCTCACTGAATTGTACTGTGTTTGTTGAGTTACGTTTATTGAGTTGTATATGTTGAAATGTGTATGTTGAGGACCCCAGAAACGCGGGGAGTTGAGATGAGAACTCCAGAAACACGGGGATTAAGCTGAGTATGGGACAATCATTATATTGTACCCCTTGAGATAACATTCACATTTGCCTGGTGTGGTATGTCACGTCGCCATGGTGGCGGGGTGTCCTCTACCCTCCTGTGCAGGAAGAGGTATGAGGCGTGTTTACTGGGTGATGGTTATTGTTTTAGTTTAAGTCACTACACGAGCACATGCATCCACTTGACATGCATAGTTTTAGAATGGGACGGGCCTGGGGAGACTTGATCCCTACTGAGCTGTGGTTTGCTCACCCCTCCTATGAACTGTTCTTTGCAGGACCAAGTAGGCGATATGCGGAAGAGCTGAGTTGGTAGGCCGCTGGGGCTTTATGGCCTTATATATATATACATTTGGTTGTTTGTTGTATTTGAGATTCTGTTTGTTTGAATTGTGTATCCTGGCTATATTGATGGGAGCTTGTTCCCTAGTGGGTTGTAAAAGGGCTTGAAGCCTCTGAACAATGTAATTGATGTATTGTGTTGTGAATACTATATGTATATATTGTGGTGGTGTGCTTGGCATGGGAACAGGTACATGCCCCTTGGCATGTTGACTTGTGATACAGGGATAGGACAGCACCCGCGGTAGGTGTCCTCACTTTGGTGTTTACACCGATCCCTTGACCCTTCGGGTGTGGGCATGGGTAGTCACTACCCATTTCCAGGGGGAAGGAAATTTGGGGTGTGACAAGTTAAATCGAACTGAGCCGACTAATATCGTTATTTATTTATTTTTTATTTTATTTTATGTTTTAGACTTCTTTATTTAAGAGACACTTGATATATTGTGTTTATGAATTATATTATCCAATTTTGAGATTTTTAGAATTATAAATTTGATATATAATAGTATTGATGTGTGCCCATACTAGTTATTTATTTTTATTTTAAGTCATTTCAACTTTCAAGAAATAAACAATTGGTGAACAAAGCCGATACAAATTGACAATATTTGAAACTGCCAATTCAAACCGAACTAACCCAAATAAAATCAATTCGGTCCGGTTTGGTTTTGTCCAAACAATAGGTTTAGTTTAGTTTGATTTTGTCCAAACCAAAAAAATATCAATTTGGTTTGAAAAATGGCCCAAACCGATGCAAACAGAACCAATTTCACTCATATCTTAACTTATTGAATCATAATACAACCTTTCTTTCTTCAAAATCTATCTACACTTGGTAGGGTTAATATGCATACTGGGGTGTTCAAGTACACCCAATGGTCATTGATTTGCACCAAACATCATCAATCTACACCGAACGGCCATTGATTTGCAACCAACGTCATCGATCTGCACCTAGTGCCACTAATTTACCCCCAACATCATCGATCTATATCAAATGACCATTGATTTGCACCCAATGTCTTTAAAATGTATCAAGCATTGTTGATATGCACTAAGCAGCCAACAATTTGCAACTAACAATTGTTGAGCTGCACCCAACGACTGTCGATCTATACATAACGTTTGATGATCTGCTCCAAGCACCAACATTCCAGCAATGGTTAGTTGAAAATAAATATTTTAGTAGCACACAAACACACACGTTGGAAGATTTATTGACTTGTTTAATTGATAGGGATGGTGATTTATTGACCTGTTTTTTTCTTTTTTATTTTTAATAATCAAATTAATTTCATTAAAAGTTATCTCTAACCTCCAATTCCTTAAAACTGTAGAAATTGAATAACAATAAAGACATTTGCTAAATCATTGTATCCGTATTAAAATTGAAATCTTGGAGGGTGGTTATATGTGCATCAAGTCCTACCAAGGCCATGCGTGGAATTAAATATTTTCTAGTTTGGCCTCATTTTCAATTTTAACATGCATGCATATGTTATTTTTGGTGTGAGTCATGTGTCTTGCACTGTATTTCTTTTTTCTTTTTCTTTTCTCATTTTATTTGATTTTGCAAGATGTCGTGATATATATAATTAGTATACTTTTTATTATTGGTAAAATGTATTCCTAATTTTATCTTCCCATAGTTGAATATTTCTAGATGTCTTGATATTTGTAAGGACCCGTATTTAAGGGGCCTTAGAGATAGCCTTGAGTTAGAGACCTTATTTTAACAAATGAATATCAGCACAATGATGTGCTCATCAAATGGAGAATTTTGACTGTACTTGGACTAAATTTGGGATTTGAGGCCCTGAGGGGTATTTTCGGAATTTCACAAATAATTTTATATTCCCTTTTAAATTACCTGGGTTTGTATTTTGAGCTTTGGGTCTCCCTTCAAGGGAAAACCCAATATGAGAGGGAGTGGGCTGTTTTGCCTTTCTTCTTGGGTTTACTTAACCACCATTGGGCTGCATTTGGTCTTGGGCTTCTATTAAAAACAAAATAATAAAAAGAAAGAAAATAGGAGAAAAGAAAAGGAAAACCAAACCCTACCTTCCCTGCAGCCGTCACACACACACACGCCCAGAGAGAGAGAGAGAGAGAGAGAGAGAGAGAGATAAAGAGAAAAAGAGAGAGAGAGAGAGGGAGAGAGGGAGACAATCTAGAGTGGAGGAGTTTCTGACGATCAAGGATTTCCTACAGACGACGGGAGGCCGAAGGCATTGAGGTAGCAAGGATACAGATCGCTCCGTTCTTTTCCCCAATTCTTTTCTGCAACACTTCTGAGGTAGGGATTTCAAGTTTGTCTATTTGCCATCTCTCTCCTACAGATTTCTAGAAAATAAAATTTATGTGATGATCTGGGATGTTGAGAAGGGATTTTTTTATATATATTGAGTTTCTAAATTTCACCTTGAGCCTATGGATGGTCTGGGGTTTTTGTCTGAGTTTTCTGAATTTTTGAATTTTCTGCGTGAGATTATTTGTGCCTTTGGGTTAGGGGTCATTTGTATACCCATTGTCTTGAGACTATCTAGATGAAGAGTTTTAGGAAAAACCCTGTATTTGGTTTGGCTAAGGCCTCTGGTATTGGGAAAACCAAAATGAGAGTGAGGCCAGAGTTGGATTTAGGCCCTGTCTATGGATTTAAATCTCAATAACTTCTAAACTAAAACGAATTTGAGGTTGGTCCTTTAGGGAAAAATGATTAGAATGACAAAAGGAAGGTTTTGGAGCCTGCACGTGAGAATGCCTTTTTCACTTGCAGATTCATTCTTGCTCCAAATTGCCCCAAATTTTAGGTGTAGCTTCCTTAGAGGCATATGAGTTGAAATACCCCTGCACGTGAAAATGACCTTTTCACGTGCAACCTTATTTTTGGCTAAAAATCATCCCTGAACCTTCTGGGATGGTTAGAATGATGTTTTGAGTTAATTTGCCTCTGCCCGTCACAATAGATTGTCACGTGCAGCTTATTTTGGGCTCCCCTTGAGGTGGATAAGCTTCCTTTGAAAGGTTATTTATGATCCAGATTGTGAGTGTGAGAAATGTGTGGACTTTAGGGACCATGAGGAGTTAGGTGATGTTATGTGAAATGATTTGATTGTTCTGAGACTATCTGTTGTTTTACATTCTGAGCTGAGTTTTTTTTGTATGCTAAATGAGTTGCATGTTTGTACTGTGTTTGTTGAGTTATGTTTATTGAGTTGAGATGAGAACCCCAGAAACGCAGGGAGTTGAGATGAGAACCACAGAAACGCGGGGATTGAGCTGAGTATGGGACAGTCATTATACTGTACCCCTTGAGATGAGATTCACATTTGCCTGGTGTGGTATGTCACGTCGCCGTGGTGGCGGGGTGTCCTCTGCCCTCCTGTGCAGGTAGAGGTATGAGGCGTGTTTACTGGGTGATGGTTATTGTTTTAGCTAAGTCACTACACGGGCACATGCATCCACTTGACATGCATAGTTTTAGAGTGGGACGGGACTGGGGAGACTTGATCCCTACTGAGCTGTGGTGTGCTCACCCCTCCTATGAATTGTTCTTCGCAGGGCCTAGCAGGCGATAGGCGGAACAGCTGAGTTGGTAGGCCGCTGGGGCTATATGGCCTTATATATATTTATACATTTGGTTGTTTTGTTGTATTTGAGAATTTGTTTGTTTGAATTGTGTACCCTGGTTATATTATTGGGAGCTTGTTCCATAGTGGGTTGTAAAAGAGCTTGAAGCCTCTGAGCAATGTAATTGATGTATTGTGTTGTGAATACCGTATGTATGTATATTGTGGTGGTGTGCTTGGCATGGAAACAGGTACATGCCCCTTGGCATGTTGACATGTGATACAGGGATAGGACAGCACCCGCGGTAGGTGTCCTCACTTTGATGATTACACCGAACCCTTGACCCTTCGGGTGCGGGCATGGGCAGTCATTACCCATTTCCAAGGTGAAGGAAATTTGGGGCGTGACAAGTTTGGCCTCATTTTCAATTTTAAGATGCATGCATATGTTATTTTTGGTGTGAGTCATGTGTCTTGCACTGTATTTCTTTTTTCTTTTTCTTTTCTCATTTTATTCGATTTTGCAAGATGTCGTGATATATATAATTAGTATACTTTTTATTATTGGTAAAATGTATTCCTAATTTTATCTTCCCATAGTTGAATATTTCTAGATGTCTTGATATTTCTAATGCTACAAATATTAGTGACATGTATTATTAGATGATGTCGTGATAAAATTTGTTGAACCCCATTTTGACTGGATTAGATCGCAACCGTACTCGGCGAAAGATCACAAGACTAAGGACCACTTTGGGAGACCTTTAAATTCCACAAGGCAAGAACTAAGTGATAGAGGATGAAATTTGAAAAACAACGCACTTAATCAAAGCATAATTCTGAGCTAAAATGAAAAAGTTATACTAAAAGTCAAATTCGGAACATCATGGTCAAATCCGCAGCTTTAATGATCCGGAACAGGCTTCAGCTCCTTATACCGTAGCATCAATAATCCAAAAAAAAGGCTCTAGTGATATGGAGTAAGGAATCCAAGTCTCCATTAACACGGAATAAGAGATCCGAGCCATCCCTTAACACGGAGTAAGGACTCACTAACACGGAATAAGGGATCCGAGCCATCCCTTAACACGGGGTAAGGACTCACTGATGCGGAGTAAGGAATCCAAGTCTCCATTAACATGAAATAAGGGATCCGAGCCATCCCTTAACACGGAGTAAGGACTCACTGATGCGGAGTAAGGAATCCAAGTCTCCAATAACACAGAATAAGGGATCTGAGCCATCCTTTTACACGGAGTAAAGACTCATTGATGCGGAATAAGGAATCCAAGTCCCCATTAACATGGAATAAGGGATCCAAGCAATCCCTTAACATAGAGTAAGGACTCACTGATGCAGAGTAAGGAATTCAAGTCCCCATTAACACAGAAAAGGGATCCGAGCCATCCCTTAACACGGAGTAAGGACTCACTGATACGGAGTAAGGAATCCAAGTCTCCATTAAAACGGAATAAGGGATCCGAGCCATCCCTTAACACGGAGTAAGGACTCACTGATGCGGAATAAGGAATTTGAGTCTCCATTAGCACGGAATAAGGAATCCGAGCCATCCCTTAACACGGAGTAAGAAATCCGTGCCTTGCAGTAGTGCGAACTAAGGAATGCGGAACTTCCATGATGAGATCCGAGACTTTAATAGGCTTCCATGGTCCGAATTAAACCATTGATCATCCGGATTAGCCCTCTAAGAACTCGGAATTAACAACAAAAACCCAAATTCACCCATCTAACTCTCGTTAATGCCTCGAAACTCGGATTAGCCCTGCTAGGATAGGAATTGGCGGTAGACCAGGCATTAAACATGAACTCCTGAGGACATCGCAATTGACCCTGGGGACTATACTACCATTAGTCCCAAATGGCGCTAATACACCCAGAAATGTATTCAACCCTTCCACACCAAGGCATCCAGATATAACATAGGATTAAATAATCTCAAGTGATTTATTTATTTTCAGGCATTGGGAGATCTTTTTCAAAGCACGGGAACTGTGAATTATTGAAAATCGCTACCAATTAATACCTGGGAACTTTGAGAATCCTATTGTCGAAGTCATTAATTCATTGGAACACCGTAGTTGACTTATGGGGGGCATCGATCATCCAATTAATGCCGAGGCATGGGCTGTCTCCCCTAGGATCCTTATAAATAGGCTGCCCCAAGAGGTAGAGAGGGGGGGCATCGATCATCAAGTTTCAGAAGAGATTATTCTGAGAGAGAGCTTGCTGGACGAGATTGTGAGACAGAAAAATCAAAGAGAGAGTTCTGAGAATTTCTAAAGGCAGAAACACTTCATTTAGGGAGAAAAGCACCCGAATCTCTATTATTTTTGGTGGAAAGAGCTAACGCTAAAGGAAATATACCGAATCAACGAGGAAGACTTCTTTACTAATCATTGTGTTTTCAGGGATCATCAGGAAGAAAGAGGAGCCAACGTCTACATCATCTTAACTTCTCTAGGTTCCCTACTTTGCTTTTATTTATTAAACTGCTTCTTTTTTTCAAATTCTTTTGTTTGTGTGTTGTTTTCAAACATAAAACCCAAAAACCACTCTATTTTCCTTTTTTATTATTTCTCAAAGCTCAAATGAAAATTCACAAAAAAAACATTTTGCATCTCTCTTTTCCTTTATTATTTTCAAAAAAAATAATAAAATGTAAAAGCGCAAAAACTCAAATCTCTTCTAGAAAAATTTAAACAAGGCCTGGGCGGTCATGAGGGTTGAGCCCTAAATGCTCATATCCTAAGTGACCTAGGCCAATATCAATTGTGATAGTATTCTTATATTTTAATTCAAATGATTTTTGTTTTCTTTTCTAAAAAAATCACTTTTGTTTTATAAAAGAAATGCAATATTGTCACATAGGCCTAGATCCTACATTCCTTTTCTAAAATTAGAATGTACTTCTTTTTTGTTTGCTTTAAAATCTTTCTTTTTCTTAAAATTTAAAATACAAAAAAACACTTTTTTGAATAAATAATAATGCAAGCAAACACCCATATATCAAGACTAGGTACCAATTGTGGGCGTTGTGGGGGTGCAAGAGTTTTTCTTCCTTCCCCACACGTAACCGACTTTCAAACTTAATTCTCTGGAACCATAGACCTTTTTTTCTAGGTGTCCAATCACACCTCTAATTTGTTTGGTGGCGACTCTTTTTTTCTTTTCTTTAATGGTTTGGGCAAGTCTTGTGTAGGGATGACTCTAGGATCAATGAAATGAACTAGCATGGAGTCCTTTCACAAAAGCCAGTACGAGCCCGGTCAAAAACGGGTGATGACAACTAGCGACTCTGTTGGGGAGTGTTGTGAGAGTCTAGCCATGGTCTCAATTTATGGAATGTTTGCTTGCTTGTTTCTTTTCTGATTATTTTCTTTTTTATTCTATAATTGTTTTAAGTGTGCATTCATGCTTCTCTCTTTCTCCAAGCTTATACTCAGGTTTTCTCTAACACAATAGGATTAGAAGAGGCTAGTAAAGGTTTGCCCACGTGGACTTGGTTGTGCTTGTCTACATGGAATACCCGAAATGTCTCACTCAGGTAGTGGTCCTTTCTTGTTAATGCCCCAACAGGTACAAGAAGGACCCCCTCCATTAATGCCCTTTGGGGTACGGGGGCTCCCTCTTAGTTCTTGTTAATGCCCTCATGGTTCAAGGCTAAGTAGGGAATGCTTGGGAACCAATGAATAAGATATGCATATTTAGAAGTCCATCAGGGGCATGACCTTCGTGTGTTTGAGCCTTGCTATGACATTTATGTACTTGCCTTGCTTGAACCTTGTATATATTATCCATATACTAACCCTTTGTATATATTGTTGGACCCCATTTTGTCTGGGTTGGACATACATATTCATTTTAGCTTTATATTATTTCATATTTGTCATTCACTTTGTATAGATAAATAAAGAGGTGTGACTGTTAATTTAAGAGGCGTGACGTTTGTTGGACCCCATTTTGTCCGGGTTGGACATACTAACCCCATTTGATATATATACCTTTTTACCTATGCCATATACCTTGTTGAATAGGTCCTTAGAGATTCCCTGCGATTTGCACAAGATGGATGCATTGACATGAACAGGGAAGCCCAAAATGGATAACCACTGCTACAAGTCCCTGAAGTACCCCAAGACCAATACCAAGGGATAGAGGAGGAAATTTGGAGAATAACACACTTGACTGAGCTCAATTCCGATGAAAAACGAAGAAGTTATGGCCAAAACAATTTTCATTGAAAAAAGTCAAACTTGCCAAAAGACGGTCAATGCCCCTGGTCAAACTACCCGAAAATGTGCATGTGAGGAATAGTCTGAAATGTCTATTTTTACGAATATGGGTCCTCCCAAACAATCCCCGAAAGGTCGTCCATTTTTGCATTTTGGGTGGGGATAAAAAGGTAATTAAAAGTTAAAAAAAAAAAACGTGACTCGTAGCCTCGAAGTGTCGGCAGGTCAAAGCCTCGAAGACTCGAAGCCTCGAAGCCTCGAAGCCTCGAAGACTCGAAGCCTCGAAGCCTCAAAGACTCGAAGCCTCGAAGACTCGAAGCCTGTCATGCCCACACTCCGACCTGTCGACACTTCGACCCGTTGACCGTTGACCTTCGACCCAACGACCTTCGACCCATTGACCGTTGACTTTTGACCCTGCCGACACTTCAACCCTTTGACTCGTTGACCTTCGCTGTTTGGCTTCTTTCACTGGCTCTCTCGCTGGCATTCTCGCTGGCTACTCACGGGACATGTTTTAATAAGCTGGCCATCTGACAGAATCGTTTTTCAACGCCTGTCGGTCACATGTGTTAAATGAAAACTTAAAAAAAGGACAATCATGAGCTGCACAAGTCGCTAGAGCACCCGACCACACACAGAATCTGGAAATAACAATACTGCATCAATAATAAAGCATTAAATGCTGCAATCAATGCAATCCAAAATCGCCCATCCTTTCCAACTCCACTTTCCCTCTTATCTCGCTCCAGCCCTCTTTTTCCCAGAAAACGAAAAACATAAAAAAGCAACTCCAGTCCTGCCTTTTCCTTACGTTTCCCTCACAAAAACAAAAAAAGCAAAAACAAAAAAAACAGGAAAAAACCAGTCTCCAGTTCTTTTTCATGCCTCTGCTACTCACGCCCACTTTGCTTATTGCCAGCTACCAGAAAATCTTAACCTAAAAAAATATCACTCAAGTCTCCAAATACCAGGAAATCCTCTTCACAAGTCCCGCTAGATCTGTTGGTTCCAATTCGAGCAAGTGACTATCGGCACAGACAAGAGCTCAAACAGAAGACTAGTGTTGCAAGCCCCAAAGTCGGTTCAGTCTTTATTTATTCATTACTTTTCTGCTTATTTACATTGATATTTGATGTAATTCTTAATATTTCCTTGTCTTTCTTTATTGGTATACGTTGTGTTTTCCTTGTATTTCCCTTTCCTTTGTATATGTGTATGTTGTAATATGTAAAGTATAGCAAAAAAAGAAAAAACAAACAAACAAAGAAAGAAAAAGAGAGAGAGCAAAGGGAGGCTAAAGAAAAAGAAAAGAAAGAAAAAGAGTGGGACGTTTTGATTTATGGAGGTCACAATCACACACATCACTTTTGTATGTTATTGTGTTAGTTCATGGTTTTATCCTTGCAAAAAGAAAAAAAAAGGGACGTTTTCAAAACCAAAAGGCATTACAAAGCCAAAAGACAAAAAAAACAAAAAAAGTTTCAAGTCAAAACGTATTTCCACTTTTGGGAGTTCCAATTCCACACAAAAACAAAACAAAAAACAAAACGATTTTTTTTTAACAAAACACAAAAACCAAAAAATGTTTTCTAACCCAACAAACCAAAAAAGGAAAGTAAAAAAACAAAACAAAAAAAAGAAGAAAAAAAAACAAAAAAAAACATGTTTTCATTTTTTAGGACTTCAATTTCCAAAATAAAACCAAAAAAACCCAAAACAAACCCCTAGGATCTCATTCTCCACTTTAAACAAAAACCCAAAACTTTTAGGATTTCCTTTAGAAATTTAGGGTAAATCCATTTTTTTTATAAAAAACTTAGCTAAATAAGAATTATAGACTGTTTAGGAAACCTAACCCAGTTGTGGCAGTACAAATAAAATAGAAAACCTCCTCCTCCGAAAATAGATACCGAAAGGGCGCTGTAGGGGTGTTAATCCTTCCCTACACATAACCAACTCCCGAACCCTTTTCTAATAACACAGACCACACCTTTAAACTACTCAAAGTAGAGGGTATCCAACTGTACCCCAAAAACAGTTGGTGGCGACTATAAATTTTCTCACCATTGGTTTAGTTTGAGCTCACCCCAAACGGGTCCGGACAAAAACCAGTGATAACAACGTTAATTATATATATATAAAACAAAACAAAGACCAAAAAAAAAGAGCATAACATAAGAAAATAAGAAAATTCCAAAAAAAACATTCTTAGAGCCGGTTGTATGTCTACATTTTTATTTTTGAAACAGCATTTTCTGCACAAAAAAAAAAACCAACGGTCATGACACTGTTCCAATGGTCATGGCACTATTTCCAATGGCCATATTCTCCACCAACGGCCACTTTTCCACCCTATAAATACACCCTCATCCCTCTCATTCACTCACACAACTTCCATTCTACCACTCTTCAAACTCTCTTCTTCAATTCTCCACATTTTTGTCTCCTCATCTGCGAAAATGGCTGACTGGGCGAAGTACGTGCTGACAGTGCTGGTGTTGGCGTGCACTATTGTATATCCTATGATGGGCGGTGCTTTCATACCCTTACTTGCTTTCATCATCCTCTTGTATGTAATGGCAATGGCCACAGAATATATTTTAGGCTGAATCATGTATATCTACGGAGTCCTAAATAAATTGTAGTTGCATGTTTATGTTATACGTGTGTGTATATATACACATATATACGTTAAATAAATAAATAAATAAAACCATCCCAATGACCAGTCACGGCCGACATAGTCAAAACAAAAAAAACAACTTCATGAATAGTACTCAGGGTACTGTTCATGAATAGTATTCGGGGAACTATTCAGGAACAGTACCCGTTACTATTCATGTACAGTACCGCCCAACTTATTTGACTTTTATTATATATAATAATATTAATAATAATAATAAGACTAAAAAAACAAACAAAAAATTTTAAAAATTAAAAAAAGTCATGGGGGCGTCGCCCCCATGTTTGAAAAAGAGGGCAGGGGGGCCAAGTTTGGCCCCCCTTTTTTTAAACTTCCTTATTAAAAAAAACAATAAAAAAAAAGAAAATAAAAAAGAAGCAAAGAAAAAAAACAATGCACGCACGCAATGCAAATGTAAAGAAAAAAAACAACAAATAAAGAGAAATGGGAGTCCCACATCGACAGTCTTGCATTTTTTTTCCCCCATAAACTCTTATATAAAGGGGTCTTCTCCCCCTTCTACAAACACACCAACACCATCAATTACACAAAACTCAAAAAAAAAGAGTAAAGTGTAAACTTAACTGCGGTTCTAAAAAAGAACTGCGGTTATAGTCAAATTAATTTTCTTTTCCCTTCTTTTGCAGAAAAAGGAGGCATTCGGGAGAAGAGCACCCTCAGTCCACAATATTCCAGGTTTTCATTCCTTTCCTTCTTTAATTTTTATTATTATTTTGTGTAGTAAATTAGTAGTAAGTTTATAATTTAGCATAATTAGTTAGTTAGTTTTTTTAAATTTAGCATAATTAGCATAATTTTAATTAGTTAATTTTAGCATATTTAGTTAATTAGTTAGTTAGTTTTTGAATTTAGAATAATTAGTATAATTAAATTAGCATAATTAGTTAGTTATATTTTAATAAGTTTGTAATTAAACTTTTCAAATTTAAGCATGTAAATAGTAAGTAAGCCTTGTAATTAATTAATTAGCGCGTAATGAATTAAATAACATTAGTAATTAGATAAATTAGTAATTAACTTTTATAATTAATTTTCATATTTAAAATTTAGTAAATAATTAGACTAATTTAAATAATTTGTAATTAGGTTATGATAACTAAATTTAACCTTTAACTTTTAATTTAATAATTAGCGCGTGAGTAGTAATTAAGCCTATTAATTAATTAGCATGTGACAGATTAAAATAAAATTTTGAGAATTAGATTTAGATTAGATGTGATTTAAAAACAAAAAAATAAAAACAAATAGAAACCTCCTCCTCTTAAGACAGGTACCGAAAGGGCATTGTAGGGGTGCTAAAACCTTCCTAACATGTAACCAACTCCCGAACCCATCTCTGGTAACACAGACCACATCTTAACTACTCAAGGTAGAGGGTATCCAACTGTACCCCAAAAACAGTTGGTGACAACTCTGTATATTTTATCATTTGGGTTCGGCCTGGACGAAAATGAGTGATAACAGCTGGCGACTCCACTGGGGACTCTGTATAATTGTAGAGAGTTAGGCCTAGAATTAAGAGTAGGAGGTTGCTTTTGTTTTTACTTAATTGTATATATTTGTGCTTGCTTAACTGTTAATTATGATGTATATACTTTGAAATGACATGATAGTTATGATTTACTGTTTTCCTTAACTGTTGCATCCATGCATAACCCTATATCCGGGTTTATCTCACCATTTAGGTTAGCGAGGTTTAGTAAGGTCCCCTGCGCGTTGATCATTATCCGCAAAGGGGCCTCGAACTCCTCACTCAAGCTTGAGGTCCTTTTAAGGCTCATCCTTTTAAGGCCCCCCTCCGGTAAATCCCATGGTGTATGGAGCCCTCTATAGAGGAAGCTTGGGGACCAATGAATAAGATAGGATTAGTATGGCCCACTAGGGGCATTAAACCCACATGTTGTTTGATCATTCAATGCCATGCTAACCTTTGTTTTTCAGGTTAGTTGTTAAAAGCATCTCTTGTACAAATTACTTGCCTTAATACCTATTTTTGTTTCTTGTACAGAGTACCTTGATATTTTAAACTGTCATCCTAACATGTCATTATGCATAACATAACCTTTGTAGGTCCCAAAGTGAGTCTAGAGGGGGGTGAATAGACTTTCTTCGGGTGCGGAAGCTAGGCTGTTAGCTGGTTTTTGGATTCCTCCTACAGATGACTCTGATGGAAGTATTTATGGAGAAGATGACAGAAGTATTGTAAGGATAAGGTGAGTGATAATGAACTATCAGACAAAACTGAGATAAGAGTAAATGCTCTTTTCTCAACAGATCTCAGTTGTGAAAGAGATGGTTTATGATAGATCGAAGTGTGGAAAACTAACAACACTGAGATCAAGACTTAATGAAACTGCTAGATCTTTGATGAACAAGAGATTCGTGAATACTCAAACAGATTGCTCTTGTTCTTGACTCACACAGCGCACAACACTTCTTCAATTTCTCTCAGAGTCTCTCTTTATAGTGTTGGAACTCTCCTTCGTTAGTCCTGCAAAGGATTATTTTTCTCTATGTCCGTCAGAACCAATATCTTGTGTTCTCTGTGTTTCCTTCTTTTGAGAGAGAGAGAGGTTAAACTCTAATTTTTGTCGTTAAGTATGGGGGAGATATATTTTTAAGATTAAAGTGCTCGTGCGCCGTGATGTCCATCCCGACAGACTAACTTCCCGCCACTAAAAATGCGGAATGTCAGGGGATGGGTTGATCTGCTTTGATTTGCAGATTAGATGCCCATACTGCGTATTTGGCATGCGGTCGATCTTGGCCGTTCATTCGTGGATGGTAGCAGCATTTAACGTGTCATTAATGCGCTCAACTGCTTGGGACGGTGCAGACTTGCTGTACAAACCCTAGCTGACAATATCGCTAAGTGGCTGTGTGTAGGGTTGTAAGTTTGCCTCGGAGGTAGATGCCTCGTAGGTTCGATGACTCGAAGATTTCGGTTAGCACCTGTAGAAAGTTGCGAAGTTTTGCTTCAGGCTTTATGGTGTTTCTGCGAGTCTACAACTCACATCTTCGAGCCTTCGAGGCTAGAGGTCAGGTTGGATTAGCCTTTTGTGTCACTCTGTTAACTAAAGTCTAAGACTCTACGAGTCTGTGACTCTTCGAATAACACTTAGAGTGACTTCTTCGAGTCCATCTAATCTACCTGTTATTGTAGCTACGAGTCTACGACCCTAGTTCTGCAGGTCTACGACCTTCGGGTCTCTCAGTTTACAATATTTGACTAAGTGGTCTGAAAATCTTCGACTATACGAGTCTTCAACTTCACTTTTCTTCCTTAGTCTTTCACAGAGGCTCATAAACTGAGTTTCTGTATAGCTATAACCCTTTAGCTACAACTCTCCGCCATCGATCTTCGAGTCTAGAAGTGTGGCAATTTCTCTATAGTGACTGTGTCCCTTGAGTCTACGAGTCTACGACTCTACGACTCTTGAGTTACAGTTTCATTTGTTTGCCCGTCTTTATAGCATCGACTCTTCGACCTTCAACTTACGAGTCTACGAGTCTGGTTTTCTCTACACTGTTCGAAAGCTTCGACTCTGTGACTTTCGATCTACGAGTCTACGAGTCCTGTTTTCTTAACTGTGTTGAAGGTTTTGACTCTACGACTCTACGAGTCTTCGAGTCTAGTGGCAATTTAAGTTCTGTTAATTGACTTAAGTATTTATGGGGACTCTACAATTTTACTTGCTACGAGTCTACTAGTCTACGAGTCATTTAGCTTTGGTTACTGTTCTTAAAAATTCTTCGACTCTCCAAGTCTCCGATATTGACGCTTACAGTAACACTCTCTTTTCCGTACTATGACTCTATGACCTTTGACCCTGGATCTAAGAGTCGCAATGTGCTGTCACTGTTTCGCCTTGACTCTCCAGACTCTACGAGTCTACGAGTCTCTTGCCAATACGTCCTATAACAGTTTCACTTCTACGAACTTCGACTCTTCAACCTTATGACCTTCGGTTCTTCGAGTCTCCAGACTTAGACTATATTTTGGCAGCTTCATGAAATCCTACATTTCCAACAATCTCCCCCATTTAATGTAAGCTGACAACGGGTAAATACATGAAGTCTGAGACTACGAGTGTGATGGGCAATTTTAGATTAATCGGAAGATATCTTTGCATGTAAAGAATGGAGGAGTTCAAATTTTCAGAAATACACACTCCTCTCCCCCATAGGCATGAAGTTTGCGTTAGCTGGCTCCTATCAAAGATAACTCCTCCTACGAACTTGCTCCCCCTAAGAAACACTCCCCCTTTCTGGGGTGAGGAACAAGCACCAGAACACAAACCTCATGGGAGCAATATAAGAAATCACAGAATAGCAGGCAGCAGAGCAAAAATATACATAAAAAGTAACTGACAATAAGAAGTACATATAAACGTGAAAAGCAAGAAAAGTAGTGTACAAGGAATTAGAGTACAAGACAGTTATGGGTTAAATTCAGAGTACAGTACACTCTGTGTAAACAGAAAAACAGCAGCTTGCTCGTGCAAGAGTTGAGCAGGAGTCAGGTGTAACGAGGCCGCTCGACTGCTCACACGATCAAATTCAGGCACGAGAGCTGGGAACCCGTTGGTGGTCAGGATGCGGATGTAATGGCAAACATAGAAGCTGGAGCTATGAGCATCATCCTGAGCAGGAATGCCTTGCTTGACTCACGTAATTTCCATCGGTTTGGAGAGATGATAACCACCACACCCATGCGAATATCCCTGCATGACACGGGTGAGGGTGCGATTGAATTCACGCAGTTGTTCACGCCGATGAATTAGTAAGGTACTAGGTTTGGAGTCGAAGATGACGATCCGCTGGTTCCAATGTCGAGAAGACACCAATGCGGGGATGTTGACAAGTAGGGAATTAGCACATGGTCTACCTCATCCCAGGGACGGAAGGAGTTCTCATATCTGCGACCCTGTATAATCTCGATCATTGCTGCATCATCGATTAGCTGATCCAGCATGATCGGCAAACAGAGTTCCACCCTGGTATCTCTGCGAATGTGGAGAGGTAACTTCTCGAGAAATGACTTATGTGCGAAGATGAACTGAGTCATCTCAATATTATCCATTTCTTCACCATCATGGAGTAGTCGACAAAGGTCAGGTCTGGTGAAGAAGGCTTCTTAGCCGCAAGTCCTCGTAGTGGTATCCCCAGCAACATAGGTGTTGAATGCAGCCAGTTTAGCTGAGGTGCCTCCAGTAGTTACAATGCGAGGTGGGGCTAATGGTTGGTCAGTAGTGGTAGCGGTTAGTTTGGTGGGTGAAGCAGGCATGGTGTACTCAGTCGTACTTGGATGTGAAGTTGAGGGGCCTGGATGAGTGGAAGAAGATGGTTGGCAGGGAGCAGCAGTTTGCTTTTTCATGCGGGTTGTAATTGGAACATCATCATCATCATCATCAGAATCTGAGATAACCGTGGTTCTGTGTGCACGCTTTCTCCCCCACATGTAAGTGGCAGTAGGCTGAGGTTGTGAGTGACTCGGAGAAGGTGTGGCTGGCTGTGGAGTATCAGCTGGTTCAGGTGTAGGTCGGTCGGATGGTTATGGGAGTGTGTTCTTGACCGTAAGCGATATTTCACCACTTGCAAGACGATGACATTCTGACAGAATAACTCCCAGAGTTGTACTGAGTCCTTTGTATTGTCTCTGGTAAGCTCCTTTGATGTCTTCACAATGCTCCTCCAGATGTCTAAACCCATCTATGGTCGCACTTGTGAGTGATGTCATTTCTTGCTGCACCTTGTCGAGGGTACGGTCTGATGATTCAACTTGAGTTCGTACCTCTTCCATGCTTGACTCCATGGTAGCTAGTCGTTCTTCAAAGGCTTGAGATACTGATGTCTTAAGGATGCCAGAGGAAATCAGTTTCTCAATGACCTTGCTGACCAAAAGATCTACTTCTTCGGCCATCAGAGAACGTGAGTGAGACGCAGCTGGTACTGGAATAGCCATTGGGATATTGGCTGCGAACTCCTCACTCACTTGAGTGGCCACCTGATGAAGGACATGTGCAGATGGTGTGGCCATCTCAGTCCTTTCCACAGTCTCACGAACTTGTGGGACAGATCCTCCATCGGACTCACTGGCTGCAGCACCAAGAGTTTCTTCTTCTTCTTCTGCTTCTTCTTCTACAGCAATGCCTACCACCCCAGCATCATGTGGAGTAGATGTGACAGGTGAGTCCACCATGATAGGAGATGGGGCAACCACTGATACAGCTTCCACTGGGTCTCTTCTTACACGACCCTGCTTGACTAACCAATGAATCAGATAGTCTCTATCTACCATCTGTTTACCAAAGGCGATCCATGCCTTTCGTAAATCAGCAGGGGTCATATGAGCCTTGGCATACTCCATATAAAAATCTTCTAGTTCAAACTCCCCAAGAGTGCTCAACAGTATAGGTGTAGTACCCCTATCCTCTGGGGTTTCCTGTGCTGGTGTCTGCCCTCCAATTGTAGGTTCCCTTACTTCTGCGGTATCCTTGGGCAGCTCGGCAGTAAGGACCTCCTCAGTTGTAGAATCAGTGGGGAGATGAGTTCTGGCAATGTTCTCCACCACTTCAGTTATATGTATTGTTGCGGCGGATGCAGAGGAGCCCCTAGAAGTCTGTGAGACACGAACCGGCTGTCGTGGTATGCGAACTGGGGCTCATACAGAGCTGGCTGTGTCTCCTGCACAACTTCTTGCACCTGACTCAGGCCTCTTCATCGACTTGATCTCTAGCCGACCATCCTCATAAATGCTTTTAAATATGTATTTGGTCGGCAGTGGCACTGAGGGCCTGTTGCAGAATACATCAGGGTGTAGGAACCTAAGGACTTTGGTGAGAAGAAGTCCAAAGTGTCCCTTCTTGCTTTTGATCATGGAGTGTATCTGTGTTCCCCAGTCTACTCATCTTCCCTATAGAACACTGCACATGATCTTCATCTGCTCATGACTTGCAGAGTCATAAGCCGTCTTCTTACACAGTAGGCACTGTCCGGTGACTATGAGAGTCGCCAGTGCCTGACCGGAAAACCCAATCTTCAAGGCTCCCCGACCTTGCTTTCCAGGATTGGAATACCCAAGAAAAGACTTACACTCTTCTCTGGAAAGACTAGGAAGAGGATCAAAGTTACCTTTCGGGAGTGGAAGTGCATCTCGGATTGTTTCGGTAGAGATACGAATCTCCACTCCGTGTACAGTTCCCACCAGGTCATCTCCAGTGAATGCCATGGTCTCGTACAATTCTGAGACATCTTCTATCAGTAAGTCTTGCATCCCTGAGCAGACAGATGTAATACCAGTTTCATCGAGGTGGCTTCTAAATTCGTCCAACCAACTGACTTTGGCATCGCCTATGGCTTCCCAGTCGATGATGAATCCCAGGATGATGTTGCGTATGTCAGCGGCCATCGATGAGCTTGGTCCTGCCATTGAGCTTGTAGAGAGAGAAAGAGACACTCGTAGAGAGAGATGGTAAGGTTCGAAGTTGGTCAGAGGAGAGAGAAAGAGAGAAAGAGAGAGAGAGATAGAGTTGAATAGAGAGAGAGAGTTCTAGGGTTAGGGTTCGAGTGTGAAAACGACGAACATACCTTCGAGCTCCATCTCTATCAGTAACTTATATATGAGTTGAGAAGTGTATCGTAGAAGTCACTCACTCTGTCGGTTCGTCTTCATGGTCTGCATTCTTTCCTCGGACCCGCCTCTCTATCATCCGGATCCACCCGTTGGAATATTCAAGCAATGATTCCACGTCACCCTTCAAGTCGGTGTAACTCCGATTTTAAGTGCACAGTGACGTGCTAACGTGTCTGCGATGCTTGAATAGTAAGTGACAGACTCTGTCTCGCTTCGATACTTTGGGCTACGACTCTACGAAGCTACATTAGGATGCTTTGAGGCTACGACCCTACGAAGGTACATTAGGATGCTTCGAGGCTACGACCCTCGAGGCTTCGAAGCAGCAGTCTTCGATCCTGCAGTTCTTCGATGCAGTTTGCTTCGAGGTCGACTGCGAATTCAGCGAGCGATGGATTTCTCTGGACCTTTTTCAACACTTAACAACACACATGAGATGCATATGACAATTCACATCATATTATTCATGATGAACAATGTTATGAGTGGAATTGAAATTACATATCCAGAACTTGATTTCTTTCATCCGTAATACCTGGTTTACATGTATGCCTACTGCATCACTACCATTCAACTCTCCATTTGCCTTAGAAATGACTAAGTACTTCATCACACTACATCTTGTGCGAGAAAATGATCACTATGTTAACATAGCAACCAGTAAACCATGGTTTATCAATTGTAACAACCTAGTCATGAATTCTGAGTCTCCTCACATATTTAGCAAAACTCACTCAGCGGAGGCCTCACCCTCTCACTCTCGGATCAACATGTGAGTTTGATTCAAGAACTACAATTACACTGTTTGGTAAGCTCATGGTCAACCGAATCTTACCATAACCCTGATCTAACAATGATTTTCAGTTCAGCATAGATGACTTGAGAGACAAGATGGCCCTATTGAGAATCAGAACACACACTCTATCGTAGCCTAATTTACAACACAATATAGGTAGAGTTTGGAGTTTGATCATTCAGATTGTCTGTGTGAGTTGTCTCTTTTCTTTTGTAGAGCACCACTTTTCAGCGCTTATTCATGAGCCTTTTTACAAGGACAGAGCTCAACGCAATCTCTTTTTGAATCACATGATCATACAATTTTACCTCCAGCTGTTACTCTAATAGAGACACAAACTGGGAGAATAGTGAGGACTCCCCCTAAGGTAGGCAGTCAATCTATTGTCTAGCTTTTGCCTTTTTCACCTTGTCTTTTTCTAGTGAAAGGTAGTGGCTCTTCTTTAAGTAATAGGCTTTTTATGATTCTCAAATACTACAGTCTCAGTCATCCTATGAGCATTAAATCATTGAGGATCCTTTCCGTGCAAGCCAACAGTACCATGAGATACAACAGTTCCTGCTAGTTAATGAAAGCAATACCACATAGGTGATATTCACTCAGAATAAAAGGACAAGTAGTGGGAATATCATTTAATTTAAACATAATGAGAATTGCACTCATTTCACTCAAGACTTGAGGATTCATGACAGGTTGCACAAAAGACTTGAACCAGGTTCAGAGGTGGCAAGTTTTATCCATGTGATTTCTCACTTTCCTGCAGTAGATATACATGAATCACACTTAGCCATTACTAATTTTCATGGAGACATAAATGGTAATTAACAGTGTCATACTTATGTTCATGCACAGGTAATTCGGTTGAAATGAAACACAAGACATGCGGTGAGACTTATGAATTTAAATCTAACATGCCAAGTTTTGTTAGAAGTTCATTGAACCTGGCTTCTTGTAGTGGTTTGGTGAATATGTCGGCAAGCTGGTCATCAGTGGATATGTACTCCAGGGAAATGACTTTCTTTAGCACATGATCACATATGAATTGATGTCTGACCTCAATGTGCTTGGTTTTGGGATGTATAACAGGATTGTTGGAAATTGCAATGGCACTTGTATTGTCACAATACAGAGGCACGGCCTTCAGGTCAAACCCATAATCTGAAAGTTAACTGGCCATCCAAAGCAATTGAGCACAACAGCTTCCTACAGCAATATATTCAGCTTCAGCTGTGGAGGTTGAAACTGAATTCTGTTTCTTGCTAAACCAGGATACAAGTCTGTTGCCTAAAAGTTGGCATGTTCCACTTGTGCTCTTTCTATCAATCCTGCATCCGGCAAAGTCTGCATCTGAATATCCTCTCAGTTTAAAATCAGACTCTTTTGGATACCATAGTCCAAAATTCTCACTTCCCTTCAGATACCGCATAATCCTCTTGACATGTGACAAGTGGGATTCCTTGGGATTAGCTTGGCATCTGGCACAAATGCATGTTACAAACATTATGTCAGGTCTGCTTGCTGTCAGGTACAACAAGGATCCAATCATGCTTCTGTATTCTGACATATCCACCTCCTTGCCTGCTTTATCCATATCTAGTTTGGCGTTTGTAGGAATGGGAGTTTTCATGTGTGTCACATCAGTCATCTTAAACTTCTTTAGAATCTCCTTTGTGTATTTGGTTTGACTGATAAAGATCTCATCCTCTAACTGCTTGACCTTCAATCCAAGGACGAATGAGAGTTCTCCCATCATACTCATTTCATATTCACTTTTCATTAGATGGGAGAAGTCTTCACATTGCTTTTTGTCCCTTGATCCGAAAATGATGTCATCCACATAAATTTGGACTATCAAGGGTGATCCTTTTCCTTCCTTGAGAAATAGTGTGGGGTCAATTTTGCCTTTTCTGAACTTATTTTTGATCAGAAACTCTGACAATGTTTCATACCACGCTCTGGGAGCTTGTTTTAGTCCATAAAGAGCCTTTTTTAGTTCGTATGCCTTGTGCTCTTGGTTTGGCTCTAGAAATCCGGGTGGTTGTTCAACATAGACTTCTTCTTGGAGGTCTCCATTCAAGAAAGCACTCTTGACATCTATCTGATAAACTTTGAAGTCCTTAAATGCTGCATATGCTAAGAACATGCGAATGGCCTCCAGTCTAGCAAATGGTGCAAAGGTTTCATCATAGTCGATTCCTTCTTCTTGTCTGTATCCTTTTGCAACCAGTCTGGCCTTGTTTTTGATGACAACACCATCAGCATCAAGTTTGTTTCTGAAGATCCATTTCACGCTAATGACTTGCTATGATCTGGGCTTGTTGACCAACTCCCATACTTTTTGTCTTTTGAATTGATTTAATTCGTCTTGCATAGCATCAATCCAATGGTGATCCTGAACTGCATCATCAACTGATTTTGGCTCCACTTGTGATAGGAAACACATATACAGATTTTCATGAAGTGTGGCAGCCCTTGTTTTGACTCGTGCAGCAGGATCTCCAATTATCAGCTCAGAAGGGTGGTCCTTTAACCTTCTTCTTGTCTTTGGAAGGTCTTCTCTTTCTTCATGATGAATGCCCAATTGCTCAATGTCGGGTTCTTGAGCAGGTAGAAGTGGCAGAGTCTGAACAGGTTGAATGTTAGATTCATGGTTTTCTGCTGATTTTTGACTTGGTTCCTCAGCAACCGGTTCAGCTCTATGTTCATCAGGTTTGGGTGCATCTTCCATTGTTTCTGTTGTAGTGGGATTGTCTGTGTCTTGGTCTTCTACAATGACAATGTCCTGCACTTCATTTACATTTGGGTCTCCTTTCTGCATTCCATGGTTAGTCTCATCAAAAGAAACATGAATAGACTCTTCAACAACTTTGGTTCTTCTATTAAATACACGATAAGCCTTGCTAGTCATGGAATATCCAACAAGATATCCATCATCTGATTTGGCATCAAACTTGTTCAAGTAATCCTTGCCATTGTTCAGAATGTAGCAAGTACACCCGAAGATCCTTAGGTGACCAATGTTTGGTCTCCTTCCCTTCCATAACTCATAGGGTGTTTTCATGGCTCGTTCGTTAATTAGAGTTCCGTTTTGTACATAACAAGCAGTGGCAACAGCTTCAGCCTATAGGGATTTTGGGAACTGAGCTCCTGTCAACATGGTTCTAGCTGCTTCAACTAATGTTCGATTCTTTCTTTCATCTACTCCATTTTGTTGTGGAGTTCTTGGTGCTGAGAAATTATGCTGGATACCATATTCAGTACAAAACTCTAACATATCATAAAATTCAAATTCCTTGCCATGATCGCTACGAATGTACTTAATAGAGAGACTCTTAACATTTGTGACCCAATTGAAGAGTTCAACAAGATTCTCAAATGTTTCAGTTTTGTTTTTGAGAAACATGACCCATGTGTATCTGGTATAGTCATCTACTACTGTAAGAAAGTATCGTGCACCAGATAAGGAAGACACATTTATTGGTCCACATAGGTCCATGCCAGAAGTTCGAGTGGTTGTGTGAATGAGGTTTTATCTACACTCTTAAAAGAATGTTTAACTTGTTTACCCAGCTGACAATCCCCACAAGGGTGTTCTTTCTCATAAACATGCTTGGGTAAGCCCTTAACCAAATCCAGAGATGCCAGTTTAGACATAGTCTTAAAGTTTAAATGGCCAAATTTCTTGTGCCCAGGGAGTACACTCAGATTCCCGACGCACTTGCAGCTCTAGCCTCCCTCCTTCGGCTAGACACAAAGTTGTAAATTTAGTCTTTCGATATTCGCATACAAGATACTCCTTCACATTGTATGGCCATCGAAGGAAATACCGAGGAAAAGCCCTGGTATAATGACATCAGACAGTATTTGTTCAAGCAAGAATACCTGGGTGAGGCCTCTGAGTCTGATAAAAGAAATATCCGAAGATCGGCATCCAATTATTACCTTGATGGTCCCATTCTATATAAGTGAAATCATGACATGGTGTTATTGCGGTGTGTGGCAAAAGAAGAGTCGACACAGATAATGAAAGAAGTGCATGAAGGGGAATGTGGTTCACATGCAATGGACATGTATTAACAAGACAAATCATGCGAATGGGCTATTATTGGGTCACCATGGAAAAAGATTGTATTGAGTATGTGCGTAAATGCCTCAAGTGTCAAATTTATGGCGATAAGATCCAAGTACCTCCATCCAAGCTACATGTGATGGTTTCCCCATGGCCATTCTCACTCTGGGGTATCGACGTTATTGGACCAATATCTCCGAAAGCATCCAATGGTCACCACTTCATCTTAGTGGCCATTGATTATTTCACCAAGTGGGTAGAAGCAGCGTTATATGCTAATGTCACACAAGCCGTGGTGCTTAAATTTTTGAGGAACAATATCATATGTCGATATGGCCTTCCTGAGCAAATCGTAACAGACAATGCTGCCAATCTGAGCAGTCGGATGATGGGTAATGTAGGTCCCAAAGTGAGTCTAGAGGGGGGGGGGGGGGTGAATAGACTTTCTTCATTTGCGGAAGCTAGACTGTTAGCTGGTTTTGGATTCCTCTACAGATCACTATGATGGAAGTATTTATGGAGAAGATGACAGGAGTTTTGTGAGCGATAACGTGAGTGATGATGAACTATCAGACAAAACTGAGAAGAGAGTAAATGCTCTTTTCTCCATAGATCTCAGTTATGAAAGTGATGGTTTATGATAGATCGATGTGTGGAAAACAACACAGAGATTAGACTTAATGGAAGTGCTAGATCTTTGATGAACAAAAGATTCTTGAATAATCAGATGGATTACTCTCTTGTTCTTGATTCACCGTGGCGCACAGCACACCTCAGAGTTCTCTCCGAATCTCTCTCTATTGTTGGAACACACACCACTTTGTTGGTTCTGCTAAGGATTTATTTCTTTTCACTAAGTCCGTCAGAACCAATATCTTATGTTCTGTGTGTTTCCTTCTTTTGAGAGAGAGGTTAAACTCTTAATTTTGTCGTTAAGTGCATGAGAGATCTTTTTTTAAGATTAAAGTGCTCGTGCGCCATGATGTCCATCCCGAAAGACTGACTTCCCGCCACTGAAAATGCGGAATGTCAGGGGATGGGTTGATCTGCTTTGATTTGCATATCAGATACCTATACTGTGTATTTGGCATGCAGTCGATCTTGGCCATTCATCCGTGGATGGTAGTTGGCAGCAATTAATGTGTCATTAATGCGCTCAACTGCTCGGGACGGCGCAGACTTGCTGTACAAACCCTAGCTGACAATATTGCTAAGTGGCTGTGTTTAGGGTTGTAACTTTGCCTTGAAGGTAGATGCCTAGTAGGTTCGATGACTCGAAGATTTCAGTTAACACCTGTAGAAGGTTGCGAAGTTTTGATTCAGGCTTTATGGTGTTTCTGCGAGTCTACGACTCACACTTCGAGTCTTCGAGGCTAGAGGTCAGGTTGGATTGGCCTTTTGTGTCACTCTGTTAACTAAAGTCTACAACTCTGCGAGTTTATGACTCTACGAGTCTATGACTCTTTGAATAACGCTTAGAGTGACTTCTTCGAGTCCATCTAATCTACCTGTTATTGTAGCTACGAGTCTACGACCCTAGTTCTGCGGGTCTACGACCTTCGGGTCTCTCAGTTTACTATGTTTGACTAAGTGGTCTGAAAATCTTCGACTCTACGAGTCTTCAACTTCGCTTTTCTTCCTTAGTCTTTCACAGAGGCTCATAAACTGAGTTTCTGTATAGCTACGACCCTTTAGCTACAACTCTCTACCATCGGTCTCCGAGTCTGGAAGTGTGGCAATTTCTCTATAGTGACTGTGTCCCTTGAGTCTACGACTCTACGACTCTTGAGTTACAGTTTCATTTGTTTGCCAGTCTTTATAGCATCGACTCTTCGGCCTTCAACTTACGAGTCAACAAGTCTACGAGTCCGGTTTTCTCTACACTATTCGAAGGCTTCGACTCTGCGACTTTTGATCTACGAGTCTACGAGTCCTGTTTTCTTAACAGTGTTCGAAGGTTTTGACTCTACGACTCTACGAGTCTTCGAGTCTAGTGGCAATTTAAGTTTTATTAATTGACTTAAGTATTTATGGGGACTCTACAATTTTGCCTGCTACGAGTCATTTAGCTTTGGTTACTGTTCTTAAAAATTCTTCGACTCTACGAGTCTCCGAGCTTATTGACGCTTACAGTAACACTCTCTTTTCCGTACTATGACTCTGCGACCTTCGACCCTGGATCTACGAGTCGCAATGTGCTGTCACTGTTTCGCCTTGAGTCTTCAGACTCTACGAGTCTGTGAGTCTCTTGCCAATACGTCCTATGACAGTTTCACTTCTACGAATTTAAACTCTTCGACCCTACGACCTTCAGTTCTTCGAGTCTCCAGACTTAGACTATATTTTGGCAGCTTCATCAAATCCTTTATTTCCAATAGGTAAGTTGTGCGAAACATACAAAATCCAACACCGCAACTCGACCCCCTATCGCCCCAAGATGAATGGAGCAGTAGAAGCAGCCAATAAGAATATCAAGAACATTATCAGAAAGATGATGGAAACATACAAAGATTGGCATGAGAAGCTACCATTTGCCTTGCATGCTTATCGCACTTCGGTACGAACATCAACTGGGGTAACTCCATTTTCTTTGGTCTATGGTATAGAGGCAGTCTTACCTATCGAAGTAGAGATACCTTCCCTACGAGTACTCAAGGATGCTCAACTCGAAGAAGCAGAGTGGGTCCAAAGCCGTTATGAACAATTGAATTTAATCGAGGGCAAACGCTTGGCAGCCATCTGCAAAGGTCAGTTATATCAACAGAGAATGATGAACAAGTACAATAAAAAGGTGAAGCCTAGAATATTTCAAGAGGGTGATCTCATCCTCAAGAAAATATTACCAATTCAACATGACCATAGAGGCAAGTGGACTCCCAACTATGAAGGCCCATATGTTGTGAAGAAAGCATTCTCAGGAGGCACATTGATCCTTGCCTGAATGGATGGTGATAAGCTCCCTAACCCAGTGAATAGTGATGCAGTGAAAAAGTTCTATGCTTAACTCTCTCGTCCAAATGAGGAGTTACTTAATCTTTCTTCCGAGACATGGAAGGAATAAAGCATGGCAGCAATGAGCGGACTTGGTGAAAACCCGAAAGGGCACCAAGGGTAAAATACAAAGCTCCAACAATAGACAAAGAAGCGAACAAAGGCGGACTTGGTGAAAACCTGAAAGGGCACCGAGGGTAAAATATAAAGCCAAAAAAAAATCCTGAAGTGCGAAAAGATCAAGACCACATAAAACAGGGTCCTTTGCCAACAATGGAAACAGCACCATCTAACAAACAACACCTGCAAACGGTGGAAGACTTGGTCAAACCTGAGGCATACTCGAATCAAATTTGTACATATGGTTTTAAAGACTTATAATTCTGTTTATCAGATTATAACAAGGGGCACCTTTTATGATATAAATATGTTTTATGGAATTAAACCGACAAAAATCCCTTTTTATTTCCCTACGCATGTTTCATCGTCTTCATGTCACATTTAATTAGAACATTTTAAATCCCCAGTAGGCTCCTTTGGCGTTACCTTATGAGTAGGGCCAAGCTCAAACCTCAAACAAGTCAAACTCTTCAACACAGAGTGCCAACATCCCCAACGGAGTCATCAAGTCAAGTTCCTCAATGCAGCGAAGCTAAGTCAAACAAGCCCTCCATCCATATTGAGAGAGAGAGTTCCCCAACAAGTTGGATGTCAGTCAAACCCTCTAGCCATATTGAGAATAAACCCCCAGCCCATATTGGGTCCTTGGCAATACATTTCATTCACTATGTCTCCCCTACATACACCACATTGCATTCTATGCATCATTGCATACATTTAGCATTTTTTTTGCAATTTCAGGAATGTCATCGCCTCTAAAGATCCCAAGAACTCATCCGCAACAAGCTTCTCATCAAGCCCTACTAGCTTCCTTTGTTTAACTCTACAAGACTTTTTTTTTTTTACAATTTCCCCAAGCTCTAAAAGCACCCTTTTGAGACTCGAACAAACTTCCAGTCTTTTCGAGTAACCTCGTAGAGCGATCTCATTGAGTGAACTCGTAGAGGGAGCCCATATACCTTCTTTAACAATCATGCACCCTTGTCTAGGCATTGGATGCTTTCTCAATTCTTGTTAGGCTTCGGAAGCCTTTTCCATTCCTGTTAGGCCTTGGATGCCTTTTCAATTCCTGTTAGGCCTTAGATGCCTTTTCAATTCTGTCAGGCCTTAGATGCCTTTTCAATTCTGTCAGGCCTTAGATGCCTTTTTCAATTTCTATCGGGCCTTAGATGCCTTTTCACTCCCTGTTAGGCCTTAGATGCCTTTTCAATTCCTGTCAGGCCTTAGATGCCTTTTTCATTTTCTATCAAGCCTTAGATGCCTTTTTCATTTTCTATCAAGCCTTAGATGCCTTTTCAATTTCTATCAGGCCTTAGATGCCTTTTCAATTTCTATCAGGCCTTAGATGCCTTTTCAATCCCTGCCAGGCCTTAGATGCCTTTTCAATTCTGTCAGGCCTTAGATACCTTTTCAATTATGTCAGGCCTTAAATGCCCTTTTCAACTTCCGTCAAGCCTTAGATGCCTCATCAAAATTGTTCAAATTCCACGGGCCTTAGAAGCCTCTTTTCATTCTTAGGGATAGACCCAACCATAACGTCCTACCCTGCTTCAGCGCTAGGTAAGACAGGTAAGTGCTCCAACCTGTCCAAAATGATTCCTTATTATCTTTGTACACTGTTTGTCTACAAACAATGCACAAAGAGGGGCAGCCGTTGGACCCCATTTTGTCCGGGTTGGACATACATATTCATTTTAGCTTTATATTATTCCATATTTGTCATTCACTTTGTATAGATAAGTAAAAAGGTGTGACTGTTAATTTAAAGGGCATGACGTTAATTATATATATAAAAAACAAAACAAAAACAAAAAAAAGAGAGCATAAAATAAGAAAATAAGAAAATTCCAAAGAAGAAAAAAACATTCTTAGAGCCGGTTGTATGTCTACATTTTTATTTTTCAAACAGCATTTTCTGCACAAAAAAAAAACCAACGGTCATGGCACTATTCCAACGGTCACGGCACTGTTCCAACGGTCACGGCACTATTTTCAATGGCCATATTCTCCACCAACGGCCACTTTTCCACCCTATAAATACACCCTCATCCCTCTCATTCACTCACACAACTTCCATTCTACCACTCTTCAAACTCTCTTCTTCAATTCTCCACATTTTTGTCTCCTCATCTGCGAAAATGGCTGACTGGGCGAAGTACGTGCTGACGGTGCTGGTGCTGGCGTGCACTATTGTGTATCCTATGATGGTGGTGCTTTCATACCCTTACTTGCTTTCATCATCCTCTTGTATGTAATGGCAATGGCCACAGAATATATTTAGGCTGAATCATGTAATATCTCCACTACGGAGTCCTAAATAAATTGTAGTTGCATGTTTATGTTATACGTGTGTGTATATATACACATATATATATGTTAAATAAATAAATAAATAAAAACCATTCCAATGACCACTCACGACCGACATAGTCAAACAAAAAAAAACAACTTCATGAATAATACTCAGGGTACTGTTCATGAATAGTATCCGGGGAACTATTCAGGAACAACACCCGTTACTATTCATGTACAGTACCGCCCAACTTATTTGACTTTTATTATATATAATAATAATAATAATAATTGTCATCACCCATTTCTGACCGGGCTCGTTGCTGGCTTTGTGAAAGGACTCCATGCTAGTTCATTCCATTGATCCTAGAGTCATCCCTGCACAAGGCTCGCACAAACCATTAAAGAAAAGAAAAACACAGAGTCGCCACCAAACAAATTAAAGGTGTGACTGGGCACCTAGAAAAAGAAAGGTCTACGGTTCCAGAGAATTAGGTTCGGGAGTCGGTTACGTGTGGGGAAGGAAGAAAAACTCTTGCACCCCCACAACGCCCACAATTGGTACCTAGTCTTGATCTATGGGTGTTTGCTTGCTCTATTATTTATTCTAAAAAAAGAGTTTTTGTATTTTTAATTTTAAGAAAAAGAAAGATTTTAGGATCTAGGCCTTAAAACAACAAAGAAAAAGATTTTAATAAAGTAAATAAAAAGGGACATTCTAATTTTAGAAAAAGAATGTGGGATCTAGGCCTGTGTGACAGTATTGCATTTTTATAAGAAAACAAAAGTAATTTTCCTTTTTTAGAAAAGAAAACAAAAGCAATTTGAATTCAAATAAGAAAATACTGCCACAATTGATATTGGCCCAGGCAGACTAGGATGTGAGCATTTAGGGCTCAACCCTCATGACCGCCCAGGCCTTGTTTAAATTTTTCTAGAAGAGATTTGAGTTATGTTTTTTTACATTTTATTATTTTTTTGAAAATAATAAAGGAAAAGAGAGATACAAGAAGTTTTTTTTTTTTGTGTTTTCGTTTTTTAAACTCTAAGAAATCATTAAAATAAATAGAGACATTTTTGGGTTTTATGTTTAAAAACAACACAGAGAAAGAAATTTTAAAAAAAGAATAATTTAATAAATAAACAAAAGTAAAGCAGGAAACCTGGAGAAATTAAGATGATGCAGACATTGGTTCCACTTTCCTCCTAATGATCCCTGAAAACACAATGATTAGTAAAATGAATCTCCCTCCTTGATTCGATGTATTTCCTACAGCCTTAGCTCTTTCCACCCAAAATAGGAGATATTCGGGTGCTTTTCTCCTAAAATAAAGTGTTTCCGCCTTTAGAAATTCTCGAATTTTCTCTCTCACGATCCCGTCCAACAAACTCTCTTTTTCCTGATAAAAATCCTCTCTGATTTTTTATCTCTCAGAAATGCAGCCAGAAATTCTCTCCCGGAATAACCTCTTATGATATTTGATAATCGATCCTCCTCCTTGCCTCTTGTGGCAGTCTATTTATAGGAATCCCAGGGGAGACAGCCCGTGCCTCGGCATTTATTGGATGCCTTACAGTCCCCATGAGTCAACTACATCGTTCCAATGAATTAATGACTTCGGAAATGGGATTCTCGGTTCCTAGCGATTTACAATAATTCACAGTTCCCGTGCTTTGAAAAAGGAGTCCCAGTGCCTGAAAATAAATAAATCGTTTGAGATTATTTAATCCTCTGTTGTACCTGGACGCTTTGGAGGGTAAGGGCGGAATGCATTTCCGGATGTATTGGAGCCGTTGGGAATTAATGGTTATGCAATCCCCAGGGTCAACTGTGATGTCCCGAGGAAAATGACATTTAATTATAGAGGTCTTCTATCCCTATGCTCAAAAATGGAGTTCCTAGACATTTGAATGTAATATCTGGAGACTCCTTAATTCCCACGCTTAAAAAGGGGGTTCCGAGACACTGCTGGCATTTAATGCACTTAAAAAGAATTTTCGGAGTCCCGATGCTTTGGAGTCACTCCCAGACCTGTAGAGGAGCTATTTTGGAGTTTTTCAAAATTATTGACCAGGTTTGACCTCCGGATCTAGGCTTATTCCGGATCAGTGGCCTTATTCCGCATCAATAGGTCCTTATTCCGTATTAACAAGTCCTTATTCCGCACTAATGAGCTTATTCCGCATCAATAGGTTTAGCTCGGATTTGACCAAGTTTGACCTCCAGATCTGCGCTTTTTCTGGATTTGGGCTTAGTTCGCATCAGTAAGTCCTTATTCCGCATCAGTTGACCAAGTTTGACCACCGGATTTGGGCTTAGTCCGTATCAGTATGTCCTTATTCCGCATCAGTTGACCAAGTTTGACCTCCGGATTTGGGCTTAGTCCGCATCAGTAAGTCCTTATTCCGCATCAGTTGACCAAGTTTGACCACCGGATCTGGGCTTAGTCCGAATCAGTAAGTCCTTATTCCGCATCAGTTGACCAAGTTTGACCACCGGATCTGGGCTTAGTCCGGATTAGTAAGTCCTTATTCCGGATTTAACCAAGTTTGACCTCCAGATCTGCGCTTTTTCCGGATTTGGGCTTAGTTCGCATCAGTAAGTCCTTATTCCGCATCAGTTGACCAAGTTTGACCACCGGATTTGGGCTTAGTCCGTATCAGTATGTCCTTATTCCGCATCAGTTGACCAAGTTTGACCTCCGGATTTGGGCTTAGTCCGCATCAGTAAGTCCTTATTCCGCATCAGTTGACCAAGTTTGACCACCGGATCTGGGCTTAGTCCGAATCAGTAAGTCCTTATTCCGCATCAGTTGACCAAGTTTGACCACCGGATCTGGGCTTAGTCCGGATTAGTAAGTCCTTATTCCGCATTAGTTGACCAAGTTTGACCACCGGATCTGGGCTTAGTCCGGATCAGTTGACCAAGTTTGACCACCGGATATGGGCTTAGTCCGGATTTGGGCTTAGTCCGGATTTGACCAAGTTTGACCGTCGGATTTGGGCTTCCCCAAAAATTTCCGTGTGTGGGCTTGGTCACCATGTGGCGCCTCTACTTGGGCTTCCTTAGGCCTCTCTTGTTATCACTTGCTGTGTAAGGAGAGTGCCTTTGTATATATACTGGGCAAAGGAGAAGCAAAATTGGCAATGTGGGACAAACATGCATATGAAGAACCAAAATTCGTGGAAAATTGGCAGATTTCTGGGGCAACTTCCAAAATTCATAACTTTCTTCACAGATCTCGGATTAGAGCCAAATTGGTCTTGTTTTGCTCGAAATTCTGTTATATATCTTCTGAAATTGGAATCACTCCAAAAGGATCAGCCATTTAGGAGAAAAGTGGGAAATACCGCACAGAGGTACATGGTAAAATGAGCATTCTGCCCGTACGATTCAAAAATTCATAGATAATTGCACAGAACTCGGATTACCTTAAAACCAGTTGTAGATGATAGATAAAGATGTTATCTAACTAATGAAATTCACTTTATTCATATCCAATAAGTATTGAGAAAGTTATTGGCAAAATAGTGCGCTGCGCACTGGCTGTCTCCCCCAAATTTGTACAAGGTTTGGTTGCCAACTTTGAAAAATCATAACTAATTGAATACAGCCCGGAATATTCTCAAACCAATTGGAAATGATAGATAAAGATGTTATATAATCAATTCAATTGACTTTTTTGGCTTACGACAAGTATCGGGGAAGTTATTAATAAAATAGTGGGCTGCCCACCGATTGTCTAGTTCAACTTGGTACTTTTGTCATAGCCATTTCATTTCTCCTCGGAATCAAGTGTGGTCAAGTGCGTTATTCTCCGAATGTCATCCTCTATCACTTAGTGGTCCTTTGCCAAGTACGGTTGCGATCTAACCTGGTCAAAATGGGGTACAACAGCTGCCCCTCTTTGTGCATTATTTGTATACAAATGATGTACAAAGATAACCAAATACCCATTTTGAATGGTTAGATCTCCTTGGAGTTTGGCATTGCTATGAGATTGATGCGGCATTTTTGGTTATGAGGGTGGCTTCTTGGGCCGAATAGCTTCTTGGGCTATGATATAACATCTTAGGTTGATTTGCTTCTTGGGCTATAAGGGTGGCTTCTTGGGCCGAATAGCTTTTTGGGCTATGACACGACATCTTGGGTCGAAAATGAGTGACATCTTGGGTCGATTAGCTTCTTGGGCTATGAGGGTTGCTTCTTGGGCCGAATAATAGCGTCTCGGGCTATAAAGGTGGCTTCTTGGGCCAAATAGCTTCTTGGGCTATGAGAGTGGCTTCTTGGGCCATATAGCTTCTTGGGCTATGATACGACATCTTGGGTCGAAAATGAGTGACATCTTGGGTCGATTGTGAGTGACATCTTGGGTCGATTAGCTTCTTGGGCTATGAGGGTGGCTTCTTGGGCCGAATAATAGCGTCTTGGGCTATAAAGGTGGGTTCTTGGGCCAAATAGCTTCTTGGGCTATGAGAGTGGCTTCTTGGGCCGAATAGCTTCTTGGGCTATGAGGGTGACATCTTGGGTCAAATGATAGTGAGATAGCATCTTGGGCTATGGATAGGTGACTCTATCATGGCTCCCTCTACGAGTTCACTCTAAGAGATCGCTCTACGAGATTACCACTCAAGAGTTATGCTTGGGCTTACAATCTAGGTCTGCCGAGTTTAGTTCTTTAATTTTGAAAGGGAATTCTGTTTGTTGAGGGTGAGTCCTCATCTGTCTTTGAAGCTTAACTGTTGGTAGATCATGAGATGAATCCTCATGCCATTCTGATATACGGATAATCCTGTGAGTAAGAAGAACAAACATGCTAGGATGTATGCTAATGATGCATGAAGATGCGTGAATGTATGTGACTTTATGATTAAGTTTGTGAATCCTTCTCCTCTGTCGGGAAAAAGGCCAGTGGATGACTTGTGCTTTTTGTTCTCTCTTTGCTCCAAGAGACCGGGGCTCCATCTTTTCCGCATGTTGATATCCCCATGCATGGAATGTTCAAGAAAACTCTGCTTGGGGAATTTTTTTTTAAAAAAAGGAATTTTGAAAAAGAATTTTGAGAAAAGTACATCATCATACACAACATGACTCATGCATTATCATAAGAGTTTAACAAGTCTTCCTTTTATAAAACAGAATGATAATTTTTTAAGATATTGGTTTACAAAGTTGATCAAAGTGTGCTCAAAACATGACCAATCCTTCTATTCATAGGCCAGCCTTTGATGTGGAGTAACTGATCAATCCCTCTGAGGTGCTTGAGATTCTATCAGGCTGCTTTAGGTGACTTTGGATCCTGGTCCTTTTGTTTGGCTTTGTATTTTACCCTTAGTGCCCTTTCAGGTTTTCACTAAGTCCGCCTTTAATCCTTCTCTCTTTTCACAGAGCTTTGTATTTTACCCTTAGCACCCTTTCGGGTTTTCACCAAGTCCGCTCTTAGCTGCGACTTCCTTGTCTTTGTACCAAAATGAATTTTTTTGTTGTCATTTATATGAAGGAGATGATGAGCGTGAGATTTGGACTCAATAGTGAATGACTGTTTGGAGTTCTTTTGAAAGATGAGAAGGCTATGTTTTTTGGCCCTTTGGTGCCCCCTTTTTTTTATCTCTTTCTCAGGGAAAAGCTCCCTTACTGGCAAATAAGGATACATGAAAGGTTTAAGAACATGGAGAATTCTTTCAATAAATGACAATTTTAAATCCACTTTGGTACAAGAACGGAAATTAAACATAAAATTTCTTTACAGCATCACTGTTTACAGGGTTCGGGAGTTCATCTCCATCCATTTTGGTGAGGACGAGTGCACCACCCGAGAATGCTCTTTTTACAACATACGGCCCCTCATAGTTTGGAGTCCATTTGCCTCTGTGATCATGTTGTATTGGTAGTATCTTTTTCAGGACCAGGTCTCCTTCTCTAAATGCCCTCGGTCGCACCTTTTTGTTGAAGCTAGCCATCATTCTCCTTTGATAAAGTTGACCTCGGCAAACTGCTGTGAATAGCTTCCCATCAATCAGATTCAACTGTTCGAAACGGTTCTTAACCCATTCGGCTTCATTTAGCTTGGTATCCATGAGCACCCTCAGAGATGGGATTTCTACTTCAACTGGTAAAACAGCCTCCATGCCATAAACTAAGGAAAATGGCGTTGCCCCAGTTGAAGTTCGGACTGTGGTTCTGTAGGCATGTAGTGCATATGGGAGTTTCTCGCTCCAATCCTTGTACGTCTCAGTCATTTTCCGGATAATGTTCTTGATATTCTTGTTTGCCGCTTCTACCGCTCCGTTCATTTGAGGACGGTAAGGTGTAGAGTTGCGATGTCGGATTTTGAACTGTTCACACAAATTGTCCATCATCCGGCTATTTAGATTGGCAGCATTATCTGTTATAATGTGCTCTGGGAGCCCATAGCGGCACACAATGTTGTTGCGGACAAACTTAGTGATTACTGACTGAGTGACTTGGACATAGGAGGCTGCCTCGACCCACTTAGTGAAATAGTCGATGGCTACAAGAATGAATCTATGTCCATTGGAGGCTTTTGGGAATATGGGCCCAATGACGTCCATGCCCCACAATGCAAATGGCCACGGAGATGTAAGCACGTGTAACTTAGATGGGGGTGCTTGAATGCGATCCCCATAAACCTGGCATTTAAGACATTTACGCACATGCTCGATGCAGTCCTTTTCCATAGTTACCCAATAGTAGCCCATCCTCATGATCTGCCAAGTTAGTGTATGCCCATTTGCGTGAGATCCGCAGTCGCCGTTGTGAACCTCATTGGTGACTCGAGCTGCTTCATCTTTGTCTAAGCACCGTAGTAAAACTTGGTTATGGTTGCGTCTGTATAGGATTGAACCGTCGAGGAAGTAATTGATGCTTGCTCGTCGGATGTTTCTTTTTTCTGGCTTGAGGCCCCTACCTGGATATGAGTCTTTGGGACAGTCTTGTTTGATATCTTGATACCAAGGCTTGTTATCGGTGTCAACATTGGTTACCATGTTGTAAATGGGTTCCTTGTTCACATTGATGTCAAAGCATGGTATTTCGAAGCATGTGTCCAATCGAAGGAGGGAGGCTAGAGTCGCTAAAGCATCGGGAATTCGATTATGCTCTCTTGACATGTGTTCAAATGTAATTTCATCAAATAGGTTAGCCATTTCACAAATCATTTGTCGGTAAGGAATCAACTTGTGATTTCGAGTTTCCCATTCCTTTCTAACTTGATAAATGACTAGAGCTGAATCCCCGAACACTTGTAATTTCCTGATTCCTTTACTCAATGCCTCTTGGAGGCCCATTACACAAGCTTCATATTCTGCTATATTGTTTGTGCAAGGGAATGTCAACTTGGCGGCCATCGGAAAATGTACTCCGGATGGGGAAATTAGGACTGCCCCGATGCCATGACCAGATAAGCTTGATGCTCCATCAAACCAAAGGGTCCATGTGTCTGACTCTTCATTTTCTTGGATAGTGTTGATGAATTCGTCTGGGAAATCAGAGATTGCCGGCTCATAATCTTCCAAGGCTCGATCCGCTAGATAATCAGCTATGACACTTCCTTTGATGGCCTTTTGAGGCACATAGACAATGTCATATTCTGCTAAAAGTAACTGCCACTTAGCAATTCTTCCCGTCATGGATGGCTTTTCCAATAGGTATTTGAGCGGGTCATGTCTAGAGATGAGCCATGTGGTATGGTATAGTGTATACTGCCTTAACCTTCGTGTTGTCCAAGCGAGGGCACAACAAGTCTTTTCCAGAGGAGTGTACTTTTCCTCACAAGGTGTAAACTTCTTGCTCAGATAGTAAATGATTTGCTCTTTCTTCCCTGAGGCATCATGTTGTCCCAGTACACAACCCATCGAGGTTTCTCGGACTGTTAAGTACAAAATTAGAGGTTGACCAGGATCTGGGGGGAACCAAAATTGGAGGGTTCATCAAATACTGCTTAATTGTATCAAAGGCCTCCTAACATTCTTTGTTCCACACTTCGGGGCTATTCTTGCGCAGCACCTTGAAGACGGGTTCACAAGTCATAGTGAGTTGTGAAATGAACCGAGCGATGTAGTTGAGTCTTCCGAGGAATCCTCTAACTTCCTTGATAGTTTTTGGCACAGGCATATCTTGGATGGCCCGGACTTTATCAGGATCAATTTCAATTCCCCGTTGACTGACGATGAATCCCAATAGCTTGCCTGATGTAGCCCCAAAGGTACATTTGGCTGGATTTAACTTCAATTGATATTTTCGTAGTCTGTCGAAGAGCTTACGCAACACTTCGACATGGTCCTTGTGTCACGCCCCGGATTTCCAACCCGAGGAAACCGGTACGTGACTCCCCTTTTACCCACACGGAGGGCAAAGGGGTTAGGATACAAATCAAGAATTTAACATTTTAAACATTCACAACACATTCAAGAAATATAAAGTCCTTCAAAGCAGTCCACAAACCAAATCAGTCTTTATTACAAAGTCCTCCTTTCAATCCATCCCCATTGGGGTTACATCAGTTCCCATAAAAAAAATAACATAAACAGTAAAGTAAATAAGGTCTTCCACCTTGGGGTCCCACCTAACGCCTGTAGGTTCCTGTAAAGAAAACAACATGGTAGGAGGGGTGAGCAACCACAGCTCAGTAGGGATCATGTCTCCCCAACCCATCCCATGCACCTAACATCTACATGCCTTGTGTACAAGTGTTGTGTCGTGATACAATTATTCCACCAGATATAGTTACAGGCTATAACAGCAAACACAATCATACATGGACTGGTACATAAACACTCCCGGGCTTCCACAGCCACCGGGTTTCAAGAACAGTCCCGGGCTTCCACAGCCACCGGGTTCCACAAAACAGTCCCGGGCTTCCACAGCCACCGGGTTCCACAAAACAGTCCCGGGCTTCCACAGCCACCGGGTTCCACAAAACAGTCCCGGGCTTCCACAGCCACCGGGTGTACAAGCAAACACGCAGCACACATGGCCATACAGGCATAACATCAAACACTTAGTATGCTTAGTCACACGGGAATAACATCGAACACTTAGCATGCATACATCCACAAGCTCATAAACCCAGCCACACAGACATAATCTAACACACTTGACGTGCGTGGCCTCACAGGCATTACCCCAAACACATAACATGCAAAGCCTCACAGGCATTACCTCAAACACATAACATGCGCACAGCCTCACAGACATAATTTCAAACACTTGGCAGGCATATATACATATATCCAAACAACACGCCATTGAAGGCCAACATTCATATAGGAGATCACACCTATATGAATTTACATATAAATAATATAACAGATATACTCATATTCTGCCCTAGGACCCTAGGACAGAGGAGGATTTAGGAAGAACAATCCCTACCTCAGCAAAGGTCAGGGCTGCTAACCTGTGGGTAATGGCACCCCACTGGTCCAACACTGGCCCGGCCCGACTCGCCTCACAATCCCACTCCCCCTGCAGGGTGCAAGAGGTCCCTGCAGGTGTCACGAAGGTCACACGCCGCCGATAACAATCTATCTTGGCCTGGAAAGCCATAAGCCAATCCATACCCAAGATCAGGTCAAACGTCCTCAAAGGCATCACATGCAAATCAAAACTCAGCTCCACCTCGCCTATGGTTAACACACAGCCACGACACACTCGCCGTACCTCAATCATGCCTCCCACCGGAGACTCCACAACTAGGGGCCTCGCGGCCTCCACACAGGCTAACCCCAAGCCGTCTATTACAAGCTCAGCAACAAACGAACATGATGCACCCGTATGGAAAAGAACAGAAGCTAATGTACGGGAGATCAAGAGGGTACCTCTAACCACCGATGGTCCTGCTCCACCCTCAGCTGGTGGGGGTGGTAGCTCGCCTCCTCCTGGTATGTCGCCTCCAGCGCAAACACCCTCCCTTGGCCCGTGCCACTGGTCGGCTCACTCACTTGGCGCTTCCCGCCAAGGCCGCCTCCGGCCCGGTCTGCTGCCGCTCCGGCCTCCCCCGAGGTCGGGTCCGATTCGATCCTGCCCGACTAGCCGGCCACCGACGAGCTGGTCTCTCTGCTGGTGCACGAAAACTAGCATCACTCCTTGTGCTGGATGTCATGCCTCCAACTCCCCTGTTGCCACTCCGGCAAACCCGGCTCGGATGGCCCTCTCGTCCACATCTATGGCATTTCCGGTCCCTCTTTGGACACTCCTTTCTCAAGTGGCCTCGCTCCCCCAGCAGGAACAACCGGCGGGGAGACCCCCCTCTGGACCGCCTGCCGCCATCGCCAAAGCTAGACCTCCCTGGGTTCACCAATGTCTGTCCCCCGCTGCGGAAGGAACCGCTATCCCTCTCCTCCGTCTTGAGCCTCTTGGACCCTGCATCTCGATCAGGCCCACTCGCAACTGGCGACCCTGATGGGCCCGCCTCCCACCATCCAGCTCTCTCTCGCCTATACGGGCCGTCTCCACGGCCTCACGATAGGTCCTCAAGCGTAGAATCGCCACCCTCTCCCTAAGGGCTGGCCTAAGACCCAGAGTGAACTTGTGGGCCTTCAGGTCCTCCTTTGCCATTGTCTCGGGGGCAAACCTACTCGAGCTCCGGAACTCCCGCTCATACTCGGGCACCGTCTTTGATCCTTGCTTCAGGCTGCCAAATTCCTCCCTCTTCTGCCATCTCACCGATTCCTGGGAAGAACTCATCGTGGAAGAGTTGCAAGAATTCCTCCCAAAACATGAGTTGCACCGCACGGCTCCCCGCTACACTCGTCCACCACTCCAAAGCATCCCCCTCCAGCTGCCGATTGCCGGCCGCACCTTATCCTCCTCCCGGGGCAGGAGAAAGGAGAACACATGCTCAATCTGCCTCAACCACCGCTCGGCTACCACAGGATCTTCTCCCCCCTTAAATCGCGGAGGTTGTTCCTTTCGGAACCGTGTCACCACGTCATCCTCTCGCACGGGTCGGTACACCACCCAGCGAACTCTCACGCTCACGAGGCAGCTCTCCTACTGGTGGTGGTGGTGGCACCACCGCTGTGCTGCCATCTCACGGCGCACCTCCTCCCGAACGTCCCGCCGGAGTCCCTCCCGTAGCTCTCGTACCTCCAGCCGGATGCCTTCTTGTAGCTGTGCCGGAACAACGCATGCCCTCCAACGGATGGTCCCGCACCCGGACCCTCATGGGCAGATGACTCATCGGCCACCGCCCCGGACGCACGTGTCACTCTCCTCGGTGGCATTCTTACTACATGAAGTAAGATGCACAAACGTCGAACGCGTTTGACTACTAACAAGTTGACTACCTCTACCCCATTATCAAGTCAAGCCGTACATGGCATTACACACATTTTAACCATTGCATCAATCAATATTGCACACAGCACAGTCCACATTGTAGTCATACCCAAGGCATTCCAAGAATATTCAGAGTTGCACAGTTCACATAATCATGTTATGCACACCTTCACACATGACAACAAATGCAACTAGTGCCCTAATGCCAATGTATGCAAATCCTACCACAAGACCGGACTACCCTAAGTACACCTTGGAGGCTCAAAGAGGACCATGTTGATCAGGCATGTCCCTCCAGGCTCCTCCAAAGGACTCAAGATAACCAAGTTCTCCCACTACCCTAGGCCAACTAGACCATGCTCGATACCATATTGTCACGCCCCGGATTTCCAACCCGAGGAAACCGGTACGTGACTCCCCTTTTACCCACACGGAGGGCAAAGGGGTTAGGATACAAATCAAGAATTTAACATTTTAAACATTCACAACACATTCAAGAAATATAAAGTCCTTCAAAGCAGTCCACAAACCAAATCAGTCTTTATTACAAAGTCCTCCTTTCAATCCATCCCCATTGGGGTTACATCGATTCCCATAAAAAAAATAACATAAACAAGAAAGTAAATAAGGTCTTCCACCTTGGGGTCCCACCTAACGCCTGTAGGTTCCTGTAAAGAAAACAACATGGTAGGAGGGGTGAGCAACCACGGCCAAGTAGGGATCATGTCTCCCCAACCCATTCCATGCACCTAACATCTACATGCCTTGTGTACAAGTGCTTTGTGTCGTGATACAATTATTCCACCAGGATATAGTTACAGGCTATAACAAGCAAACACAATCATACATGGACTGGTACATAAACACTCCCGGGCTTCCACACCCACCGGGTTTCAAGAACAGTCCCGGGCTTCCACGGCCACCGGGTTCCACAAAACAGTCCCGGGCTTCCACGGCCACCGGGTTCCACAAAACAGTCCCGGGCTTCCACGACCACCGGGTTCCACAAAACAGTCCCGGGCTTCCACAGCCACCGGGTGTACAAGCAAACACGCAGCACACATGGCCATACAGGCATAACATCAAACACTTAGTATGCTTAGTCACACGGGAATAACATCGAACACTTAGCATGCATACATCCACAAGCTCATAAACCCAGCCACACAGACATAATCTAACACACTTGACGTGCGTGGCCTCACAGGCATTACCCCAAACACATAACATGCAAAGCCTCACAGGCATTACCTCAAACACATAACATGCGCACAGCCTCACAGACATAATTTCAAACACTTGGCAGGCATATATACATATATCCAAACAACACGCCATTGAAGGCCAACATTCATATAGGAGATCACACCTATATGAATTTACATATAAATAATATAACAGATATACTCATATTCTGCCCTAGGACCCTAGGACAGAGGAGGATTTAGGAAGAACAATCCCTACCTCAAGTAAAACGCAACAACACAGCAAAGTCCCGATCCCACGTCGAACGCCGTCCACCCACGAGTCACCGACCACCCACGCAAGATGCCCGACAGCAACCAGGAGCTCTCCTTCCCTCTCTCTCTCTCTCTGCGACGGCTGGTGGAGCAACAAACCCTAACCCTAAAACAGAGGGCTTCTCCTCCTTATATAGACAACACAACATCAAAACGACGTAGTTTTGATTAAGTGAATCCCAGCATCAAAACGACGTAGTTTTGATTACACAAGTTAGCACCTTTCCGCACCCATATAGGCCAAAATACTCAGAATTTCAACATGGTCCTTTGGAGAAAGTTCCTTAGAATGTCAAAACCAAGGGAACCATGCAAAAATATGCCTGCACGCCAATTTGCACGTGAATTCCCCAATTCACGTGCACCTCCATATGGACTCCAAATGCTCTCAAACTTCACCCCTAGCCTCCTTGCATCATTTAGAAGACAATTACACTTGCACGTGAATTGGACCCATATCACGTGCACCTCACATACATGTCCATTTGGCCTGAAACTTCTGTGGTAGATAGGGGACACCATTCTAAGCATCTTTCCTTTTGCACGTGAATTCATTGGAGTCCATTTACTAGGTCAAAATCTAGAAAAACTCTACTCAGGAGGCAAAACTGACTAACTCAAGGTACGGGTCCTTACACCTTGTCTCCTTTTGATTTGGCGATCATATCATCGACATAGACCTCTACTTCTTTGTGCATCATGTCATGGAACAGTGTTACCATGGCTCTTTGATAAGTTGCCCCAGCATTTTTGAGTCCGAAAGGCATGACATTGAAGCAAAAGGTGCCCCATATAGTGATGAATGTAGTCTTTTCCTTGTGTTCAGGATCCATCCGAATTTGGTTATAGCCAGAGAATCCATCCATGAAGGAAAACATAGTATGTCTTGCCGTGTTGTCTACCAAAGTGTCAATGTGAGGTAGTGGGAAGTTATCTTTTGGACTAGCCCTATTGAGGTCGCGATAGTCTACACACATACGGACCTTCCCCCCTTTCTTTGGAACTGGTACGATATTGGCCACCCATTCTGGATAGTGGGCCACACTAAGGAACCCTGCATCCCATTGCTTTTTGACTTCTTCCTTGATCTTTAGTATCATCTCCGGTCTCATCCTCCTTAGCTTTTGCTGGACAGGCTTACACTCAGGTCTCAAGGGCAACTGGTGTTGCACTATATCTATATCCAATCCCGGCATATCTTTGTAGGACCAGGCGAACACATCAAAGTAGCTGTGACTGGGTCTTCACTAGGGATAGTGGGCTGGTCTTCTTTTTCTAGCAGGAGCTGGATGTCTTCTGGTAGCTCGGGATCTTCTACTGTTCCAGCTTCCTCTATCTCGGATAATCGATTGTTCCCAATTTGGATTATGGTCAAGTCTTAAGCAACTCGTTTCTTCTTTTCTTACCATATCTTTGAATTTATCATACCTGTTTGAAAAAGTCTGACTTACTCAACCATATATGATAATGCACATGCTATGAAATGCAACAGGATGTTTTTGAAAAAGTTTCATTTTATTCAAACTTTCAAAAATAAGTTTACAGCAAACTCAGAATTAAAACACAATAAAGAGAAAACATTGAAAATGTCCCAGCAGGTTCCTTGAACCGTTTACATGATAGGGAGGTCCAAGCTTTTCCAGTTGTCCAGTTGTTGTCTCGGGTCTCCTTGGCAAACCCGAACCAGTTTCACCTCTTCATTGTCATCCCCTATAGCGCCACTTGTCTCTTCCCTCTCGGTTTATGAATCCCGCGCTCCCTGAATGTAGCTCCGAGCGGTGGAAAAATCATCTTCGTTCTTGGAAAGCTCTTTTCTCCAGCTTAGCCGGCCGGCTATCCCTTCTTCTTGAGGTCTCTAATTCCTGTCGGCTTTAGTGGGCTTGTAGCCTAGCCCAAATCTTCCAATTGTGCTTCGAATGGTAATAGGTTCTTTGATCCCTTGTCCTTGCAAGCCCAATCCTTTTCCTGCTTTGTGGCCCAACTTCAACATGACTGATGCTACCATCTTCGATGCCTTTGGTAATTGTGTCCCATCATCCTGATCAGTTGTAGGGTTTGGAAGGTAGGTTGCATTGACGACCTCGAATGAGCGGAAGGAACATTCTGGGATATCTTCACTGCTTTCGATGTAGGGGACAGAGAGAGGTTTGGTGACAAGGATTTCTGTTTCTCCGGACACGCATATGAGTTTTCTGTCTACAATGAATTTAACCTTTTGATGAAGGGTTGAGGGTATTGCCCCTGCTGCATGAATCCATGGCCTTCCCAGTAGGCAGCTATAGTAAGGAGCGATATCCATGACTTGGAACTCCACAGTGAATGTACTTGGACCAATTTGTACTGGTACATCTAGGGTTCCCACTACTTCTCGCTTTTCTCCATCGAAAGCCCTGACAATCATGTTGGTGGGGCGGATGTAAGACGGGTCCACCGGCAGTTGCTTTAAAATGGGAGCTGGCATAATGTTCAAAGAAGATCCATTATCAATTAGCACACGCGAGATGATGTGGTCCTTGCACTTAACAGAAATATGCAAAGCCTTGATATGTCCAACACCTTCTTGAGGGAGCTCTTCTTCACTGAAGCTGAGAAAGTTACTCGCCACGATATTATTTGCAATCCCATCTAAGTTCTCCACAGAAATGGATGGAGGAATGTAAGCTTTGCTCAAGACCTTCATAAGGGTTTCCCGGTGTGGAGTAGAATCCATAAGCAAAGATAATAATGAGATGTGAGCCGGCTGCTGACTCAATTGATCAATGATGTTGTATTTACTCTGTTTAATCAGCTTCAGAAACTCAGTTACCTCCTCCTCTGAGATAGAGGTATTTTTGTTAGTTGATATCGGCTTTGGAATGATATCTTGCTCTACGGCTTTGCCTTTATCAGCTTTGTTGATTTCTTGCGGTGTGTATAAACGACCACTTCTTGTCTTCTTCTCTTCTATAGGAACCCCTGCAATGACAGACTTGTAGTGATAGTTCCAAGGGACTGCTTTATCATCCCTGTATAGGAAAGGCGACGGCTCCTGAATAGTAAGGGTTTTGACCTTTTGCATCAATGAGTCGGCCTTCGGCTTCTCTGTGTACTGGATAATTAGGGGTTTCGGTGCCCCAGGCTTGGGTGCCACTTGTGACCTATCAGTGGAGGCCATACAAACCTCACGATGTACCTCCAGCTTTGAAATCTCTAGTCTCTTGGAGTTTAGCAATTCTTGGACTGCTTCTTGAAATTCTTCACATTCCTCTAAGTCGTGTCCATAAGCTGTCTTGTGATAGAGGCATCGCTTCCTCCAGTTGTTGCCCCTATTAGCATCAGTCACATCCTTGGTCACTATGAATCCATTCTTGTGTAGGGTCATGAATAATTGATACTTGTCCGTCTTGATTGTGGAATCCTGTCTAGGAGAATTTCCATATCCGGCTATTACATGGGCAACATTGCCTGAGTGTTCCGGAAGAGGGTTGGTACCCACATTGGGAGTGCCAGTCATTTTAGAGAAGTCCAACCACCCAGCATCTCTTAAATGTTGTATCTTCCTTTTTAGGGCAAAACAACCTTCTGTGTCATGTCCAATTCCACCTCCATGGTATTCGCAACTGGTATCAGCTTTGTACCAATCAGGATATGGAGGGCTTAACTTTTTTAGGGGCACTGGACTGACAAGTCCTGCTGCCCATAGTCTGGTGTACGCCTCCGTGTATGTGATAGGAATTGGATCGAATTTCTCCTTTCCTGTTTTTTGCTTCTGCCATGGCTGTTTTGATTGCTCAGACTGGGATTGGTTGGTTGAGTAAAAGTTCCCGCCCTGAGGCTGATATTGTGGGTTCGGGGCTTGAGCAATGTGGGACACTGTCGAAGTTCCTCCATAACACCCAGGTGTAGTTGATTGTTGGGGTTGTTGTGACCCGACGCTGTTATAGTTAGCCTTGGGTTGCCATACTGCCTGGGATTCTCCTTCTTTCTTTCGATTAGAGGAAAAGGGCTTTCTAGAAGCTTCATACTTGCTTCCCCCGAGTTTTCCTTCCCTTATGCCACCTTCGATTCGTTCTCCTGAGGCCACCATATCTGTGAAGCTACTTGAATTTGTTCGGGTTTCTTCGGGTTGGAAATTTGGAGCGTGACATGCCACCTTCAATTTGTTCTCCTGAGGCGACCAGGTCTGCGAAGCTACTTGAAACATTCCCAATTAGTTTTTTGTAGTAAACTCCCTTCATGGTGTTGATGAAGAGGGTGGTAAGTTCCCTTTCGGTGAGTGGAGGCTGAACATCCATTGCCGCCTCTCTCCATCGTAGGCCGTAAGCTTTGAAGCTTTTATTACTTTCTTTTTCAAATGACCACAGGCCAGCCGATCTAACGCTAATTCAGTGACATGTTTATATTGAGCTAAGAATGCGGCGGCGAGCTTACTCCATGTTCTAATATAGCTACCTTCAAGTTGGATGTACCATCGCAGTGGACCACCGGTTAGGCTCTCCTGGAAGCAATGCATTAAGAGTTTTCCATTATCTGCATGGGCTGCCATCTTGCGGCAGTACATGGTCACATGTGTTCTAGGACACTGAGTACCATTGAACTTTTCAAAATCAGGCATCTTGAACTTGGAAGGAAGTACTATGCCTGGCACCAAGCATAAATCATGAGGATCAGTCCCTCCATATGTTTTCACCCCCTCCACAGCTTTTAGTCGGGCCTCGATGGATTTCCAATCAGATGGTTGAGTGAGGGATTCCACAGCCTCCATGATATTTGGGGTTGCCGCCCCCATAGCAGGTGGTGTAGGTGGGACTTGATGTGATGCCCCAGGAACCATGTTTGCTGGAGCATAGGCTCGTGAAGCATGTGGAGCTTGCTCTTGCTCCTGATTAATGGCCCCTGCAGGTTGGGCTAGCTTCTCTCTCCGAAGTCGGCTTGGCTAGCATGTCCATCATAGTCTTCAACCGGCCCTGCACTTGGAGCATGCTTCCCCCCGATCTCTTCGTGAGCCTGCTCAAGACCAAGTAAGTCTATCCTCGGTATGTTCTGCCATTGGAGGAGATGACCGGTGGCCGGAAGACCTTAAGTTGTATGAGTGCCCAATTCTGCCGAAAATCCTCTAGCAAACCTCGATGAACTGGAAAGTTTATTTTGGTTCTCACTTTTTAAGTATGAGTGCATGATATGCATGAGATGCAAAGACACAAACTTTATTAAGTTGGAAACCAAACTTAACTTCAAAGGGTACAGACAGTCAAACTGAATTTAAAACAAGAAAAATGACATGAAATCCTTAAAACTACATGTTCTAGGACAAGCTTTGATTATCTCCTAGCATCGTCTTCTTCGGAGGTTCCTTAGTCTCTCATTCTCCTGTTCAAGCCTGTTGATGACCATCCCCCTTGCCAATGACTGCTTCCTTGCATGACTCTTCCGCATCTTAGTCGCTTCCAATCGCTCCAAGATTTTCTCGTATGGCTTCCCCTTGTTCTTGCACTGTTTGCTGTAAAACGGCGTTCTCTTGTAACAAGGATGTAGTTGTATCTAGGACAACCATAGGTTCTTCATTAGAGGCCACCTCTTTAGCTGCAGTGTCCTCACCTGTGTTGGGGAGAGGGAATAACTTCTCTTTCCATGCCTTGTATTCTGATGAGACAGGAGTAGCATGTAGGTTGGCCTTGATTCGTCGAGGGGTGGCCCAAGCTTTGTGCATCTCAAAGATTGCCCGCTTTGCCCCAGGAGCTCCATATTCCCTATCACAGGATTCCATTCCATGTAAGACTGGGACGATTTGATGCCCCTCAAGTTGTCTTCCCACCTGTAATGGTGCGTATGCGGTGCTTCCCCAAGGGCCAATTAGTGGGACCTAATTATAGATGCCGCAGCTATATAGCATGCTTGATCTATGCATCCAGGGGGCCCTCCAAATGATATCCTCATCTCCTAGTGTATGGAACTTGTGCATCCAACCTTCCTTGTCATTGGGTAGCCGCCACCCACTGTTTAGAATATCTAGCAAGGTTGTAGCTGGTAGCGCATACACTTCCTTGAAGCGTGGAAAGATGCATGGGAAGTGACTCTTCAACCATGTGCATAGGAGAGGAAGACAACCTCTGAATTGTCCTTGGCCTCTTACTCGGATGTAGGATAAGGACCTAATGGTTTCAACTAAGATGGCAGGAACAAGGTCATTTCCCTTTATCAATTGCAGGATAAGTTCCAGGACTTCCCCGTCAATGAAGTTTGGATTTCGAGGGAAAATGAGCAGACTATAGACAGCAACAGTGAAAAGTATATGGGTCTCCTCTTGAGTTGAATGTTGCATCTTCCTCTTGAAGAACTCCCATGGAACAACTTCATGCTTCCCATCATTTTGAATGATTGGAGGAACTTCTTTAGCTTGTATATCTAGGAGACAAGCCAAAGTACGCCGACATGATTTTCGAGGATCATAGTTGAAGATTGCCTTCTTTTGATCAACTTCTTGATCAAGAAGCCTTTTGTATTCTTCAATAGTTGGGACCAAATTCACGCCATTAAAACAGAAGCACCTTCGCCTTGGATCCCAGAAGTTCACTGCTGCAATGATCATGTTCTCATCTATTGGTAGTTGAGTTAGATGTAACATATCCCCAAAGTGCTTGATGTATACGGCTTGACTCCTTGAAGACCACCTCTTCCATATAGATGTGAGTTCAAGAGCATGATTCTTTGGGAGCTTAATGTGTATGTCTCGGACCTTCTGTGGCTCCTCTTGAGAAAAATTTCCCAAGTCCCTTTGGATTATCCTTGATGCGAGAGCGACCTCTTGAATGTCTTCTTTGTCCACCTTGTCAGTTAGAAGACGATCAAAGCTTGCCATGTTTCCTAAATGAATGTGTGCAATGCTATGATATGCAATGAATGAGAATGAGGGGTTAGTAGACAATAATTGATAATATATACAAGGGGTTAGTACATGGACAATATATACAAAGTTCAAGCAAGGCAAGTACACAAATGTCATAACAAGGCTCAACCACATGAAGGTCATGCCCCTGATGGGCTTCTAAATCTGCCTATCTTATTCATTGGTTCCCAAGCATTCCCTACTTAGCCTTGTACCACGAGGGCATTAACAAGAACTAAGAGGGAGCCCCCGTACCCCAAAGGGCATTAACGGAGGGGGTCCTTCTTGTACCTCTTGGGGCATTAACAAGAAAGGACCCTTGCTTGAGTGAGACATTTCGGGTATTCCACGTAGACAAGCACAACCAAGTCCACATGGGCAAACCTTTACTAGCCTCTTCTAATCCTGTTGTGTTAGAGAAAACCCGGGTATAGGGTTAGAGAAAGAGAGAGAAACATGTATGCACAGTTAAAACAATTATAGAATAAAAGAAAATAAACAAAAAAGAAACAAGCAAGCAAACATTCCAAAAATTGAGACCATGGCTAGACTCTCACAACATTCCCCAGCAGAGTCGCCAGCTGTCATCACCCATTTTTGACCGGGCTCGTTGCTGGCTTTGTGAAAGGACTCCATGCTAGTTCATTCCATTGATCCTAGAGCCATCCCTGCACAAGGCTCGCACAAACCATTAAAGAAAAGAAAAACACAGAGTCGCCACCAAACAAATTAAAGGTGTGATTGGGCACCTAGAAAAAGAAAGGTCTACGGTTCCAGAGAATTAGGTTCGGGATTCGGTTACGTGTGGGGAAGGAAGAAAAACTCTTGCACCCCCACAACGCCCACAATTGGTACCTAGTCTTGATCTATGGGTGTTTGCTTGCTCTATTATTTATTCTAAAAAAAAAGTTTTTGTATTTTTAATTTTAAGAAAAAGAAAGATTTTAGGATCTAGGCCTTAAAACAACAAAGAAAAAGATTTTAATAAAGTAAATAAAAAGGGACATTCTAATTTTAGAAAAAGAATGTGGGATCTAGGCCCGTGTGACAGTATTGCATTTTTATAAGAAAACAAAAGTAATTTTCCTTTTTTAGAAAAGAAAACAAAAGCAATTTGAATTCAAATAAGAAAATACTGCCACAATTGATATTGACCCAGGCAGACTAGGATGTGAGCATCTGTTGGATCAAACCCAGAATTTGGATAATGCTGATAAAGCCTTATGTAATTTGATCTGAGATCTTTTGTGTTTATTTGATCATTACAGAAGATATGTTACTAATCCAGAGATGCACTCGTGAGAGCAAAGCTAAGGACAGGATACATAATCCTGATCCGGACAAGAGTGAGTGTCGTCAAACACTTGGTAAATAACCAAGTCACAAATACATACGGAATAAGGAACATTCGTACGGACTAATAACTTAAAGGATAAGTGCGGAGTAAGGCATATCAGTAAATGTGACTGAGTACAGAGGGATGATCGGATCCTTGCTGTATCTTACAGCAAGTCACCCAGACATTATGTTTGCAACTTGCATCTGTGCACGATACCAGGCGAATCCCAAGGAGTCACATATGCTTCATGTAAAACGGATATTAAGGTATCTCAAGGGAACGATGAATTTGGGACTCTAGTACCCAAAGGAGTCCAACTTCACTTTATCCAGGATACTCGATGCGACTCCTTGGATGTCGCATCGACAGGAAAAGCACAAGCGGTACGTGTCGGTTTCTAGGAAATAGATTGATCTCATGGTTCGAGAAGAAGCGAATTCCGTATCAACCTCTACCGCCGAGGCGGAATATATAGCTGCTTGGAAGTCGTTGCGCACAACTACTTTGGATGCAAAGTCAACTTACCGACTACGGTTTCAACATGTCATCTATTCCACTCTCTTGTGACAACACTAGTGCAATTGCCATCAGCAACAATCCTGTCATGCATCCTAAGATGAAGCACATTGAGGTCAGGTATCACTTCATACGCGATCATGTTCTCAAAAAGCATATTTCACTGGAACATGTTGCTATCGAAGATCAATTAGCAGACATACTTACAAAGCCCCTACCTGATGCGAGGTTCTCTGAACTACTCTTCCGATTAGGTATGCTTGACTTCTCTCGCATAGCTTCACATTTGTATTACCCAATAGTATATTTACTCTCGGAACATGCATTGTACGTTCTTGAAAGTAGTAGAGACTTACCGATCGTATTGCTGATCATACTTAACGTTTAACGGCTTCATGCTTCGACATTAATCTCAACCTCATTATGGGAGGATGCTTGCGTTTCCGATGAAGTCGTTTAAGCTAACATAATTACGGTTTATATGATTTACCTCTTTCGGGTTCATGATCTTAACTTCCATTAATCACCACGTGACAAAAGCATGTTCATTTAGATTACTCTATTAACATGTATAGTTGAAGAAGTGAAATGGGTTAGCTTGGAATGCCTGGTGGATGAATACTCAATCGCGATCGATCAGCTTTGAAGTATAGTTTTCTAGTAAGATAGACAGGTCTTGAACTTCTACAAATCGGAACGGTCAACCGAGAGGATTGCACAATCTACGGGGAGAAAATGCTTTATATATTATTCGATAATACCCCCGTATATGTCTCATGACCTCTTTCCTGATCGTCTATCCGAGGGGGAGCTTTTCATTGAGAGGATTAAATGATCTACGGGGGAGTAGCAATGAACCCCTAATATGTCTCGGATTCTCCTTCCTCTAAACTTTTACTTCCGGATCTGACTGGACATGCTGTTTTGAATTAGAAAAGTGGCATGTTTGGATGTATTTTCCTTCTTTAACCATGCATTTTAATCGGCTAATCATCTGCCTTCTTTTGACATGTGTTCGCTCTATCATTTTTCCCTCATGAATTCTAATGTGGCTAAATCATATGCTCTCTAATTAATCTTAGCTATGTTGTTCAGCAAGATGGTTTCGCTATGTTGACCTATATGAACCTGTGTATTCTTTGTCGACATATGCCCTGATTCAGGATTATTGATCATTTTCACGTATGCATATGTCTACTACATTCTTAGCCATGCATGAGTTCTGTTTCTCATTAGTTCGGATTATGTTGTTTTTCACTGATTATCTTCTCTAATTCGTACTAATCCTTGCCTGTTAAGCTTTTGTATTTTCAGTTTATCCTTATTTAGCTACAGGTTCAGATTTTCTTTGCACCCGTATCGATAAATCCAGTCCATAGTCTCGGATTTGAAGTGTTGTGGTACTTCTCTTCTCTTCGACTTTTTGACTGCAAAGGAATCTACTCTACTCTCTCACCGAACTCGTTTACTACGGACAAGGTCTATTATTCATCCGGATACTCTTCCACGAATATTGTTTACTCCGGATGACTGTCGGCTCTTTCCTCCGGACTCCTGACACTGTTCAATTGTGACAATCCATGTATACTCATATGTCGCATGCTTTTGAGGAGGAATAATGATGATTCATTAAATACATATCTCGGGTTGCACACACACTTCTCTGGATGGCAACCAGTTGTTATCTTTACTTGGTCATGCGGTCTCCACGACATCGTTTCATTCGGAGGCGCATCGATATCAGGACTAATGACATCAGCATGTCGCGCGGGTCCCTATCTCACTCGCACATTCCTAGGCCCACTGACATTTGCGGACTCGGTCTTATATGTTCTGATCATTCCTGCGAAGCACGAGTATTGCTCATTTCAAATCCCTAAACCTCTCGTTGCTCCTTCCACTGTCAAGACCTCACCTTTCATCTTGTCTTTCCAATTTAATCTGCAATGGCACCCAGAATCTCTCTTTCCGGTGTTAATCCTGGCCATCTGGTTGATTGGAATGCTGTTTCTAATCCTCCGGATTGGTTTTCCCAGCTTCGCCCTCTCCTTGAAGCCTCGCATATACTCAGCCTGATCTCCAATCCCGTCGATCTTCTTATCGACGACATTCTTGAGTATTACCAACGGATTTGCTGCACCACCGATTCCATAACCTCTTATGTCCGCGGTGAATCCATCATCATCACTCTGGCTGTTCTCCGCACTACTCTCCACCTACCTCTTGGTGAACCACAGCGCCCGGATGCCGATCCAATGGCGGCTTCTATGGGTTGCACGAACAAAGGGAAGGAATACAAGGTGAAATCCTTCCAGGGTCGCTATCGATGTATGGCGACCATCCTGAGTCGATGCCTACTGGCTTGCACATCCGCCCTGGACTCAGTTTCGTACGACCTTCTCCTGGCCATGTACGGCGTTTTTGAAGGTCTTCCTATGGATTGGGGGACGTTCTTATTTTGTTTGCTGCAGAATGGTCCCAAAAACCATTCCTTCGGGCGCATCCTCAGCATTGTCTTCCGGCATCTACGTCCGGACCATTTCGCCTGATTTGATGCTGTCTCGTTTCCCTCGGCTTATTACCTTCGTTACCTTACGCCGGAAGGGAACATGACCGCTCGCCGACCCACTGTAGCTCTCCGCATTCTCCCTGCCTCGGAACAACAAGGCAGCTCTGTTGGTGACCCCTCCGACAGTCAAGCCCACGAGGTCAGTTCTGCACCCCGATCCTCCCGGATTCGGTCTGTTGCTGCACCCTCTCATTCACGGGCCTCCCAGCCAAGCGTCCGTGCCGAACCGTCCGAGGTTGCGGGGCCCTCTCAGCGCAGTGCGTCTAAAGCTATTTCCTCCACCCCCTCTGCTGCTGATGTCCCCACTCCCTCCACATCCGCTATTGCTGCCGCGGTTGATACCGCTGTTGCTGTCGCCACCGCTGATGTCCCGGCCGCTTCTCCGGAAGCCCCTTTGCCTCCCCTACCTCAACCCCGAGATTACGTTGACCATCTCTCCGCCGACACCTTAACGGACCTTTGGCTCCATTTCAGCCTAGCCCACACCTCCTCCATTCCTGACACCGATCTCCGGGTGTTTTACACACGCAATACCCAATCCCCAAAGACCATGATCATCTGGCACTTGGACCACGGCTTTCTTACGCCGGCTGCCATTCCCGATGTGCCGTTCCCTACACCCTCCGGCCCAGTCCCTGCTGCACGAAGTCCTTCCTCTGCTAAGGCTGGACCCTCTTCTCCTGCTGCTACGATTCCCGTGGTTGACTTATCTGGTCAAAGCGGGTCCCTTGCTCCGGATGCCTCCAATGCTCCGGATGCCTCCGATGCTCCGGATGCCTCTGATGCTCCGGATGCTCCTGCTGCTGCTGATACTCCTGCGGACTCCTCTGCCTAACGCACTCCTGCTCCTGTTCATGCGGGGGAGTCCTCCAAAGCTCCGGAGTTAGTCCTTGGGCGTGCCTCTTTTGGCATGGTCCACTCCGACGCTGTGCTTTCCGCCCAGCTGGACCGACATGCCCAAGCTCAAAGCGCCCAAATCTCCGCCATCGCTGCCAAAGCTGATGCCCTCGGTGCCCAACTCCTCTCCGCTCTCACTGACTCCTCCACTTCCATGGAGCAGAAAATGGATCTTGTCGCCACATCCGTCCATTCATTGTTTACCTCCTTCGCGGATCTGGCGCACATGATGGCTCGTCCTCCTGTTGCTTCTCGGCGATCTGCCAAACCGGGGGAGAGAGTGTCATCTGCTGAGAGAAGATGTCTTTCTGATGCGGATGGAAGCTTGCGCAAGGCAATGAAATCCTATGCTGCATCTTCTGCTGAGAGAAGATGTCTTTCTGAAATGTACCCTTTCTCCCCGGCCGACATTCAGACTCTCTGCTCGGAGAAAGGACTCTTTACTACAGAAGACATTGACAACTTCTCGAGAGTTGCTAAAATGGAGATGAGGCTCTTTCCATCTCTCTACAAAGATGCGCACTTGTTTGACGTTCTGCCATGTTGGAATGAGGGCTATCTTCCCAGTGTGGAGCTAATTCAGTCCTTTATCGACGGAACTGCTGAGGATAGCAAACCATGGAAAACTCTCTCAACCATCCTCATTCCGTACCGGATCATGTCGCCACACTTCATGATGGCTGTCTTCATGATTCAGTCCAAGCAAATGATTCTCATTGATTCTCATCGGATTGTGGAGCACTTCGTTAGGAAGAATCAATGGGAACCTCTCGTGTCTCAGGCTGATGAAGTCGTGAAGAAAGCCGGATTATATGAAGAGTTGGGCATCACACCCCTCCGTCCGATCGAGAAACTCAAGGCGACATTCCGGGGCAAGAAGCAAGTGCCACAACAGCCGGATGGAGATAGGCTGCGGAGCCTTTGTGTCGTCACTTCATCAAGTCATTCTTAATTGTGGACAAATATTGGAGCCAACACACCACTTTTACGATGAAGCGGACAATGGAGCTAAGAGAGAATGCGGCAACTATGATCTTCAAGTATAGTAAGCCTTATGTACCCTAGTGAAAAACTTGTATTAAGGCTGAATTGTATTTAGTTGCTGATTAATGAAATTGGTTGTGTTGCGTATTCTGTATGTTATTCTTTTGCATTGCTTACCAGATCAGATTACAAAGGGTTTGGGCATATCCATAATTGGGGGAGATTGTTGGATCAAACCCCAGAATTTGGATAATCTTGATAAAGCCTTATGTAATTTGATCTGAGATCTTTTGTGTTTATTTGATCATTGCAGAAGATATGTTACTAATCCAGAGATGCACTCGTGAGAGCAAAGCTAAGGACAGGATACATAATCCTGATCCGGATTAGAGTGAGTGTCGTCAAACACTTGGTAAATAACCAAGTCACAAATACATACGGAATAAGGAACATTCGTACGGACTAATAACTTAAAGGATAAGTGTGGAGTAAGGAAACCAGATGCGAAGTAAGGAATCCAGATATCTTACTCGCCCGGAGTAAGGAACTTACATACGGAGTAAGGAACTTACATGCGGAGTAAGGAACTTACATGCGGAGTAAGAAAGCGCTGACACGGAATAAGTCATCAGACTTTTCAAGACTCGCCCGAAGTAAGGAAATTACATACGGAGTAAGGAACTTACATGCGGAGTAAGGAAGCGCTGACACGGACTAAGGATTCCAGTACTAAATAGATACGGAGTAAGCAACCACTGACACGGAGTAAGGTTCCGAGCTTCATTAGCTATGGAGTAAGGAAAATTACACCGGACCAAGAAGATACTGCTTCAACTCAACCGCATTTAAAGTTATCAGCTCGTGGCGTCCCGATGTAAGACGAATTCATTGAGAACCTGAAGAATCTTACACATGGATCATCCGGATATGTGGACACAACCTTAATTGTATTTGGGAACTCACAAACGCACTTATATTCTTCGAACCCAAGATCTTGAGCTCCACAAACCGCCGCGCGATCAAGGCAGAGAGATTACCGAGGGACAAGTTAGCTTTGAACGCTTTCCGGAACTACAAGTTCCAAGGTTGTCGCTTAGGAATGTTTTATATAAATATTCATACTTGTACATTGAGAGTGAGTGAATGTGCATTAGTGAAGAAAAGACTAATTCTGTGTATGCACGAGCGTTTTCATCTTTGGAGATAGAAGTTGGCTAGTGTGTGAGTTCATTTGTAAACAGAGTGTAAGAGAGTCTTGCTTCTATTTTGTTGTATTTATCTTGTGATAATAAAACAAAATACTTCCACTATCTGGTTATCTTCCGCAGTGATTCTATCACTTAACTAGATAAGTGTTTGTGTCTTGAGAGAAACAAAGAGTTTTAATAAGAGCCTATTCACCCCCCCCCCCCCTTTAGGCTCTAAGGGACCATCAGCATCTAGGGCTCAACCCTCATAACCGCCCAGGCCTTGTTTAAATTTTTCTAGAAGAGATTTGAGTTTTGTTTTTTTACATTTTATTATTTTTTTGAAAATAATAAAGGAAAAGAGAGATACAAGAAGTTTTTTTTTTGTGTTTTCGTTTTTTAAACTCTAAGAAATAATTAAAATAAATAGAGAAGTTTTTGGGTTTTATGTTTAAAAACAACACAAAGAAAGAAATTTTAAAAAAAGAATAATTTAATAAATAAACAAAAGTAAAGCAGGAAACCTGGAGAAATTAAGATGATGCAGACGTTGGTTCCACTTTCCTCCTAATGATCCCTGAAAACACAATGATTAGTAAAATGAATCTCCCTCCTTGATTCGATGTATTTCCTTCAGCCTTAGCTCTTTCCACCCAAAATAGGAGATATTCAGGTGCTTTTTTCCTAAAATAAAGTGTTTCCGCCTTTAGAAATTCTCAGAATTTTCTCTCTCACAGTCCCGTCCAACAAACTCTCTTTTTCCTGATAAAAATCCTCTCTGATTTTTTATCTCTCAGAAATGCAGCCAGAAATTCTCTCCTGGAATAACCTCTTATGATACTTGATAAACGATCCTCCTCCTTGCCTCTTGGGGCAGTCTATTTATAGGAATCCCAGGGGAGACAGCCTGTGCCTCGGCATTTATTGGATGCCTTACAGTCCCCATGAGTCAACTACATCGTTCCAATGAATTAATGACTTCGGAAATGGGATTCTCGGTTCCCGGCGATTTACAATAATTCACGGTTCCGTGCTTTGAAAAAAGGAGTCCCAGTGCCGAAAATAAATAAATCGTTTGAGATTATTTAATCCTCTGTTGTACCTGGACGCTTTGGTGGGTAAGGGCGGAATGCATTTCCGGATGTATTGGAGCCGTTGGGAATTAATGGTTATGCAATCCCCAGGGTCAACTGTGATGTCCCGAGGAAAATGACATTTAATTACAGAGGTCTTCCGTCCCTATGCTCAAAAATGGAGTTCCTAGACATTTGAATGTAATATTTGGAGACTCCTTAATTCCCACGCTTAAAAAGGGGGTTCCGAGACACTGCTGGCATTTAATGCACTTAAAAAGAATTTTCGGAGTCCCGATGCTTTGGAGTCACTCCCAGACCCGTAGAGGAGCTATTTTGGAGTTTTCCAAAATTATTGACCAGGTTTGACCTCCAGATCTAGGCTTATTCCGGATCAGTGGCCTTATTCCGCATCAATAGGTCCTTATTCCGTATTAACAAGTCCTTATTCCGCACTAATGAGCTTATTCCGCATCAATAGGTTTAGCTCGGATTTGACCAAGTTTGACCTCCGGATCTGTGCTTATTCCAGATCAGTGGCCTTAGTCCGCATCAGTAAGTCCTTATTCCGCATCAATTGACCAAGTTTGACCACCGGATCTGGGCTTAGTCCGGATTTGGGCTTAGTCCGCATCAGTAAGTCCTTATTCCGCATCAGTTGACCAAGTTTGACCACCGGATTTGGGCTTAGTCCGTATCAGTAAGTCCTTATTCCGCATCAGTTGACCAAGTTTGACCTCCGGATTTGGGCTTAGTCCGCATCAGTAAGTCCTTATTCCGCATTAATTGACCAAGTTTGACCACCGGATCTGGGCTTAGTCCGGATCAGTAAGTCCTTATTCCGCATCAGTTGACCAAGTTTGACCACCGGATCTAGGCGTAGTCCGGATTAGTAAGTCCTTATTCCGCATTAGTTGACCAAGTTTGACCGCCGGATTTGGGCTTAGTCCGGATTTGACCAAGTTTGACCGCCGAATCTGGGCTTAGTCCGGATTTGGGCTTAGTCCAGATTTGGGCTTAGTCCGGATTTGACCAAGTTTGACCACCGGATTTGGGTTTCCCCAAAAATTTCCGTGTGTGGGCTTGGTCGCCATGTGGTGCCTCTACTTGGGCTTCCTTAGGCCTCTCTTGTTATCACTTGCTGTGTAAGGAGAGTGCCTTTGTATATATACTGGGCGAAAGAGAAGCAAAATTGGCAATATGGGACAAACATGCATATGAAGAAACAAAATTCGTGGAAAATTGGCAGATTTCTGGGGCAACTTCCAAAATTCATAACTTTCTCCACAGATCTCGGATTAGAGCCAAATTGGTCTTGTTTTCCTCAAAATTCTGTTATCTATCTTCTGAAAGTGGAATCACTCCAAAATGATCAGCCATTTAGGAGAAAAGTGGGAAATACCACACAGAGGTACATGATAAAATGAGCATTCTGCCCATCCGATTCAAAAATTCATAGATAATTGCACAGAGCTCGGATTACCTTAAAACCAGTTGTAGATGATAGATAAAGATGTTATCTAACTAATGCAATTCACTTTATTCATATCCAATAAGTATTGAGAAAGTTATTGGCAAAATAGTGCGCTGCACGCTGGCTGTTTTCCCCAAATTTGTACAAGGTTTGGTTGCCAACTTTGAAAAATCATAACTAATTGAATACAGCCCGGAATATTCTCAAACCAATTGGAAATGATAGATAAAGATGTTATATAATCAATTCAATTGACTTTTTTGGCTTACGACAAGTATCGGGGAAGTTATTAATAAAATAGTGGGCTGCCCACCGATTGTCCAATTCAACTTGGTACTTTTGTCATAGCCATTTCATTTCTCCTCGGAATCAAGTGTGGTCAAGTGCGTTATTCTCCGAATGTCATCCTCTATCACTTAGTGGTCCTTTGCTAAGTACGGTTGCGATCTAACCTGGTCAAAATGGGGTACAACAACAACAACAACAACAACAATAATAATAATAAGACGAAAAAAACAAACAACAAATTTTAAAAATTAAAAAAAAGTCATGGGGGCATCGCCCCCATGTTTGAAAAAAAGGGCAGGGGGGCCAAGTTTGGCCCCCCTTTTTTTGACTTCCTTACTAAAAAAAAAAAGAAAAGAAAAAAGAAGCAAAGAAAAAAAAACAACGCACGCATGCAATGCAAATGTAAAGAAAAAAACAACAAACAAAGAGAAATGGGAGTCCCACATCGACGGTCTTGCATTTTTTTCCCCCCATAAACTCCTATATAAAGGGGTCTTCTCCCCCTTCTACAAACACACCAACACCATCAATTACACAAGACTCCAAAAAAAGAGTAAAGTGTAAACTTAACTGCGGTTCTAAAAAAGAACTGCGGTTATAGTCAAATTAATTTTCTTTTCCCTTCTTTTGCAGAAAAAGGAGGCATTCGGGAGAAGGGCACCCTCGGTCCACAATATTCCAGGTTTTTATTCCTTTCCTTCTTTAATTTTTATTATTATTTTGTGTAGTAAATTAGTAGTTAGTTTATAATTTAGCATAATTAGTTAGTTAGTTTTTTTAAATTTAGCATAATTAGCATAATTTTAATTAGTTAATTTTAGCATATTTAGTTAATTAGTTAGTTAGTTTTTGAATTTAGCATAATTAGTATAATTAAATTAGCATAATTAGTTAGTTAATTTTTAATAAGTTTGTAATTAAACTTTTCAAATTTAGGCATGTAAATCGTAAGTAAGCCTGGTAATTAATTAATTGGCGCGTAATGAAATAAATAACATTAGTAATTAGATAAATTAGTAATTAACTTTTATAATTAATTTTCATATTTAAAATTTAGTAAATAATTAGACTAATTTTTAAATAATTTGTAATTAGATTATGATAATTAAATTTAACATTGAACTTTTGATTTAATAATTAGCGTGTGAGTAGTAATTAAGCCTATTAATTAATTAGCGTGTGAAAGATTAAAATAAAATTTTGAGAATTAGATTTAGATTAGATGTGATTTAAAAACAAAAAAAACAAAACAAAAAAAAAATAAAAACAAATAGAAACCTCCTCCTCCTAAGACAGGTACCGAAAGGGCGTTGTAGGGGTGCTAAAACCTTTCCAACACGTAAGCAACTCCCGAACCCATATCTGGTAACACAGACCACATCTTAACTACTCAAGGTAGAGGGTATCCAACTGTACCCCAGAAACAGTTGGTGACGACTGTATATTTTATCATTTGGGTTCGGCTCGGACGAAAACGAGTGATAACATATATTATCCACCATTTGTCTACTAACCCCTCATTTTCATTCATTGCATATCATAGCATTGCACACATTCATTTAGGAAACATGGCAAGCTTTGATCGTCTTCTAGCTAACAAGGTGGACAGAGAAGGTATCCAAGAGGTCGCACTCGCATCAAGGATAATCCAAAGGGACTTGGGAAATTTTTCTCAAGAGGAGCCACAGAAGGTCCGAGACACACACATTAAACACTCAAAGAATCATGCTCCTGAACTCACATCCATATGGAGGAAGTTGTCTTCAAGGAGTCAAGCCACATACATCAAGCACTTTGGGGATCTGTTACATCTAACTCAACTACCAATAGATAAGAACATGATCACTGTAGCAGTGAACTTTTGGGATCCAAGGTGAAGGTGCTTCTGTTTTAATGGCATGGATCTGGTCCCAACCATTAAAGAATACAAAAGGCTTCTTGATCAAGAAGTGGATCAAAAGAAGGCAATCTTTAACTATGATCCTTGAAAATCATGTCAGCGTACTTTGGCTTGGCTCGTAGATATACAAGCTATAGAAGGCCCTCCAATCATTCAAAAGGATGAGGAGCATGAAGTCGTTCCATGGGAGTTCTTTAAGAGGATGGTGCAACATTCAACTCAAGAGGAGACCCATATACTTTTCATTGCTGCTATCTACGGTCTGCTCATTTTTCCTCGAAATCCAAACTTCATTGATGGGGAAGTCCTGGAACTTGTCCTGCAATTGGTAAAGGGAAATGACCCTGTTCCTGACATCTTAGCTAAAACCATTAGGTCCATATCTTACATCCGAGTCAGAGGTCGAGGACAATTCAGAGGTTATCTTCCTCTCCTATGCACCTAGATGAAGAGTCACTTCCCATGCATCTTTCCATGCTTCAAGGAAGTATATGTGCTACCTGCTACAACCTTGCTAGATATTCTAAACAGTGGGTGGTGGCTGCCCAATGACATGGAAGGCTGGATACACGAGTTCCATACACTAGGAGATGAGGATATCATTTGGAAGGCCCCTTGGATGCACAGATCAAGCATGTTATATAGCTGTAGCGGCTATAATTGGGTCCCACTTATCGGCCCTTGGGGAAGCACTGCATACGCACCATTATAGGTGGGAAGACAACTTGAAGGGCATCAAATCATCCCAGTCTTACATGGGATAGAAGCCTACAATAGGGAATATGAAGCTCCTGGGGCAAAACGGGCAATCTTTGAGATGCATAAAGCTTGGGCCACTCGTTGACAAATCAAGGCTAACATGCATGTTACTCCTGTCTTATCAGAATACAAGGCATGGAAGGAGAAGTTGTTCCCTCTCCCCAACAAAGGCGAGGACACTGTAGCTGAAGAGTTGGCCTCCAATGAAGAACCTATGGTTGTCCTAGATACAACTGCATCCTTGCTACAAGAGAACGCCGTTTTGCAGCAAATAGTGCAAGAACAAGTGGAAGCCATACAAAAAATGGCGGAGCAGTTGGAAGTGGCTAAGATGCAGAAGAGTCATGCAAGGAAGCAGTCATTGGCAAGGGGGATAGTCATCAGCAGGCTTGGAGAGGAGAATGAGTGACTAAAGAACCACCGAAGAAGATGCTGCCAGGAGACGAACAAAGCTTGTCCTAGAACATACAATTTTAGGGATTTCATTTGTTTTAAATTCAGTCTGACTGTTTGTACCCTTTGAAGTTTGGTTTTTCAACATAATAAAGTTTGTGTCTTTGCATCTCATGCATATCATGCATTCACACTTAAAAAGTGGAAACAAAAATAAACCTTCTAGATCTTCCAGGTTTGCTAGAAAGCTTTTGACAGAATTAGGCATTCATACAACTTAAGGTCCTCTAGTCACCAGTCATCTCCTCTAATGGCAGAGCATACCAAGGACAGACTTACTGGTCTTGAGTAGGCTCAACAAGAGATCGGGGGGAGCTTGCTCCAAGTGCAGGCTCAGTTGAAAACTATAATGGACATGCTAGCCAAGCTGACTTCCGAGAGAGAAGCTAGCCCAACTGCAGGGGCCATTAATCAGGAGCAAGAGCAAGCCCCACATGCTTCACAACTCTATGCTCCAGCAAACATGGTTCATTGGGCATCACATCAAGTCCCACCTACACCACGTGCTATGGGGGCGCCAACCCCAAATATCATGGAAGCTATGGAATCCCTCATTCAACCATCTGATTGGAAATCTATTGAGGCCCAACTAAAAGTTATGGAGGGGGTAAAAACATATGGAGAGACCGACCCTCATGATTTATGCTTGGTGCCAGGCATAGTACTTCCATCCAAATTAAAGATGCCTGATTTTGAAAAGTTCAATGGTACTCAGTGTCCTAGAACACATGTGACCATGTACTACTGCAAGATGGCAGCTCATGCAGATAACGACAAACTCTTAATGCATTGCTTCCAGGAGAGCCTAACTGGTGGTCCACTGCGATGGTACATCCAACTTGAAGGTAGCCATATTAGAACATGGAGTAAGCTCGCTGCCGCATTCTTAGCTCAATATAAACACGTCATTGAATTAGCGTTAGATCGGTTGGCCCAGCAGTCATTTGAAAAAGGAAGTAATAAAAGCTTCAAAGCTTACGACCTACGATGGAGAGAGGCGGCAATGGATGTTCAGCCTCCACTCACCGAAAGGGAACTTACCACCCTCTTCATCAGCACCATGAAGGGAGTTTACTACAAAAAACTAATTGGGAATGTTTTAAGTAGCTTCGCAGACCTGGTCGCCTCAGGAGAACAAATTGAAGGTGGCATGTCACGCCCCAAATTTCCAACCCGAAGAAACCGGTACGTGACTCCCCTTTACCCACCCGGTGGGCAAGGGGTCGGGATAAAATAACTCTACATAGGGCTCAAACTCCCACTATAGATATTCTAAAAGACCAAACCATATATCTTTATTTAACTTAAAACACAATAAATGAATTACAAAGCAGACAATTGGTGTTTACAAACCAAACACGCCTTTATTACAGTCAAACCCTTTTACAAACTTTCCCCACTGGGGTTACATCATTTTCTCATTGGCATTATAAAGGTCCCACAAAATATTATAACACAAAATAACATCTAAACAAAGCAACAGTAGGATGGGTGAGCAACCACAGTTCAGTAGGGATCATGTCTCCCCAACCCATCCCATGCTCCTAGTATCTACATGTCAACGTGTACAGGTGTAGTGTTGTGGTACAAGTTTTTAAACAAGTATAAACAACATCCGTAAAGAGTATGTCATCATAAACAAGTCACAAGAATAGGTACAACTACAGCCACAGCCACATAGGCTCCACATACACAGCCACACAAGCTCCACATTCACAGCCACACAGGCTCCACATTCACAGCCACAGGCTCCACAATCAGCCACACAAGCTCACAACCACATTGCACACATAGTCATACTCGCAGCATATCAGATATACACATGTAACCAACAATCCACACACAATCCATAATTTTCATATTCACAGAGATATCATATCAACATAATCTTTATATCGATGTAATTACCCCGGAAACTCTAAGTTTCCCCCACGCAGTCCTATAGTGCGACTAACTCCAACGATCTCACCACGGAACGAATAACACAAACGCCCTAATGGCCCCTAGGGTCCTCTGCCCTGGGAACGAATCCGAAATTCCACGACCCCGGACTCAACATCATATCCAAACAAAATATGCCATTGAAGGCCAACATCCATATAGGAGATCACACCTATATGGATTTACACACACACACACACACACACACACACACACACACACATATATATATATTAACAATAACAATCTATGATTTCGTCTACCACAGGGCCTAATCCCGAAATGGGTAATAGAAGAGACAAAACCCCTACCTCAAAAGGTTCCTCCTTGCCCTTGCTCCCATGCTAGACGCCATCCACCCACGCGAGTCACCCCAACAGCAACGATCAGGAGCTCTCTCTCTCTCTCTCTCTCTCTCTCTCTCTCTCTCTCTCTCTGTGACGCCTATGGCGGCTGACAACAAAAACTCTAAACCTAAAACAAAGAGAGCTCCTCCTCCTTATATAGACCTCACTTATCAAAATGACATAGTTTTGATAAGTGAACCCCATCATCAAAACGACGTAGTTTTGATAAATGAATCTCATCATCAAAACAATGTAGTTTTCATCAATGAATCCCATTATCAAAACGGCGTAGTTTTGATAAATGAAACCCAGCATCAAAACGACGTAGTTTTGATAAAAGAAACATGTATCAACCTTCCTGTTTCCACACAGGACAAAATACCCACAATTTGAACATGGTCCTTTAGGAAAAGATTATCAGCATAACAAAACGAAGAAGACGATGCAAAAACATGGTTGCACGTGGCAAAGGCCATTATCACGTGCAAGCTCCAAATGGCCTAAGATTTTGCCACAAGCTTTATAACTTAGTCTGGAAGGCTCCCATACAAAAATACCATTGCACGTGAAAAAGCCATTGTCACATGCTCCCTCTTGAGCTGTTCTTTTGCCTCATGCTTGCTTATCTATATACAAAGTGATCTAGCCAATGTGTGTGGAAAGAAAACTCCCAAAAACCTGACAATTGCCACTCAAAAGGCATAACGGTGACTAACTCCTCACATTCCAAAACACGGGTCATTACATCCTCTCCCCCTTAAGACTTTTCGTCTTCGAAAAGAGACAACATGCCACTAGAACCGCAAAGAATAACAAATACATACAACATGCAACAAAGCACCACCACAATGTATATAACACATATCCGCATCAAATACAAGTTAATCTCTAAAAAGGACAATACACACATAAAACCGCATCACTATCGCTTGGCCAAAAGCCACCTCCCACCCTCAAGCTTGTTCGTCCTCGAACAACTCTGGGTGCTGCTCACGCATCATGGACTCACGTTCCCATGTCTCCTCCGCAAGACGTGTCATCCTCGAGAAGACAAAACACCTTTTATAACGCACATGCGAATGCACATCGCCCACAACCATTCACATACCCGCGACTAAGGATATCACACAACCACACACATGAAGGCACGTACCCACAAACCCAACATAACATAACACGATAGGGAAACACATATTCTAATCTCACAAACAACCCATGTCCTCCTCACCTAACACATATTTCACAAGTATTGACATGTCACGACGATGTAAGACATATACTCCCATCCCCAATGCATTTCACAAATCACATAGGTAGGTCACAGACCAACTCATAGCACAAACACTACTACAAGGAAGAACACCACGAACAAAACTCCTCCAAAAAACGAAACTTAAACGTTCCACTGGCCATTCGCCAACACCATACAAACTCATCCGTTGGGAGTTGAGAGTTTCCTCACAACCTTCCCACCATCGGACTTTTCGTCCTCGAAAAGAGAAGCCAAATAGGAAACACCACAATGAGATCAAAGCAACACATATTGCATTAATTATTATAAACATTGTTAGTAATTTCCAAATGAGTACCTCCATTTATCCAACACGAACATAACACTCATGAGCATATCAAGAACTAGAGCTTGGCCAATTAGCGCACTGACAATAACACATATGAGCAAGTCTAACAACAGTGAGGTCGAGAAACCTCCCATAGATTCGTTAAGACCCCGACAACCAAACAAGGCCAACACCATCAGCCTACGCTGGTAGCATGCATTCGCTAGAATTCATATGATTGAACGAGAAGTCACTGCATCGACATAGCGGGGTACTCTGCTTTAGACGCCTACTGGCATCACAATAGGACCAACACTCTACAATTGAAGATACCCAACAATAACCCGCCATTCAGATTTGATGTCAATTGACACCAACAATTTACAACACAGCCACACCCCATATGTAGACCTCGCCCTTACAGCAAGCACAATGAGGTCACAATGAAACACAAACAAATATGATAAGAGCATTATGCAAACCACAATCACATTCCCACACAGGGAGATCACCACAAGCAACACCATCATCATTGCTAAAACCGCCTCAATCTATTGCGAAACATGCGTGGGGCTCCGAGGAACATATCCTCAATCAAGGAACATTGGAACCCGACCAACGCCAATGGTGACTCAAAATGACTTACAATCCAAGACACAACTATACTAGGATGGAGTTTGCCCTCAACCATTCGGTCACAGTTAATATGACGCTCAACAAAGTCCAAGGATTAACTCAAAATAACAAATTCAGTACCACACACAACCACAGCAAGACCAAAATCCACCATCGGGCTATCACCAGTCACCGACTTTGAGAATCTACTAAAGAATTCCGTGAACCAGAATGCCTCACAAATAACGCCTCTCGAACACTTCGTACTAGCATCCTTGATCACAGTCAAATAGGAATCCACCAAGGTCCCACACAACGTTCACACTAACTGAGGCTTACATTACAGCCCAAGAGATAACGCTTTACCGAGTCAGCAAATACCATACGCAATAAAGTGTGACTTCTCCTCTAACGTCGGTTAAGTATAGATAATGCAGCTCTCTTCGACTGGGAAAATCCTCCTTCCTGCAATAAGACAGTTGATACCTCTGTGTCACCACTCACAGGTCACAAGGGAATCCTTTGCCTCCATGACATACTCCACCTTATGGGCCACCAACCCCCCTATGCCAACCATTGCGTTCTATCTCAACACACCAACAAAACACTCAAATTGACCAAGAAATTCTCAGGCTCTAGCCACAGCTTAATGTGGTCACTACAATTCCTCCGGGTAGGCACAGGAAACAAGACATGCAAACTCCTGATTCGGGACTTTCACGTAGCTCCCAAACATACCAACACTTTGATGATGTGAACTATCTCACTTACCGCGTGATACTGCACATGAAAGGTTTTCAAGGAGAACAGATGTAGGTCTTTCGCCTACCACCACCGCTCTAAAACATAAACCTTTGTGATATCCACCCGACATAAATCTCTCCCCAAGGAGTAACACTGATACCCCTTCCAAGCAAAACTGTCACAACTGACTCAACTCTGGGAATCAAACAACCTTTTCCCAACACATCAACACTTTAATATTTAACTTAGCCGGCCATCGCACCAGACAAGGAATAACATAAACAACATCACATATAACACTCTCCTTTATCCTCACACCACATTTAATATGCCAATACACCACACCTCATCCTCCTCTACGCATATATGTCACAATACCCACATGTAGCAACTCTGCTATATACCTTTACCACAGATGCAATACATACAACAACACCATACCACATTTTTAACATATACAATGAAACACAAAACAACTAACACATAAGATGAACCACAAAGCAAAACAAACACAAAACACATGAAGAGTAAAACATACTAGCCTTACACCTTCTCCCCTCCTTAAAGCCTATTCCCCACAAAACATGAACCAATGGAATGGCCCTCTTTTTACCGATTGGATACACCGGACATGATCCTCGAAACCCTCTCATAGACGATAGTTTAGTTCTAAAACACTGCACATTTTATACATGCACATACTAGTTTCACAACATATCCTTTTTACATTACTCGGTGTCTCCCACACACCACAAGCATGACACATGGCCACTGCTTGGCCATTCGGGAACTTAGAACACCCATATAGTCACTAACCAAAATTTGCAATGACCACTCTAGCCTACAAGATAACACCTCAAGGACGCAAGGACTCAAGGACTCAAGGAGTGAGATATACTAGCTGCGTTGTCCTCCTTCAACCCCAATGCTTGGAAAGGTAACCATAGGAATATCCATTTCCTGCAGTACTCCAACACATACCTCTATCCACATAAAAACATATTTTTATTATTTAAGGTTGCCATAAAGGGTCACACAATAACCCACAAGCCATCACTTCACGCCTCAAGCTCTACTAGCTAGCCAATCTAAATTCCCTCCCACTAGCAAATGGTAACCTACAAGATTTGATTACTTTGATTATCCACAGGTGCCAAAATTGAATATCACTCACATATAAAATCAACACCCATCCATGTATTATTAGAACTATTAGTTCCTTATTATTCTTCTAGTGTTATAAATATATTTATTCATTTTACTTATTATTTTTTTAACAGGTCACCAACCACATCCATTTGAAATGGTAACCCAAACGATCTCCTAAGCTTCACCTAACATAAAATTGTGGCTCAAAAGCCCTCCCGGCGAGCATACCCCTCTATCATAGGTGACCTAATTCAATTGCCAAGAACTTAGTAATAAAAGGTTCACCCATCCTAACGTAAACTAGTACGAGACTCAACCGACAACTATCACTAAAGGGACACGATACCACCAATAAAAATGAAGTCTTATCACATGAGAATTGAAATCATACCCTTTATTAAGGAAAGTTCTGCCTTGCTCTTCTACTGGCCTCACTAGGTAGTCCTCTTGCCTCCAATCAAGACTCGACGTTGAGCTTTACCCCTAGCTCGCTAAACCAGTCCTCTAGCATCACTCTTGGTCCTACAAAAATAGACTGTATGAAGATGTCCTAGTTTTCCATAGAGGCAACACTGGTATTGCTTCTTGGCACACTCTCTTTTCCAATGTCCCGGTTGTCCACAGCAGGCACAACCCTTTAGGAAATGGGACTCAAATGGGAGTGTTGGGAGTTGACCCCCATCTTGAAACTCGTGGCCACTCTCAAATTGTGCCCTCTGCCTCTTAGGTCCTTTCTGTTGATTGGGAAAATTTTGCTTTAGTTGATCCTCACCCGAGCTCTCAATGATATGGGTTGACAACTCTCGGCGTACCTCGCTCCTAATCAGTTGTCGAATCGCATCCCTCACCTCTTCAATAATCAGGCTCTAGACACCAACCTCTGCCATGATTAAATTATTACTTTCAGCCTACAACTCTCCCACTTGCCCAACCTGAGTCGCGGCCTCCTCTGTTACCTCTATAGTCACACAGTTTATAGTTTTCAGAGACATTGGCTACACGAAAAGGTAGCACCCCAAGTTAACACCCCTCTCTCACCGACTAAGCAGTTTGAGCTGTAACACGCATTATCACTACACAAATCCATAGATTCACATTTCATAGACTATACAAATTTACACCCCATCACATTGCTAATAACCTCGCTTATTCCACACAATACCATACAAATCATATGCTCAATCATTCACAGAACACCAACATTATTGTTATTTTTCAGTTCGTTCACATTTTACAAGCTTCAAGTTCACAAGCACACAGTTTCAATACCACAAATTCTTTTCCTTGCTTTCATGCTCAAGTTATCACAAAATCAGAGTTGCACAATTAAAACTTTAGCACGTTATTCATATTTTCCTATCACATTTAAAGCTTTATCACAGTTATCCACACAATCACATATAAACAACATTGTGGCCTGAATTAAATAAAGATATGTGGTGTCCTGTGGTAATATTCATCCCAACTCCTTATCCACCACGTAGGTAAAGGGGAGTCACGAACCGGTTTCCTCGGGTCAGAAATCCAGGGCGTGACACTAAGACGTACAAAGATTGGAGCGAGAAACTCCCATATGCACTACATGCCTATAGAACCACGATCCGGACTTCAACTGGGGCAACGCCATTTTCCTTTGTTTATAGCATGGAGGATGTTTTATCGGTTGAGATAGAAATCCCATCTCTATGAGTGCTCATGGATACAAAGCTAGATGAAGCTGAATGGGTTAAGAACCATTTCGAATAGTTGAACCTAATTGACGGGAAGCGATTCACAATAGTTTGCCGAGGTCAGCTTTATCAAAAGAGAATGATGGGTAGCTTTAACAAAAAGGTATGACCGAAGGCATTTAGAGAAGGAGAGCTGGTCCTAAAAAAAATACTACCAATACAGCATGATCACAAAGGCAAATGGACTCTAAAATATGATGGGCCGTATGTTGTAAAAAGAGTATTTTCGGGTGGTGCACTCGTCCTCACCAAAATGGATGGAGATGAACTCCCAAACCCTGTAACTAGTGATGTTGTAAAGAAATTTTATGTTTAATTTCCGTTCTTGTACCAAAGTGGATTTGAAATTGCCATTTATTGAAAGAATTCTCCATGTTCTTGAACCTTTTTTCTATCCTTATTTACCAGTTAGGGAGCCTTTCCCTGAGTAAAAGCAAAAGAAGGAAAGCATCAAAGGGCCAAAAAAACAAAAGCCTTCTCATCTTTCGAAAGAACTCCAAACAATCGTTCACCATTTTCGCTAAATCAAAACCAGCTTACCCGAGTGAGTCTAAATCTCACACTCATCACCTCCTTCATATAAATGGCGACAAAAATCTCATTTTGGTACAAAGAAGAGAAAGTCAAAACTAAGGAGCGAACTGGGTGAACACCCAAAAGGGCACTAAAGGTAAAATACAAAGTTCTGTGACAAGAGAGAAGGATTAATGGTGGACTTAGTGAAACCCCGAAAGGACACTAAGGGACTAGGATACAAAGCCAAACAAAGGGACCAGGATCCAAAGTCACCTGAAGTAGTCTGATAAAATCTCAAGCATCTTAGAGGGACTGATCAGTTACTCCACGTCAAAGGCTGGCCTGTATATAGAAGGATTGGTCAAGTTTTGAGCATACTTTGATCAACTTTGTATACCAATATCTTAAAAAAAACTATCATTCTGTTTTATAAAAGGAACACTTGTTAAACTCTTATGATAATACATAAGTCATGTTATGTACGATGATATAGTTTTGTCAAAATCCTTTATCATTTTTTTAAATATCTTTTTCAAGAAATTCCCCAAGTAGAGTTTTCTTGAACATTCTATGCATGGGTATATAGGCATGCAGAAAGGATAGAGCCTCTGTCTCTTGCAGCAAAGAGAGAGCAAAAAGCGTAAGGCATCCACTGGCCCCATTCCCCGGTGGAGGAGAAAGATTTTCAAACTTAATCATAAATTCACATACATTCATGCATCATTATCAAAAGGATTAACATCTTCATGCATCATTAGCATGCATCCTATTATGTTTGCTCTTCTCACAGGATTGCTTACACCTCAGAATGGTATCTCATGATCCACCAACAGTTAAAACTTCAAAGACTATCTCTAAGGACAGACGAGGACTCACCCTCAATAAAGTAGAATTCCCTTTCAGAATCAAAGAACTAAAACCTAGCTGACCTAGATCGTAATCCCAAGCATAACTCTTAAGTGGTAACCTCGTAGAGTGATATCTTAGAGTGAGTTTGTAGAGGGAGCCATGATAGAGTCACCTATTCAAAGCCCAAGATGTTACCTCACTATCAGTTGACCTAAGATGTCACCCCCTTTAGTGCAAGGAGTTAGTCGACCGACGATGTCGTATTTGGTCCAAGAAATCATTCCCATAGCCCAAGATGCGAATCGGCCCAAGATATCGTGTTTGACCCAAGATGTCACTTTCATCGCCCAAGAAGCTATTCGGCCCAAGAAGCCACTCTCATAGCCCAAGCTAATCGGCTCAAGATGTCGTATTTGACCCAAGATGTCACTTTCATAGCCCAAAAAGCTATCCGGCCCAAGAAGCCACCTTCATAGCCCAAGAAGCTATGCAGCCTAAGAAGCTATCCAACCCAAGAAGCCACCTTCATAGCCCAAGAAGCTATCCGGCCCAAGAAGCCACCCTCATAGCCCAAGAAGCTATTCGGCCCAAGAAGCCACCTTCATAGCCCAAGAAGCTATCCGGCCCAAGATGCCACCCTCATAGCCCAAGAAGCTATTCGGCCCAAGAAGCCACTCTTATAGCCCTAGAAGCTAATTGGCCTAAGAAGCCAATTTTATAGCCCTAGAAGCTAATTGGCCCAAGAAGCTACTCTCATAGCCTGAGAGCTATTCGACCCAAGATGTCGTATTTGGTCTAAGAGGCCATACCTCTAGCCCTAGAAGTTGTTTGACCCAAGATGTTATTTTACCACCCTAAACCAAAGATGTCACAGCAATGCCAAACTCCAATGATAAACTCTTGTGGGAAAAGACCAAGGAGATCTAACCATTCAAAATGGGTATTTGGTTATCTTTGAACATCATTTGTATACAAACAATGCACAAAGAGGGGCAGTTGTTGAACTCCATTTTGACCGGATTAGATCGCAACCATACTCGGCGAAAAATCACAAGACTAAGGACCACTTTGGGAGACCTTTAAATTCCCCAAGGCAAAAACAAAATGATAGAGGATGAAATTCGGAAAACAACGCACTTAACCAAACCATAATTCCGAGCTAAAATGAAGAAGTTTCGACTAAAAGTCAAATTCAGAACATCATGGTCAAATTCGGAACCTTGTGGTCAAATCCGCAGCTTTAACGATCCGGAACAAGCTTCAGCTCCTTATACCGCAGCATCGGTAATCTAGAAAAAGGCTCTAGTGATACAGAGTAAGGAATCCAAGTCTCCATTAACACGGAATAAGAGATCCGAGCCATCCCTTAACACGGAGTAAGGACTCACTAACACGGAATAAGGGATCCGAGCCATCCCTTAACACGGGGTAAGGACTCACTGATGCGGAGTAAGGAATCCAAGTCTCCATTAACACGAAATAAGGGATTCGAGCCATCCTTTTACATGGAGTAAGGACTCACTGATGCGGAGTAAGGAATCCAAGTCTCCATTAACACGGAATAAGTGATCCGAGCCATCCCTTTACATGGAGTAAGGACTCACTGATGCGGAGTAAGGAATTCAAGTCCCCATTAATATGGAAAAAGGGATCTGAGCCATCCCTTAACATGGAGTAAGGACTCACTGATGTGGAGTAAGGACTCATTGATACGGAGTAAGGAATCCAAGTCTCCATTAACACGGAATAAGGGATCTGAGCCATCCCTTATCGCGGAGTAAGGACTCACTGATGCGGAATAAGAAATCTGAGTCTCCATTAGCACGGAATAAGGGATCTGAGTCATCCCTTAACACGGAGTAAGAAATCCGAGTGGTGCAGTTGTGCGAACTAAGGAATGCGGAACTTCCATGATAAGATCCGAGACTTTATAGGCTTCCATGGTCCGAATTAAACCTTTGATCATCTGGATTAGCCCTCCAACAGCTCGGAATTACCAACAAAAACCCAAATTCACCCATCTAACTCTCGTTAATGCCTCAAAACTCAAACTAGCCCCATTGGGATAAAAATTGGTGGTCAACCAGGCATTAAACATAAACTCCTCGGGACATCACAACTGACCCTGGGGACTATACTACAATTAATCCCAAATGGCGCTAATACACCTAGAAATGCACTCAACCCTTACACACCAAGGCGTCCAGATACAACAGAGGATTAAATAATCTCAAGCGATTTATTTATTTTCAGGCATTGGGACTCCTTTTTTAAAGCATGGGAACTGTGAATTATTGAAAATCGCTACTAATTAATACCTGGAAACCAAGAATCCTATTTTCAAAGTCATTAATTCATTAGAATACCGCAGTTCACTTATGGGGATTGTAAGGCATCCAATTAATGCCGAGGCGTGGGATGTCTCCCCTAGGATCCTTATAAATAGGCTGCCCCAAGAGGTATAGAGGGAGGGCATCGATCATCAAGTTTCAGAAGAGGTTATTATGAGAGAGAGCTTGCTAGACGGGATTGTGAGAATAGAAAAATTAGAGAGAGAGTTCTGAGAATTTCTAAAGGCAGAAACACTTCATTTAGGGAGAAAAGCACCCGAATCTCTCCTATTTTTGGTGGAAAGAGCTAATGCTGATGGAAATATACCGAATCAAGGAGGAAGACTTCTTTACTAATCATTGTGCTTTCAGGGATCACCAGGAAGAAAGAGGAGCTAACGTTTGCATCATCTTAATTTCTCCAGGTTCCCTGCTTTGCTTTTACTTATTAAACTGCTTCTTTTTTTTTCAAATTCTTCTCTTTGTGTGTTGTTTTCAAATATAAAACCCGAAAACCTCTTTATTTTTCCTTTTTATTATTTCTCAAAGCTCAAACGAAAATTCACAAAAAAATGTTTTGCATCTCTCTTTTCCTTTATTATTTTCAAAAAAAATAATAAAATGTAAAAATGCAAAAACTGAAATCTCTTTTAGAAAAATTTAGAAAGGCCTGAGCGGTCATGAGGGTTGAGCCCTAAATACTCATATCCTAGGCTGCCTGGGCCAATATCAATTGTGGCAGTATTCTTATATTTTAATTCAAATGATTTTTGTTTTCTTTTCTAAAAAACAAAATCACTTTTGTTTTCTAAAAGAAATACAATACTGTCACATGGGCCAAGATCCTACATTCTTTTTCTAAAATTAGAATATACTTCTTTTTTATTTTGCTTTAAAATCTTTCTTTTTCTTAAAATTAAAAATACAAAAAAACTCTTTTTTTTAATAAATAATAATGCAAGCAAACATCCATAGATCAAGACTAGGTACCAATTGTGGGCATTGTAGGGGTGCAAGAGTTTTTCTTCCTTCCCCACATATAACCGACTCCCGAACCTAATTCTCTGGAACTGTAGACTTTGCTTTTCTAGGTGTCCAATCACACCTCTAATTTGTTTGGTGGCGACTTTGTTTTTCTTTTCTTTAATGGTTTGTGCGAGCCTTATACAGGGATGACTCTAGGATCAACGGAATAAATTAGCATGGAGTCCTTTCACAAAAGCCAGTACGAGCCCGGTCAAAAATGGGTGATGACAAAATTTCCACTGTTAATTTTATTTATTATTCTAATGGATGTGATATTTTTATTCTTCTATTGCATTTCTTTTAATGTAATAGTTGTTGTCTAGTAAAAAACATGTCAAGTGACGATAGACTAGTTTGTGTTTCAGGTGTAAAGTAATTATAAGTTATAATATTGTAATTTACAAAGGTAATACTAAAAAATTTATAATTTATCATTATGACATGTCAGGTGAGGTGGTTACTTGTAACAGATCCAGATAAGATTTTGTTGAGTTGTTCATTTTAAATAAGATGTAAAGAGTGCCAATAAACGGAGTTAATATTTTGGTTACACCCACCATATTGTAAATTGAAATATTATAGTGCATAAAATTATTTTTAAAAATATATATATATAAAGTACATAAAAATATCCAACTCCTAGCTGGAGATGAATATCCAATTCCCTTAAGGTTCCCTAAAAATCTCATAATATATTTATGATGCTGTAAAAGTTTCTAATATTTTTTAAATAAAATTCTCATTATTTCTAAAACAAAATATTACTTTTCCTAAAAACAAAACATTAGCCTAGTTTGCTAATGTTATTGCGGGGCTGGCACTGCACCTATAGTTACTTTGGGTGGTTGACTAGCGGAGGATACAGGTTTGGTGGGTGAAAAGGTAGGCTGTGCTGATGAGGAGGGTGCGGGTTGTGATAAAGAGGAGGGAGTAGTTAGGCGCTTCTTCATGCACGAGGCAATAGTTTTATTATCCTCAGAGTCTGAAGTCGAGGGGACAGGGGCTCTGTGGCCGTACTTGCATCCTCGGGCATAGGTTGCCACTAGTTGAGAAGCTGGAGGTTAAGGAGCTGCACTTCAAGCCAGCTTGGGATCTTCAATAGGAACAAGTTTAGGCCGGTCGGAGAACTTGTGTGGCGGCCTCACTTCGAGCTTGATCTCGCCAAGAGTCAACCGGCAACATTTAGAGAGAATGACGCCCATGACTATGGTGAGTTTTTCGAATTGGTCCTTGTAGGCCGTCTTGATGTCTTCAACGTGCTCCTTAAGGCACTAAAAGCCAGTGAGGGACTCCATTTCCCCCTTAAGACTTTCCATGTCCAGCTCAACAAACTGTAGGTCAGTTCAAATCTCGTGCATGCCGCCTTCAAGTGTGCGTTCTGGGCGTTGTAGGCCTGCATCACCGGCAATACATCCAGACACCCCAATGCTAATTGCTTGGCCACCACCTTGTCAGCAAAGAGTTCATGGTCTTTCGCGGATAGGGATCGGGAGTGTGTCTCCACTAGAATGTCGGTTGCTGATTGTTAACTCACTCATATGAGTAGCTACTTCATGAGATGTAGGGGTAGTCCGAGCAACTACCTTAGGTACTGCAACATGTTGCTTATCCTCGTCAGTATCACTTGCCTCGTCAGCAGCAAGTGCTTCCTCCTCAGCTGGTGCAGCCATCTCAACATTGCAAAGAGGAGATGGAACAGGTGATTTTGCCATGATGGGTGACAGTGCCACAGCCTGTACGGGGTCCTTCCTCACTAGGCCCTGTTCAACCAACTAGGTGATCAAGTTTTCCCAATTCACTAACTATTTCCCGAAGGCAATCCACGCCTTCCTCAGGTCTTCGGGGGTCATGTGGGCTTTTGCATAATCCACATAGAAGTCGTTGAGTTCAGACTCCCCGAGAGAGCTTAACAAAATAGATTCCTTGGCCCTAACCTCCAAGGCTACCTATTCTGGGGTCTGCCCTCCAGTTACGAGCTCTCTCTCATATGCAGTATCACTGGCCAGCTTAATAGGCTGAGCCTCCTCTGGTTGTGGTCGATTGGGAGTGAGGTTTCTGCAAGTTCCTCCATAGCCTCAGCAATGTGAGCTGTCGTTGCAGAAGTAGAGGAGACTCGGGAAGTCTGTGGGACTAGTGCTGGTCTGCGTGGAAACTAGCAGTGTCCTCTGCAAGAATTTGAACACTGGACCCTGGCCTCTTCACGGCCTTGATCTCCAGTCAGCCGTCTCCGTACATGCTTTTAAATACATACTTGGTCAGTAGCGTTATGGAGGGTTGAGTGTTAAACATGGAGGGATGGAGGTGCCGTAGCACTTTGGTAAGAATGAGACCAAAGTGTTGGATCGAACCCAGAATTTGGATGATGCTGATAAAACTCTATGTAATTTGGTTTGAGATCTTTCAATGTAATTTCTCACATGTTGCAGATGACTAGCTTTAATCTGGATCTTCACTCGGGAGTACAAAGTTAAGGATATCATACATAATCCTGATCCAGACCAACATCAGTATCATCAATCAACTTGGTAAATAACCAAGTCATTACAAGATACGGAGTAAGGATTATTAGCACAGACTAAGCACTTCAAAGATATGGACTAAGGAATCCGGGTCTTACACTCAAATGGACTAAGAATCCTAGCCTACAACTCGCGTAGAGTAAAGAAGAAATATGCAGAATAAAGAGCTAATTCTTCCACTCATGCGGACTATGGACAAGAAGATACGGAGTAAGAAATCTGAATCTTTCATTCACGCAGAGTAAGGAAGGACTTTTGCGGAATAAGGACCCGAGTCTTTTGTTCGCACGGAAAGAGGAAAAGAAAAGTGGACTAAGAAATCCGAACCTTTACTCAAGCAGAGTAAGGGTGTCCTAACACGGAGTAAGCCATCTAAACCTTTACTCGCACAGAGTAAGGAAGCACTGACACGAAATAAGCCATCTAAATCTTTTATTCACACGGAGTAAGGAAGCGCTGACACAGAATAAGGATTCAAGTATCAAATTGACGCGAAGTAAGCAACCACTGACACAGAGTAAGGATCCGAGCTTCGTTAACACGGAATAAGGAACTCTACAACGGATTAAGACGACACTACTCCTACTAATCAACTCTGCATTCAAAGTCATTAGCTCGCTGTGTCCCGATGTAAAAAAATCCGTTGATCATTTATCATCTTACATGTGGATCACTTGGAGGTGTGGACAAAGCTATTAATGCAATTGGAATCATGCGAAGAAATTCAATATGCTTATATTTCCAACATCTTGAGCGCCATATCCACAACAGTTATAGCAGATGTATTTTCCAAGAAGTCTTCAATGCCACACACTGCTAAAAAAATCTTGTTCCAAGAATGTTTCGTAGGGATGTCTATATATACTGAGTCTTGTATATTTTCGTATGTGTGCATACATGTGAAAGAGCTTAGAGGATTTCATTTTGGCTAGTGTGTTATTCTATAACAGAGTGCTACTGTAAACGTAAGAGAAATACTCTTTCTGTAGATCCAAAAGCTTGTACTCATCTTTAATCTACTACAATTTGTTGTAATTATCTTGTGATAATAATACAAATTACTTTCACTATCTAGTTGTCATCCGCATTGATCTTATCTTTAATGAGATTAAGTGTTGTGCCAAAAAGAGTGAGAAAAGTTTTTGAAAAGCCTATTCACCCTCGTCTAGGCTTCTCGGGACCAACAAGTGGTATCAAAGCAAGTTCTACTTGCTCAATGTAGAGATCCCTATCTCTCTCAACACTCAAATGGCTGAAGAAAGCAGCATACTGTGCAACGCTCGCATCAACTCCGGAGGTGGTCAAGAGCCCATCCCCAACCGAAACAGCAATGATAATGTCAATCCGAGCACAAGTGCACAAACCACTGTTGCTCCTCAACAACAGAGTTCTGGATTCACTCTTACCAAACCGCCAAAATTCACACCCGAGCTCTTCTCCCAGTGGAAAGCCCGCATGAGGATGTTCATGATGTGTCATGATCACCTAATGTGGCCTTGTCTTCATCTGGAGCTCCCTATTCCGATGACCATCAGAGACAATTGAGTTAGAAGGCCAAAGACTGATGCCGAACTCACCAATGATGAAGGAGCCTGGCAGTATACTAACGAAAAGGCTCTAGCTTATGTAACGTCGTCTTTGGATTTCGAAGCTTTCACGGACGTCCAGGGATGCACGATAGCAAAAACTATCTGGGATAAACTGACAATCCTCTATGAGGGAAGTTAGTCCCAAATGCATAACGTCATCGGTGCTCTTAGACAGAATTTGGAGAGCTTTTCTCACAAACCTGGCGAATCCCTCTAGAGCATCTATCGGAGATTCGGCAAGCTCATTCTAGACCTGAAAACTATCAATGAGCATTATACGCAGTTTCAGATAAATGATAAGTTCTTCCGTTCCTTGCCGGATCGCTACTACTCCAAGCAACTTTAGGTGCAGGCCAACGAAAATTGGATGTATGCTCCCTTGGAAGAAATATACGGAGAGCTATGGACTCACGAGGTGAGGTTCAAATACTCTGACCGAGATGAGAAAATAGCTCGGAAAGAAAAGGGGGTAGCTTTTAAAGCTACGAAATGTCTGAGCATACAGTGCAAGGATGATAGGAAAGAGTTAGAAGACACTGACTCTGATGCTGAAGAGGAGATAGCCCTTCTTGTTAAATCATTCGAACATTTTCTAAGGAAGAACAGAAGGGGAAGCAAAAGAGGATCATCCTCATCCTCCAGAAGGAAAGAGCAATCGGAGTCTACTTCCCAAGACTGCTATAACTGTGGGAAACCAGATCACTGGGCCAAGGATCACAAGGCTAAACCCAAGGCGACCGACAAAAGTGACAAGGTTAAACCCCGATGCTTTACCTCAAATTATAACAAGAACAAGAGGAAGACGTTCGTCTCAAAGTGCGGAAGTGGCTCGAAAGAAGAGGAGGAATCCTCTGATGACGAACCATCAAAGAAGCCGAACGTCTGCCTCAAGGAAAACACTGAGGTACCTTCTATCTCTGAGCTTATGAGTATATTAGAATGTCTTACTATTGCACGTGATCATGAAAAGAACGAGAGATTAATAATTACTTAAATGTACCAAGACATGAGTGGTTAAGCTAAGCGTCTTGAATTCACTATTTCTAATCTTGAAAAGGACTTAGCCAACTTAAGGAGTAAAGAGGTTTGGTATCATGATCTTAGAGCCGAGAATCATTTATTGAACACCAACCATGGCCTAACTGTAAATCTTAAAAGACTAAAAAATGCGCTTGAAAAGGAAAAAGAAATAAACCGTAAGTGGCTAAAATCGGGGGAAATAGCCTCTACGTTTATGACTAATCCGGATCATACTTGAGTTAAACCTGGCCTAGGCTCTAAAACATCTACTTCCATGTCTGTCACTGAGTGCCCCTCGGATTTCACTCCCAAACTAACCAACCTTTATCCTCTTAGTACATATAAACCATTGGATGGATTTGTTTCAGGTGGAACCATAGTTTATGACTGTGGAAGTGAGGTTGTTACTGCTAATCTTGAAGTAGTAGGGCCCATACCAAAAGTTGAAGGGAAGGTTGCTATAGTTAAAGCCAAAACTATAGAACCTAGAAAGAAAGGAAAGGCTAAGGCTGACGGATTTAAGGCTAAGAGTGCGTCACCCAATCCCAAAAGATTAGGCCATAGGGAATAGAGTAGAAAGACTGTTAAACCAAAGAAACCTGTATCCGCTGTTTATGCTCCGCATCATAGTGTCTGTTCTATTTGTAGAGAAATAGGCCATTATCATTATGAGTGTTGGAGTTTGTATGATGACTGGCTATGTAATCAAGTTCACATTAATAAAGATCACTTCATCAAAAAGGGTTCTTCTAGCAAATCAAAGTTTTAATCACAAAGGAGTAACTCTCCTAAGAAAACCCAAGTAAAAGAAGCAATTGACACTAACAAAGTAAAGTCAACATGGAGAGCTAAAGTATCTAACAAAGCAAAATCTGGAACTGTTGACACTGTTATTTCTTCTCCTAACCGCCCAAAACAAGTTTGGGCCCAAAACACTCCTAACAAAGGAGTGTTGGAGTTTGCCTTGCCGGAACATCTCTAGAATTCACTCCCAGATCACTTGAAGTCAAAGATAAATCAAAGCAAGTGGATATTTGATAGCGGATGCTTCAGACATATGACGGGTGATAAGTCTTTGCTCATGCACATTACTGACAAACGAGAACCATTCGTATCATATGGCAACAATAGTGAAGGTAAGACTATGGGATATGACACTCTAACCAATGGCTATGTATCAATAAAAGTTGCACTAGTCGAAGGTTTAAAGCATAATCTGCTAAGTGTCAGTAATTTATGTGACAAGGGATTCATTGTTTCATTCCTGTCCAACACCTACACGGTTAGGGAAAACCTATCCGGAGAAATTAAGTTATCCAGATCAAGAGATGGGGACATATATTCAATGATCTTAAGAAATAATTCTTCTGGTCCTATATGCTTCCTCACTAAAGCATCAACTAAAGAAAGTTGGCTATGGCACAAGCGTTGCGTGCACTTAAATTTTAAGACTGTCTAAATTAGAATCGCTTGATTTAGTCACTGGTTTGCCCAAACATAAGTACTCCAGAGACTCTCCTTGTCGGGAATGTCAACTTAGCAAGAAAATAAAACATAGATTTAAGAGCAAATCTATTAATTCTATATCTGCTCCCTTACAACTTCTTCATATGGATCTCTGTGGTCCCATTTATATTGCTTCACTTGCTGGTGCATGTTGGATCAAACCGAGAATTTGGATAATGCGGAACAAACCCTATATAAGTTGACTCGAGATGTTTCATGTTTACCATTAAGTCTGTGCAGATGAGTTAACTCTAAATCCGGACCTACTCATGTGAGGACAAAGCAAAGGATAGGATACATAATCCTGATCCGGATCATCATGAGTGTCGTCATTCACTTGGTATATAACCAAGTCATCATCCGGAGTAAGGACCCTTCGTGCTGATTAAACACTTGACAAAACGACTAGGAACCCGCGTCTAACACTCAACTAGATTACGTCAATTAATGCGGAGTAAGTTCCTGAGTCTACATCTTGCACGGAGTAGAAGAGACTTGTGAGAGAGAAAGAATCGAAGTTGTCACTCCACCGGACTAAGGAAAAGAAGACACGGACAAAGAAATCCGAGTCTGTCATTCGAGCGGAGTAAGGACAACTGTTGCGGAGTAAGGACATCAAATGCGGAATAAGGAATCCGAACCATTATTCATACGGAGTAAGCAATCACTGATATGGAGTAAGGATCCGAGCTTCGTTCATGCGGAGTAAGGAACCTTGCAACGGACTAAGAAGATGCTGCTTCATCTTTCCAAGCCGCAATTAATGCTAGCAGCTCGCTACATCCCAATGTAAGACAAACTCATTGAATACCTAAATTGTCTGACACGTGGAACACACGGAGATGTGGACGTAGTCTCAAATGCAATTGGAATCAAGCAAAGAATTCATTACAACTTATGCTTCCAATATTTCGAGCTCCACATCCGCAGCAGTTAAAGCTTCAGCATTTTCCGATGAAGAACTTCAATACTCCACACTGCTCGGAAAATACAATTCCAAGTTAGATTCCTAGGATGTCTATATATATGCCTGAAGCAATGTAAATATAAACGCGTGTGCTTACTTGTACTCATATACTCATAAGCGTATATCTTGTAAAGAGCCAAAAACAGAGATTTACAGCCAAGTGTGTGTAACCATAAACAAAAGTGTTGTGCTGTAATCAGCTAAAACGCTGTTTTGCTTTGTTGTAATTATCTTCAGATAATAAAACAACATACTTCCACTACCTGGTTAATCTTCCGCACTAATTTTATCTATTTAACCAGAGTGAGTGTCCAGCCATTAAGAGAGAGAAAGATTTTTCAAAGAGCCTATTCACCCCCCTCTAGGCTCTTCGGGACCAACAAGTGGTATCAGAGCAAGTTCTACCTGCTCGTAGAGATCCCTCACTCCCTCTCAACTTAACAATGGCCGAAGAAAGCAACATGCTATTCAACACCCGCCTCAACTCCGGGGGAGCTCAAGAGCCCCTTCCCAACCGAAGCAGTAGTGAAAATGTTGATCGACCTCAACCTGCTGCTGCCGCTGCTCCTCAACCACGGAGTTCAGGCTACACTTTAAGCAAACCGCCAAAGTTCACACCAGAGCTTTTCTCCCAGTGGAAAGCTCACATGAAGATGTTCATGACCTGTCATGATCATCTAATGTGGCCTTGTCTTCATCAGGAGCTTCCTATTCCGATGACCATCGGAGAAAATGGGGTCAGGAGGCCAAAGACTAATGCTGAACTCACTCACGATGAAAGAGCCTGAAAATACGCCAGCGAAAAGGCTCTAGCTTACGTGACATCTTCCTTGGATTCAGAGGCTTTCACGGACGTCCAGGGTTGCACGACAGCAAAAGCTGTGTGGGACAAATTGACTATTCTATATGAAGGAAGTCAGTCTCAGATGCAGAACGTCATTTGCGCTCTCAGACAGAACTTTGAGAGCTTCAACCACAAACCTGGCGAATCCCTGGAGAGCATCTATCGGCGATTCGGCAAGCTCATCCTGGAATTGAAAGCTGTCAATGAGCACTACACTCAGTTCCAAATAAATGACAAGTTCTTTCGTTCCTTGCCGGATCGCTATTACTCCAAGCAGCTCCAGATGCAATCCAAAGACAACTGGCAGTTTGCTCCCCTTGAAGAGCTATATGGAGAGCTACGCACTCATGAGGTCAGATTCAAATACACTGACCGAGATGAGAAGATAGCTCAGAGAGAAAAGGGGGTAGCTCTTAAGGCTACGGCTGGACCAAGCATGCTGGCAGAGGATGATACGGAAGAGTCAGAAAACTCTGACTCAGACATGGAAGAAGAAATAGCACTCCTGGTAAAATCCTTCACACGATTTTGCGGAAAGCGGAAAAGGATTCAGAAGAGGTTCTTCCTCATCCTCGAGAAGGAAGGAGCGGTCGGAGCTAACATCCCAAGACTGCTACAATTGCGGGAAACCTGGTCATTGGGCCAAGGACTGTAGATCCAAATCCAAGACGGCCGACAAGGATGACAAGGTTAAATCCCGAAGCTCCACCTCAGACAACAGCAAGACGAAGAGGAAGGCGTTCGTCTCAAAATACAACAGTGGTTCGGAAGAAGAAGATGAATCTTCAGACGACGAACCAACGGAAAAGGCGAACGTCTGCCTTATGGCAAATGCTGAGGTACCTTCTATCTCTGAGCTCATGAGTAAATTAGAATCTCTCATTGCTGAACGTGATCATGAAAAGAATGAGAGACTAATAATTACTCAAATGCTTCACGTAAAAGGGATATTAAGGTATCTCAAAGGGACAATGAATTTGGGACTCTGGTACCCAAAAGAGTCCAACTTCGCCTTATCCGGATATTCTGATGCTGATTTTGCCGGGTGTCACATAGACAGGAAAAGCACCAGTGGTACATGCCAATTCCTTACAAATAGATTGATCTCTTGGTTTAGTAAGAAGCAGAATTCCGTATCAACTTCTACTGCTGAAGCGGAATATATAGCTGCTGGGAGTTGCTGCGCACAGCTTCTCTGGATGCAAAATTAACTTACTGACTATGGCTTCAACATGACATCTGTTCCACTCTACTGTGACAATACCAGTGCTATTGCTATCAGTAATAATCCCGTCATGCATCCAAAGACAAAACATATTGAGGTCAGGCATCATTTCATTCGCGACCATGTTCTTAAAAAGCACATATCCCTGGAACATGTTGCTACTGAAGATCAACTGGCAGATATACTTACAAAGCCCCTACCTGATGTAAGATTTTCTGAACTTCTTCTTAAATTAGGTATGCTTGACTTTTTTGCATAGCTTCTCACCTGTTATCCATCAGTAGTTATTTTCAGAACATGCATTGTTGTACTTCATGGTTAGTGATAGATACTGAACTTCATGTTTAACTATCTTACTTTAGTCATGTAAATGTTCTGATATTTCTCACTAAGTTTATAATGGGAGGATACTTGCTTATCCGGACTGATAGTGAATCAAGCAAACATAATTAAATATATATGACACAAATCCTCTTCTGATGTCATGAATTCTACTCCATCTTCCATCTCATGTCTTATGATTTTGTGACTGACTGAACTATCTAAGATGAATGATCGAGGAATGACTTGGGATAACTCGGACTGAAAGTGGAAATTCACTATGTCTGCTAATCAGCTGCTTGAGTGGAGTAAATCAAGGATAGGCAGCAGTTTCTCTCGATTCATGATTAAACAGGAAACGTCTTAACATGCTCTAAAAGTCCACGGGGGAGAAATTGCTCTCTCTATTATCTAAGTAATACCCCCGGATTCGTACTTTATGACCTCTTTCCTGGCTGTCTATCTGAGGGGAGTCATCCTCAAGAAGATCGCATCAAAATGATTCGCTGATCACAGGGGGAGAGAATACTTCATTGAATCTTAAGTAAGGCCCCCTGTTTCAGCAAAAGGCATGACTATAGGGCGAGAGAATACTTATTATTAAGTAATGCCTCCCTGATATGTCTCGGATGTTCCGCCCTATAACTCTCACTCATAAAGCTGATTGGATTTGCACTGTTGAATTGGAATTGTGGATTGCTTGTCTATTATCTTCCTCTTCCTAGCATTTTAAGCATGACAGTCGATTGTAACATCATACATCATGTGCTCTTCTTTCCATTTTCACTCATACATTCTCTGATGGATGAAGTCATATAAATCTAATTAATCTTTGCTCTCATTCTCAGTATGAAGGATTGGCTATGTTGACCTATTGGATTTATGTGTTAATTATCTCACACATACATTGATTTCAGTATGATGGCTTTCACTTCGTATGTATGTGTCTAGCACTTAACTTCTTATGCATAAGTTCTGTTTCTTCTTAGTTCGGATTATGTGTTATGCTCTTATATTGTTTATTCGGACTAACCCGAACCTGACGAGACTTGCTCTTCAAAGCATCTATTTGTTAAGTCACAGGTTCAGATTCTCTTTGCAATTCATCGCTCTATCTTGTCAGATGTCTCAGATTTCTGAGGTGTTGTGGTACTTCATATTTTCTCGACATCAAGACAGCAAAGGAATCATCTCTACTCAACACTCTGTTCACATGGATACAGTTAGTCAGTCTCATCCGGATGTTCTTTATATGGATTATCCTTCTCCGAATGAAAGTCGGTTTATTTCCTCCTGATTCTTGGAATTCTCAATTCGCGATAAACCAAGTAATTATCTTACATCGCTTATTTTTGAGGAGGGATAATGATGGTTCATTTAATGCACGCATCGAGCCCGGTATTTTATCTTTTCAAAAATCCAAAAGTATGACTACAGCTGTCATCTTTGAATGGTTAGCATAGCCGCCACATCATAGGTCTATTCGACGGTGCTAATCCATCACTTCTAATGACATAAGGAAGTCGGGTGGCTCACTGTTCATTTCACTTAAATTCGAGACCCACTTGCTTCCACGGAAAGGATCCTATTTATACCACACTATCGGCGTCGACCGAGGCTATCGCTCCCAACTCTCAAAACCCTAAACCCTCGCCGCACCTCTTCCTGCAAAGCTCTTCTCTCCTTCTCCCTCAATATTTCACTCCCAATGGAATCCCAAGCTCTCTATGGTGTTGTTCCTGGCAATCTTGTCGATTGGTCCGAAATCTCTGATCCTCCAGATAGCTCCACGAGGTTCGCTAGCTACTCGAGCACAGCAACCTTTTCGCGCTTGTCTCTGCCCCGGCCGATCTTCTAGTGTCGGACGTCCTGGCCTTCCATCAGCACTCTACCTCCACTGAGGAGTATATCTTTTTTGTGGTTCAAGGGGAATGTATCAAGATCACACCTCAGGTGATCCGGGACGTCTTCAACCTTCCTGCCGGCGATGACATCCGGCCGAACGCTGCTGCCATGGCTGCTTCCATGGGATGTCCTAATAATGTGAAGGAGTACAAAATGAAGTCTTTCCATGGTCCTCACCGCTGTATGGCCACCATACTCAACCAGGTGTCTTCTGGCTCGCTCCACGGCTCTTGACTCGATTCCATACGATCTCCTGCTGGCGATGTATGCGGTTTTTGAGTCACTGCCACTTGACTGGGGTAACTTTCTCTTCCGGGTGTTGCGGAATGGGAAACGGAACTCGTCTTTCGGACGGATTCTGTCCCAAATTTTCCGGCATCTTCACCCCGCGCACTTCCAGGGTGAACTGGTGATTCCCTTCCCGGCGTCCTACTACTTCCGCCATCTTACTGCCGACGGGACCCTCACCGTTCGCCGCCCTCCAGTCTCTCGTGCCCTTGCTGTTGCTTCCGAACAGCAAGCTAGTTCTGTTGGTGAACCTGTTGCAAGCTCAGGCCACGAAGTTAGTTCTGCTCTCCGGTCCGTTCACTCCCGCATCCGGTCTGTTGCCGCTCCGGCACGCTCCCGCAGTTCGCTACACAGCGTTCAGGCTAACCCGTCTACTGCTGCAGGGCCCTCTCAGCCGCCCTTCCATGAGGTTACCACATCCACCTCTCTTGTTGATGTCCCTGCCTCTCTTCCTGCTATTGGCTGCGCTACTGCTCCAGATGCTGCTGCGGACGCTCCCGCACCCATCTCTCCGGTCACAGCGGCTGTTGCTGCTGTTCTTCCGGACCTTCCATCCTCTCCTGCGGAAGCCTCTCCCGCTCACTCTCCGGCCCTCCAGGACTACCTCGACCATCTCCCCACCGACCTACTGAATGACTACTGGCTGCGCTTCAGCCTCGCCATTACTGCTGACATCCTAGAACCTACCCTCCGGGTGTTTTATGCTCAACACACCTAGACCTCGGAGGACATGCTTACTTGCAACTGCTACCATGGCTTTGTGATGCCGTCGCTCCTCAAGGCTGCACCTCCTACTGCTGCCTCTTCCAGTCATGCCCATGACGCACGGACACCTGCCCCTGCTGAGGCTGGCCCCTCTTATCCTACGGATATCCATATCATTGACCTCTCCGGTCAAAGTGGATCTGCCGCACCTCCTGCTGCTGCTACTGTACAACCACCGTCCTCTCCTACTGCCGCCGACTCTGCCCTGCCCACACCTGCCCCTCTTCATGCAGGCGAGACTTTGAAAGCTCCCACCTTTGGTCTTGGGCGCGCCTCTTTTGCCACGATTTTATCTGAGGCTGCTTTCTCCGCCCAACTCGATCGCCTTGCTGAGGACAGTCGTCTTCAGACCCAGGCCCTTTCCGACCATGTCCGGGCCATGGGTGTCGAGCTTCTTTCTGCCTTCTCCTCTACCTCTCTCTCCATGGATCAGAAGCTTGAGCGGCTTGCCGCGTCTTTCTCTGACTTGTCTACCTCCATTGCGGACTTAACGCAAGTCGTGGCTAGTCCCTCCCGCTCTTGCCGATCTGCCAAACCGGGGGAGAAATCATCTGATCCTTCCCCTCTTTCCACTACTAGCATTGCCTCTCACAAACGATCTGCACCTGCTCTTCCTCCGGGCCTTCCAGTGCCTAAACGCAGCCGTTTCTCCACTAGTCAGACTAGCTCTCCCACTCCTGCTGTTCTATCTGGTGCCATCTCCTTCCTCCCATCATACGCGGAATTGCATCCGGATGATGCTAATGGGAGCATTCTTGTTGCGGCCAAGGCCTATGCCTTCTCCACTGCCGAGCGCCGATGTGTGTCTGCCTCGTCCCCCTTCGAACCTCAAGACATCCGGACCATACTGTCTGAGGAGGGACAATTTTCCACTGACGACATCGACAACTATGCTCTGGCGGTAAAGATGGAGTTGAGGCTATTCCCTTCTTTACTTGAGGAAGGCCTTGATTTTGATGTTCTTCCTTGCTAGGTTGAAAACTAGTTTCCTGCTGTGGACGTTGTTCTATCCTACATCTATGGTACAGCAGAGAACAACCGACCATGGACCTCTCTGTCCATCGTTTTCATCCCTTTCTGGGTCGACTCCCCACATTTCATGCTGACTATTTTCCTGATCAAAGAGAAGAAAATCTTGCTTCTGGATTCTCATCAGGTTGTTGACCGCCTGATTAGAAAGAATCAGATGAGGAGTCTCGTTCGAACCTTGTCGGATGCAATCAGACAAAGTTCTCTCTACGAAGACTTGGATCTACCGCCTCTTGGTCAGGATAAAGTATTTATGGGGATGATCCGGAACAAGAAGAATGTGCCCCAGCAACCCGATGGAAACAGTTGTGGAGCCTTTGTCTGCTACTTCTTGAAATCTGTTATCTCCTTCGATGATGACTGGAAAAATATCATCGAGTTCTCCAACAAGCAGACAATGGCACTACGAGAGCATGCAGCAAGGATGATCTTCAAATATAGTAAGCCGTATGTACCATAATTTATATCTGTACTAAAGCTTAATGTATTCCTGCTGTAACTGAGTGGAACTGTTCTCTTTAATCCTTACCTCTGTGCTATTTTTTGCTGCCTTACCGGATCAGATTACAAAGGGTTTGGCATATCCATATTGGGGGAGATTGTTGGATCAAACCGAGAATTTGGATAATGCGGAACAAACCCTATGTAATTTGACTCGAGATGTTTCATGTTTACCATTAAGTCCGTGCAGATGAGTTAACTTTAAATCCGGACCTACTCATGTGAGGACAAAGCAAAGGACAGGATACATAATCCTGATCCGGATCTTCATGAGTGTCGTCATTCACTTGGTATATAACCAAGTCATCATCCGGAGTAAGGACCCTTCGTGCTGATTAAACACTTGACAAAACGACTAGGAACCCGCGTCTAACACTCAACTAGATTATGTCAATTAATGCGAAGTAAGTTCCTGAGTCTACATCTTGCACGGAGTAGAAGAGACTTGTGAGAGAGAAAGAATCAAAGTTGTCACTCCACCGGACTAAGGAAAAGAAGACACGGACGAAGAAATCCGAGTCTGTCATTCGAGCGGAGTAAGGACAACTGTTGCGGAATAAGGACATCAAATGCGGAATAAGGAATCCGAACCATCATTCATACGGAGTAAGAAATCACTGATACGGAGTAAGGATCCGAGCTTCATTCATGTGGAGTAAGGAACCTTGCAACGGACCAAGAAGACGCTGCTTCATCTCTCCAAGCCGCAATTAATGCTAGCAACTCGCTACGTCCCGATGTAAGACAAACTCATTGAATACTTAAATTGTCTGGCACGTGGAACACACAGAAATGTGGACGCAGTCTCAAATGCAATTGGAATCAAGCAAAGAATTCATTACAACTTATGCTTCTAATATTTCGAGCTCCACATCCGCAGCAGTTAAAGCTTCAACATTTTCCGATGAAGAACTTCAATGCTCCACACTGCTCGGAAAATGCAGTTCCAAGATAGATTCCTAGGATGTCTATATATATGCCTGAAGCAATGTAAATATAAACGCGTGTGCTTACTTGTACTCATATACTCATAAGCGTATATCTTGTAAAGAGCCAAAAACAGAGATTTACAGCCAAGTGTGTGTAACCATAAACAAAAGTGTTGTGCTGTAATCAGCTAAAACGTTGTTTTGCTTTATTATAATTATCTTCAGATAATAAAATAAATACTTCCACTACCTGGTTAATCTTCCGCACTAATTTTATCTGTTTAACCAGAGTGAGTGTCCAGCCATTAAGAGAGAGAAAGATTTTTCAAAGAGCCTATTCACCCCCCTCTAGGCTCTCCGGGACCAACAGTGCAAGATACACCCTTGTGGTTATCAATGACTTCACCAGATATTCATGAGTGATGTTTCTGAAATCAAAGGATCAAACCTTTGAACATCTAGTAGATCTCTTCAACTAGATAAGCAATTCACAAGGATTGAGCATCAAATGTGTTGAATCCCATTTTGACCAGGTTAGATCACAATCATACTTGGTGAAGGACCGCAAGACAAAGGACTACTTTGGGAGACGTTTAAATGCCCCAAGGTGAGCACTAAGTGATAGAGGATGAAATTTGGAAAGCAATGCACTTGATAACACTTGATTCCGAGAACAAATGAAGAGATTATGACAAAAGTATCAAGTTTTGTACAAATTTCAAAACTCATTGACTCATTTAAGAACTTATAATTATATAAAAATAAATAATTTTTGAATAGTTTTCTAAATTAAAAAGACAAATCCATAAAAAAATGTTGTGTTTAAAAATTATGTGAATAAAAAATATAAAATAATATTTGATGTAAGGGTAATAGTATACTATAATTTTTTTCTCTCAATCCAACCACCATCGTGAAAAGTAGGTGAAAAGTATAGTATACTTATTTTTAATTCCTATTGCATTTGTTTTAATGTAGTAGTTGTTGTGTAATAAAAAAATGTCAAGTGATGATAGACTAGTTTGTGTTTCAGGTGTAAAGTAATTATAAGTTATAACTTTTACACCCCTTGGTCCTGAAGCGACAAAGGTAATATTAAAAGATTTATAATTCATCATTATGACATGTCAGGTGAGGTGGTTACTTGTAATATATCCAGATAAGATTTTGTTGAGTTGTTTATTTTAGATAAGATGTAAAGAGTGCCAACAAACGGAGTTAGAATTTCGGTTACACCCACCATATTGTAAATTGAAATATTATAGTGCATAAGATTATTTTTAAAAATATATATATTTAAAGTACATAAAAATGTACAACTCCTAACTGGAAATGAATATTCCCTTAAGGTTCCCTTAAAATCCCATAATATATTTATGATACTGTAAAAGTTTCTAATCTTTTTAAAGAAAATTCTCATTATTTCTAAAACAAAACATTGGCCTAGTTTGCTAATGTTGTGCTTTTAGAAAAAACTGCTTTTAGTTGCGCTTTTAAAATAAGTAGCTGTTAAAATAAGTAGGTGAGTGTTTGGTAAAATATAATTCTAAGTGTTTTAAATTTTAAAAGCATGCGATAAGTGTTTGGTAAATTAAAAATGAATGTGTTGTGAAGATTTAAAAGACAAAAATATCCTTTTTCGCTATATTATAATTTTTCAAAAAACATTAAAAAAAAATATATGCCACACCACCCCCCGTCATGCCCCCAATCCTTAGAATTGCATAGCGCAGCTAAGGTAGCTGTGGAAGGATAATATTAATATTTTAAAATTTATAAACCACTTCCTGAAAAAGAAGCTTGTAGAAGCAACCTTTCAATAGCTTTTGCTTTTGAGTAAACAAGAGCAAAAACTTTTTTTATAATCAGTGTTTTAAAAGTTTACGAAACACCTTTTATTGTTTATGCTTTTAAAATAAGCATAAGCTGCTGTCATCACTAGTGTTCGTTCGGGTCCATTTGGGGTGGGCTCAACCGAAACCAATGGTAAGAAATAAAGTCGCTGCTAACTTTTTTGGGGTACAGTTGGATACCTTCTACCTTGAGTAGTTAAGATGTGCTCTAGGTTATCAGAGAAGGGTTCAGGAGTAGGTTACATGTATGGAAGAATTAGCACCCCTATAGTGCCCTTTCGGGATCTATCTTAGGAGGAGGAGGTTTCTATTTGTTTTATTCCTTTGGCTGGGTCAAGACATTATTTTTTCCTTAAAATTTTGCACTTTTTATTTAGCTAAGTTATTTGTTAAAGTTAAGATTAAAGTCGATTTACCCTAAGTTTCTAAATGGGATCCTAAAGGTGTTGGTTGTTTTCTTTTTTACTTCTAAGTTGAAGTGGGAAATGAAATTCAATTTACTTAAGGGTCTAAGGTTTTGAAAAGGGGTCCTAGTGGTTTTAAAATAACCTCTTTTGGGAAAGCCTTTTTTTGTTTTTGTTATTTTCTTTTTGTCTTTTGTAGGTCCCAAGGTATGTCTAGCGGGGGGTGAATAGAATATTTTCGCAGAAGCTAAGACTATAAGTTGATAAATGAATATTCAAGAGATGATTATTCTATGAATATTAATTGAGAAGATAATAATATGGTGTACGAGTGATCAATGACTATCCAACAAATCTGAGATGAGAGTAAATGCTCTAGACGGGACAGACCTTAGATATGGAATGAATATTCCTACAGATATCAATATGGACAGATTGACTCTGTTTGGATTGTTCTAGGATAGCTAATGATCGTGGATAAACAACACATAAAGTACACTAGATGATTATGCTGGATATCTTTGAATAAGAATGTGTGATTGATCGTTCAAGATGATCTTGTTCTTCGTTCAACACGGCGCACAACACTTCGATTTAGTTCTCTCTCAGAGTCACTTTCTCTCTAGCATTGGAACTCCTTTTTTGATTCTGCAAGAGTTCTTACTTTAATGTGTGTTAAAATTCTATATCTTGTGTTATGTGTTCCTCGCTTTCTATGAGAGTTTGACTTACATTATTTCCTTAAGTGTGTGAGAGATATATTTTAAGGTTATGGCACAAGTGCGCCTTGTCATACATCCCGACAATCTGACTTCCAGCCACTTGAAATGTGGAAGTACAAGGGATCGATTGATCTTCTATGATTCTGTAGATCTGTTACCTATGTTGCGTATTTACATGCCCAGTCTGGTTCAGTCGATCTTGGTCGTTCATCCATTGAAAGTGATTGGCATTCATTAATGCAACAATAAGTGTGCTCAACTGCTCAGGACGGCGTAGGCTTACTGTACAAATCATAGCTGATGATATCGCTAAGTAAGATGCTTAGGGCTATGAGTTTGCCTCGAAGGTCTGGTGACTCGAAGGTCTTTGACCCTTCGAGTCTCCGATCCTTGCTATGACTCTTCGAGTGACTCTTATACTGAGCATATATAACCTATGCTTGTTGTTTTAGCTACGAGTCTTCGACTCTTTTTCTTCGAGTCACTCGGTTTGCTTTAGAGGGCTAAGATGTTCTTCGACCCTTCTGTTCCTTTGGTCTACGAACTTATGCTGGATCTTTGACCGTGCGAGTCTCCAACTTTCAATGCCTAATGCTTAGCCTGTCGTCATTGGGTTATTGCAAATTGAACCGTTTCTTCCAGTCTTCGACTCTGTGGCTCCAACTCTTCAGCTACAACTCTGCCTTTAAGGTCTACGGGTCTTGGTTTTATTTATGGACTGACAATTCCTTTTGATTAACTATCTATGACTCTTCAAGTCTTCGAGTTTCAGTTACAATTTTTTTTGTCAGTTTATGTAATTGAGAGACTTAGGCTCTTCGACCTTCGAGTCTGTGAGTCTCCACACATTTTGTAGTTGACAGATTCTGTTTGTGACTTCAACTCTTCGACACTTTGAGTCTCCGAGTTTCCTTATCAATTTATGTTCTGTCACTTATGTTTAGGGTATTTTTGGGGACTCTTCGATTTTAAGTTCTTTGGGTTTTCGAGTCAGTTATAGTTCTATCACTTTTCAGTTACGACTCTTCGACTCTGTGAGTCTGTAAGTCTTTTACTATTCAGTGTAGTGATAGTTTACTTTTCTTTGAACTTCGACTTTACGACCATTATTCGTTTAGATCTTCGAGTCTCCAGACTTAAAAATGTTATTGGTAGCTTCACTGAATCATATGATTCCCAACAATCTCCCCCTATTTGATGTAAGCTATCAACTATTTTGGGACGCAAAGCCTGAGACTCTAGGCTTGTCCAGTATGGTTAGGGAAGTTTAAATAAACGTTACGATCTTTACATTTTGAAAAATTGAGGGGGATTAAAAATTAACATGATGATAAAAACCATCCTCCCTGTAGTTGTGCACCTGGGAGCAATAAGAAAAGAACATAAAGAATAAAGCAAAGATGTAAAGAAGGATAAAATGAAAGCAAGTATGTACACACATCAACAAATAAGAGAAGTTTAAGTAGGTGTACAATTTGAAATGGAGTACAAAATAAAGTTACTCAGTAAATGGAGTATACTCAACACTTTGAGTACAGATAAACAGAGTGGCCTGTTGGCGAAGGAACTGTGCAGGTGTGAGTTGGAGCGAGGCGGCACGGTTGCACATATATTCGAATTCAGTGAACAAGGCAGCCATGTTGATGGTAGTTAGAATGTGAATGTAGTGGCAGACATAGAAGCCATAGCTGTATGTGTCATCCTGAGCTGGAACACCTTTCACTAGTGATGTCCATGGGCTTCGTGAGAGGGGACCCACCACAAAGAGTACCAGTGCATTGAAAAATGCAGGCATTTTATATATACCTTTCTGACCATGCAATATACCTTGTTGAATAGATCCATAAAGATTCCCCACTACCAAGGAATGGTTTGGAGTTGATGTTAACCCCAATTTACACAAGATGGATACACTTACACGAACGGGGAAGCCCAAAACTGATAATCTTTGCTACAAGGCCCCTGAGTGCCCCAAAACCAACACTAGCAGATAGAGAATGAAATTTGGAGACTAACACACTTGACTGAGCTCAATTCTGATTTAAAACGAAGAAGTTATGGCCAAAACAATTTTCATCGGAAAAAGTCAAAACTCGCCAAAAGACGGTCAATACCCCTGGTCAAACCACCTGAAAAAGTGAGCATGCAAAATTCTTCAAAATGTCAATTTAGGCAAATACGAGTTTTCCTAAACAATCCCCAAAAGTGCACCCATTTTGGCATTTTTGGTGGGGGTAAAAGGATAATTAAAAAAAATAGACTCGTAGAGTCGAAGATTCGAAGTCTTTGAGTCTTCGGGGCTCGAAGGCTCGAAGTCCTCGACCTCCGAGTCTATGACCCTTGACTTTCAGCCTTTCGACCCTTGACCTCTGACCCATTGACTGTTAACCTTCGACCTGTTGACTATTGACCTTCGACCCGTTGACCATTGACCTTTGACCCACCGAAACTTCGACTCTGCCTACACTTCGACCTGCCGACACTACAACCCTTTGACCTTTGACCTTCGCTGTTTGACCTCTCTCGCTGTTTGTTCACGGGATGCGTTTTATTAGCTGGCCATTTTGTCAAAGATGCTTTTCAACGCCTGTCAGTCACATGTATCAACAAAAAACCAAAAAAAAAGAGGCAATCATAGGTCGACAGTCCACCTGACAAAGCATGGAATCTGGAAATATAAAATACTGGATTAATAATACAACATTAAATGTTGCAATCAATGCAATGCAGCCAAACCTCTTTAAAACTAGTATCCTCTCCAACGAAAAAAAGGGGAACTCTCTGACGAAAAAAATTATTGCCATTCTCTCTCAAATTTGCCCAACTCGTGCATTCAAGAAACAAAAACACACGCAGTCCAATTCCTTTTTTCTCTTTTTCTTTCCTTTTCTCCCCACTTCTTTCCTCACTTTTCCAACACTCATACATACACTCTCCCCCATTTCAAACCCAGAAATTCTGAAATACCATTTTCATTCCCCTAATTATGTTTTCTTTTCTTTCCAGCAACAATACCAAAATCGAAAAAAAAAAAAGATAGCAAGACAAAAGGAGACACAGGTTTATTTGCAGTTCTGGCCAGCAGTGTTTAACGTCCAACCCAAGTCTAATAAACCAGTCGTTAGAGACTCGCCATCCCGCTAACATTGCCGCTGCCGGAGTCCCAATCCAAAGCCAAAGTCGGTTTCATTAGTAGTAGTAGTAGTAGTAGTAGTAGTAGTAGTAGTAGTTTTGTTATCTTAATATATTCTTAGCATTTATGTTGTGATTTTATTTTTTCCCTTGCTGTTAATTTCATTTAGTTGTTTCGTTTTTTTTTTCTTATTTTGTTGTTATTTTCTCCATTTTATTCAAGTTGTACTATGTAATATCCAATAGTCAAAAAAAAAAGAAACAAAAAGAGAGGCATGGAAAAGAAAAAAGAGTAAATATTTATTTATTTATTTATTGTGGATGTCACTATCACACACACAATATTTATTTTTGATTTGTTATTAAATTTTCATTAGGTAAAAAAACAAAAAAACGGCTTCAAAACAAATCAAAAATACATTTTCAAAACAAAACAAAAAATGTTTTCTAACCAAAAACTAAAAAGCATTTCAATTTTAAGGATTTCAATTTAAACAAATATATATATATATATATATATATATATATATATATATATAAAAACCAAAACCTTGGGATTTCACTTTCCACTTCAAAAAAAAAAAAACAAAAAAGCAAAAAGAAAAAACAAAAACAAAACAAAACAAAATAAAACCTTAGGATTTCATTTTTCACTTCAAACAAAAAACAAAACAAAACTTTTAGGATTCCTTTTAGAAATTTAGGGTAAATCAATTTTAACTATAACTTTAACAAATAATTTAGCTAAATAAAAAACATAGACTTTCTAGGAAACTCAACCCGATCACCGTAGTGAAAATAAATAGATAACCTTCTCCTCCGAAAATAGATACCGAAAGGGTGCTGTAGGGGTGCTAATCCTTCCCTACACGTAACCAATTCCTGAACCCTTTTCTGAGGATGCAGACCACACCTTAAACTACTCGAAGTAGAGGGTATCCAACTGTACCCCAAAAATAATTAGTGGCGACTCTAAATTTCTCACCATTGGTTTAGTTTGTGCCCACCCCAAACAAGCCCAGACGAAAACCAGTGATGACAGCTGGCGACTCTGTTGGGGACTTGTACAAACTTTAAAGAGTTAGGACTAGCATAGGGAATAGGAGGTTATTTATTTTTGTATATATTTCACTACCGTGCTAATTCTGATTATGATTTATTTATACACTTTAAATAACTGTCATTTTGTTTCCTCAGTTTTAATTATGATTTATTACTTTGACTACTATAATATTTGCTATTTTCTATTGTAAATGTGAAAACATACCATGATAGTTGTGATTTACTCTTTCCCTACCTGTTGCATTCATGCATAACCCTATACCCGGGTTTATCACAATCTAGGTTAGTGAGGTTTAGTATGGTCCCCAGCGCATTGATCATTATCCGCAATGGGGCCTCGGACTCCTCACTCAAGCTTGAGGTTCTTTTAAGACTTGTCCTTTTAAGACCCCCCTCCAATAAATCCCATGGTGTACGGAGCCCTCTATAGAGGAAGTTTGGGAACCAATGAATAAGATAGGTCTAGCAATAGAAGCCCATCAGGGGCATTGACCCACATGTTATTTGCTCATTCCATGCCATGTTAACCCTTGTTTTCTAGGGTAGTCCTTAAGTCATCCCCTGCACATATTATTTGCTTTACTATTGGTTTATTCTTTTATTCTGTCTATTTGCCTTGATATTTGTTTAACTGTCATCCTAACCTATCATCATGTATAACATGACATTCATATAGGCATGGCAACTTTCAGTCATCACCTACAAGGCCTTCATGATAAGGAGGCTATCACAGTGGTGGCCCAAGCATATGGGGACATTCAATTTCATCTCGGAGATTTTCCACTAGGAGAAGCCCACAAGGCAGAACATGTTATCATAGAAGATTAGTTGAATTACACCAAGGAGGTACAGATGATATGGAGGCAGTGGTCAGACAAAAGGAAAAGCATCTATATACAGCAGTTTGGGGATTTGCTCCATGTGACCGAGCTACTAGTCGACAAGGATATGCTTGGGGCATCAATCTATTTCTGGAAACCTCAATGACGGTGCTTTGACTTTAACAGCATAGATCTCGTTTCCGCCATAGAAGAATACCGAAGGCTACTAGATATCCTAGTGGAAAACAAAATGAATAAGAACTATCTACCAAAGCCTAAAAAATCATGTCGAAGGGCCTTTGCTGAGATAACGGGAAAACCAGTCTGGGACTCACCAGCGACTACAAACAATGGTGGACAAGAATATCTTCCATGGGCAACAATAAAAGAAATAATACAGGCCACAACAGAAGCAGGGGCACACAAACTGCTTGTACTAGCCATATACGGGTTAATCATCTTCCCATGGATTTCGGCCCATATCGATGGAGCAATTGTGGATCTGGTTCAACAGGTACTCAAAAGGTGTGACCCTACTCCTGCCATAGTGGCAGAAACCATTCACTCTCTTACCTATTTGTAGAGTAATGGCTCGGGGTAGTTCATGGGGTGCTTGCCTCTCTTATGTGCCTGGTTGCAAGGACATTTTCCTTGTACTGTCTCTCAATTTCCTTCAGTGTATCAGTTGTCAGCCACGACGCTATTGATATTCTGCTCAGCAAGTGGAGCTTACCTAAAGGCTTTGAAGATTGGAGAAAGAAATTAGAAAACCTCACGGAAGCTGACATTACCTGGATTGTTCTTGGATGCCGATGCTCTCCATGACATATAGGTGTGGGGACTACAATTGGGTTCCACTCTTAGGCCCTTGGGGAGGAACTGCATATGCACCACTGCAAGGTGGAAGACAAGTTGGGCGTAATTAGATTATCCTAGTTCCCTTTGGTCCATCCCACACAAGATCAACCCAACAGTCCAAAACTTGGCGTTTATCCGGCGTACATGTCCTAGAGGGCGCAACATAAGGCACAGTTAACTACAGACATGAGAGCAATCCTCCAGGAAAATCAGAATCTCAGGAACCAAATCCAAAGGCTAGAAACATCTCTAGAAGGAGCTCTTTAGCAGTTGCAGTTGAGGGAAAAACAGGTCGAGACCATATTGAAGTAGAGGGAGGAGGCAGGTGAGCGACCCCCCTAGAGGAAAAGGCGTCGTACTACTTAGAAGATGATTGGAAGTTTGCCTTAAGATCATGTAGCCATAGCTCTCATCTGCATGGCATTTCTGCATTGTACTGTGTCTTTGTTTGAAAGTGTTTGGAATAAAGTCATTTTGTTTCTCTAACTCTTCACATAGTCATTCATGCATATATGCATATGAAAATGGAAAAATCAAGTAAAAAATACCTTGCACCTAGGTCGGTAGCCGCTTTTCTCCAGGATTGCGCACTCTTACAACCTGAGATCCCGGTGCAATCAAGTACCATAGTTGCAGTCAACGGCAGAAGAAGCAGAGAACAGACTCATTGGGTTGGAACAATCACGACAAGCCTTACAGGGGCAAATGTCTGCAATAATGGAAATGCTTACCAAGCTGACCGGAGAAGGAACTTTAGCAAGAGGAACCTCAAATCACCAACAAGAACAGGGGCAGGAGGCAGTTCTGCCACCTAATCTGGGTCCAAGTCAGGCACCCACAAATCAGCCTGCCATGACGCAACCCCCTACTCCAAATCAAACTCATTCTACTATGCCCGCAGCGAGAAATGTAATAAAAGCGGTGGGTTCCCTAACTCATAAGGAGAATGCTGACTCTCCCACTTTAAGACGAGTAGAGGAAAGATTGAAAGCTGTAGAAGGCATCGACAGCTAGGGCATGATTAGCCCACAAGACTTATGCTTAGTGCTGGGAGTGGTGCTGCCACCAAAATTCAAGATGTCGAAGTTTGAGAAGTTCAATGGGACCCGTTGTCCGAGGACACACCTAGCCATGTATTGTCAAAAGATGGCAGCCTATGCAGGTAAAGACAAGCTCCTTATGCATTGTTTCTAGGAAAGCCTAACTGGGGCATTTCTCCGCTGGTACTTTTAGTTGGATGGCAACCGTATCAAGACTTGGAAAGAATTAGCCACATCCTTCTTAGCTCAATACAAACACGTCACCAAGCTAGTGCTAGACCGACTGACCCTGCAGTCCTTAGAAAAGGGATCGACGAAAGCTTCAAGGATTATGCACGGAGATGGAGAGAGACGGCTATGGAGGTCCAACATACCCTTACAGAAAGGGAACTCACTACTCTTTTCATCAACACACTAAAAGGAGTCTACTATGAGAAATTAATTGGCAACATCTCTAGCAGCTTTGCAGACTTGGTCGCATCTGGTGAACGTGTTGAAAGTGGCATTAAAGGAGGAAAGCTAAAGGGTAATATGGTTGAGTCATCAAAAAGGTTTCAACCAATGGAAAAGAAAAAAGAAAATGAGACGAACTTGGTATACCAATCGCACCTGACAATACAACAACATTCTACCAAGCACCATGGTGTCACGCCCCAAATTTCCTTCCCCCTGGAAATGGGTAGTGACTGCCCATGCCCGCACCCGAAGGGTCAAGGGATCGGTGTAAACAACAAAGTGAGGACGCCTACCACGGTTGCTATCCTATCCCTGTATCACAAGTCAACATGCCAAGCACACCACCACAATATATACATACAGTATTCACAACACAATACATCAATTACATTGCTTAGAGGCTTCAAGCCCTTTTACAACCCACTAGGGAACAAGCTCCCATCAATATAGCCAGGATACAGTTCAAACAACCAGAATCTCAAATACAATAAAACAACCAAATGTATATATATAAGGCCATACAGCCCCAGCGGCCTACCAACTCAGCTCTTCCGCCTATTGCCTGCTAGGTCCTGCAAAGAACAATTCATAGGAGGGGTGAGCAAACCACAGCTCAGTAGGGATCAAGTCTCCCCAGGCTCGTCCCACTCTAAAACTATGCATGTCAAGTGGATGCATGTGCTCATGTAGTGACTTAAGCTAAAACAATAACCATCACCCAATAAACACACCTCATACCTCTGCCTGCACTGGAGGGCAGAGGACACCCCGCCACCACGGTGACGTGACATACCACACCAGGCAAATGTGAATTTCATCACAAGGGGTACAATATAATGACTGTCCCATACTCTGCTCAATCCCCGCGTTTCTGGGGTTCTCATCTCAACTCCCCGCGTTTCTGGGGTCCTCAACATACACATTTCAACATATAGAACTCAACAATCTCAACTCAATAAACATAACTCAACAAACACAGTACAATTCAGTAAGCTTAACTCAATAAGCACAATTCAACAGATACTGTGCAACTCAACCAATAAGCTCATAAACACAACTCAAAGACATAGCTCAGACATGCAACTCATTTAGCATACAAAAACTCAACTCATAATGTAAAACAACAGAGAGTCTCAGAACAATCAAATCATCACATATAACATCACCTACTCCTCATGGTCCCTAAAGTCCACACATTTCTCACACTCATAGTCTGGATCATCAACAACCTTTCAAAAGAAGCTTATCCACCTCAAGGGGAGCCCAAAACAAGCTGCACGTGACAACCTATTGTCGCGGGTAGAGGCAAATCAACTCAGAACATCATTCTAACCATCCCAGAAGGTTCAGGGACGATTTTTAGCCAAAAATAAGGTTGCACATGAAAAGGTCATTCTCACGGGCAGGGGTATTTTAACTCATATGCCTCTAAGGAAGCTCCACCTAAAATTTGGGGCAATTTGGAGCAAGAATGAATCTGCAAGTGAAAAAGTCATTCTCACGGGCAGGGGTATTTTAACTCATATGCCTCTAAGGAAGCTCCACCTAACATTTGGGGCAATTTGGAGCAAGAATGAATCTGTAAGTGAAAAAGTCATTCTCACGGGCAGGCTCCAAAACCTCTCTTTTGTCATTCTAATCACTTTTCCCTGAAGGACCAACCTCAAATTCGTTTTAGTTTAGAAGTTATTGAGATTAAAAGATGGAATCCAAGACCTATACCCAATTTCGGACACTATACCCATGCCAAAACTCCCCTCCAAAAAATTTCCAACAGTCCAAATAAATTTTCCCTAACATGTATATGTATTAGTAATCTCCATGACAAGCAAACAAACATGTATAAATATACCTATTCATCATCTCAGAATTTGTGAGGGAGAAAGGTGCAAGGGCTAACAAGGGATCCCTACCTCAGAATTCCCAAAAAAAAAAAGACTTGGGGAAAAGAACGGAGCGATCTGTATCCTTGCTACCTCAACGCCTCCGGCCTCCCGTCGTGTGCAGGGAATCCTTGATCGCCAGAAACTCCTCTAACTCTGGATCGTCTCCCTCTCTCTCTCTCTCTCTCTCTCTCTCTCTCTCTCTCTCTCTCTCTCTCTCTCTCTCTCTCTCTGTGTGTGTGTGTGTGTGTGTGACACTGCAGGGAAGGTAGGGTTTGGGATCTCCTTTTGCTCCCTTTTTTTTTTTGTTTTAAAAGAAAACCCAAACCACAACAAAGAAACCCAAAACCCAAGGTTTAAAATAAAGCCCAACTCATATTTAAAATAAGGCCCATCTCATTAAGCCCAACTCATTTAAAATAAAGCCCTCAAATAAATGCTAATCTAAATACTAAAATAAATTCTTGAAATTCCCAAAAATTCCCTTCTAGGCCTCAAATTCCAAATTTAGCCCAAAAACAGTCAAATTTTTCCATTTGACTAGCACATCACTGTGCTGATTCATTTTCTAAGATAAGGTCTGGCTAACTCCAAAGCCCCTCAAATACAGGTCCTTACATCCTCTCCCCTTAAAGACTTTTCGTCCTCGAAAAGAAAATGCAGAATAAAAGAAAACAACAACCACAATCATTGAATAGACCACTGACACAAATCAATACACTCATCAAACAACCAGTTGGACAAGTACCTGACTATGTTGATGTTTGCCTCCCCCCCCCCCCCTTCAGGGTTGTTCGTCCTCGAGCAGGTCAGGGTAGTGAGCATGCATCTCAGCCTCACGTTCCCAAGTCTCTTCCTCCATACCACGGTGTTGCCACAACACCCGAACCAATGGAATAGTCTTACCTCGCAGCTACTTCTCGCGCTTATCCAAAATACGGATTAGTGCCTCAACAGTCGTCACATCCTCCCCAATATCTAGGGTACTCCAATCCAGTACATGTGTGGGATCTGGATGGTATGTCCGCAACTGGGATACATAGAAAACATTATGAACTCTGTGCAAACTAGGAGGCAATGCCAACTTATAAGAAACAGGTCCAACTTTGCTCAAAATCTCAAATGGTCCAATGTATCGTGGAGATAACTTGGATCCCTTTCCAAATCTCTTATGCCCTCTGCGTGGAGAAACATGAAGAAACACGTGGTCTCCAACCAAAAACTCCAATGGTCTGCATCGGTGATCTGTATAAGACTTCTGTCTACTCTGGGCCGTAAGAAGGCGCTGCCTAATCAGGTGGACTTTCGCCGTAGCCTCTTGGACTAATTGAGGTCCCAACATAGCTGCCTCTCCAGCTTCTGCCCAACACAATGGAGACCGATAAGGTCTGCCATACAATGCCTCAAACGAGGCCATCCCAATAGAAGCCTGGTAATTGTTATTATAGGCAAACTCTACCAAAGGAAGGTGAGAAGCCCATGATCCCCCAAAATCAATCACACAAGCTCTCAACAGGTCTTCCAACGTTTTAATGGTCCTCTCTGACTGACCATCAGTCTCAGGATGGAAAGCAGTACTCAAATTAAGCCGCGTCCCCAATGCCTCTTGCAAACCATTCCAAAACCAAGAAGTGAATCGTGCATCTCTGTCTGAAACGATAGACAAAGGCACTCCATGCAATCGCACAATCTCATCAACATACAGCTGGCTCAATGTTCCAATGGAGTCTCGCTCCCGAACAGCCAAGAAATGGGCCGATTTGGTCAATCGGTCTACAATGACCCAAATCATATCCTTCCTCCTAGAAGTGGTAGGAAGTCTTGTCATAAAATCCATGGTAATATGCTCCCACTTCCACTCAGCCACAAGCAATGGCTGTAACTGACCAGCAGGTTGTTGGTGCTTTGCCTTTACTTGTTGACAAGTAAGGCACTTGGAAACAAACTCTGCTATACACCTCTTCAGTCCTGGCCACCAGAACTGTGCTCGTACGGCATGATACATCTTAGTTCCTCCTGGGTGTACGGCTAGACGGGAATGGTGAAACTCCCTCATCACCTCCTCTTGTAAGGAGGGTGGTACTATTAAGCACCCCTGAAATCTCAGCTCATGCTTAGTTCCTTCTGTCCATTCCTCAGAAAGTTCACCGGCCTCTATCTGGGCCCGGATCACTTCATAATCCACGTCCCCCAAGTGTCCCTCACGGACACGTTGGTATAACTCTGGCATTACAGCAATAGGACATAGGACTGCTTCCCCACTACTAAAATCAGGTTGTACCTGTAGCACTGCTAACTGTTCCATCATTTTCCATTCTCTCATGGAAACCTCAGCTTTTGCCTTCCCACTCAGTGCATCTGCAACTACATTCCCCTTTCTAGGTATGTAGGAGAGTGTAAAGTCAAACATCTGCAAGTACTCCACCCATCTCCTCTGTCTCAAATTCAGATCCCTCTGGGTGAAGATGTACTGTAGGCTTTTGTGGTCAGTATATACCACAAATTTCTCCCCCAGCAAGTAATGTTGCCAAGACTTCAAGGCAAAGATAACTGCTGCTAATTCCAGATCATGCGTTGGGTAATTTTACTCATGGGGCTTAAGCTGCTGTAAGCCATATGCTATGACTTTGTGTTCCTGCATCAGAACACACCCCAATCCAACTTGGGACGCATCACAATACACCTCGTAAGGCACTCCATCCCGTGGTAGACTCAAAACTGGTGCAGTAGTCAAACGAGTCTTCAATTCCTCAAAAGCTCGCTGACACTTGTTTGTCCACTCAAATTTAACTCCTTTTCGTGTCAGGGCTGTCATCGGTGCTGCTAACTGAGAGAACCCTTCCACGAAACGCCTGTAATATCCTGCCAGACCCAAGAAACTATGGATCTCAAAAACATTTGTGGGCCTTTTCCAAGAGGATATAGACTCAATCTTGGTTGGGTCCGCTCTAACTCCCTCGGCAGATACCACATGCCCAAGGAAATGCACCTCTTGCATCCAGAAGTTACACTTGCTGAATTTAGCATACAATTGGTGGTCTCAGAGCGTCTGCAACACCACAATCAAATGCTCCTCATGCTCCTCTCGCGTCCTTGAGTATACAAGGATGTCATCAATAAATACCACCACAAAGGAATCTAGGTACGGGGCAAATACCTGATTCATCAGGTGCATGAACACCGCCGGTGCATTCGTGAGCCCGAAAGGCATCACTAACTACTCATAGTGCCCATATCTACACCTGAAAGCAGTCTTAGGAATATCCTCACTCCTGACCCTCAACTGATGATACCCAGAACGCAAATCAATCTTTGAAAACCACTGTGCCCCACTCAGCTGGTCAAACAGATCATCAATCCTCGGCAAAGGGTATTTGTTCTTTACTGTCACTTGGTTCAGCTTTCGATAATCAATGCAGAGTCGTAGTGAACCATCTTCCTTTTTAGCAAACAAAACTGGTGCACCCCAAGGTGATGTACTTGGGCGAATGAAACTTTTATCTCCCAGCTCCTTTATTTGCTTTTGAAGCTCCCTTAACTCGGAAGGTCCCATCCGGTATGCCCCTTGTAAGATAGGTCCCACCGTTGGCAATAACTGGATTGTGAACTCAACACTCCTGTGTGGAGGCAACTCCAGTAACTCCCCAGGAAACACATCCTGGAAATTCTTAACAACAACTGCCACACTCGTTTTTCAATATTACCTTCCTCCTCAAAAGTAAGTGTAGCAAGTCTATGGGTAACACTACCCCATAGCCCTCTCGTCAATCCAGCCCTCCCGGCATTCTCATCCCATTCCCCCACTAGGGAACAGAGTAATCCTGTGGGTGAAGTAAATGACACCCGCCGTCTATAACAATCAATCTTAGCCTAGAAGGCCATTAACCAGTCCATCCCCAAAATCAAATCAAAGGTCCTCATGGGCATCACATACAAATCAAATGTGACCTCAACATCTCCTATCGTAAGCATACACTCACGACACACTCGGTTTATTGTCGATGCACCTCCCACAGGTGACTCAACACTCAAGGGCCTATCTGCCCTCACACAATCAAGTCCAAGGCTCTCAACCAAGGACTTAGCAATCAAGAAGCACGAAGCTTCGGTATCAAACAAGACAGCAACTATAGTGCGAGATATCAAAATAGTACCTCGAACCACCGAAGGCCCGGCTCCGCTTTCCTCGGAGGATAGTGGCAACTCCTCTCGCTCGGGTGGTGCTGAAGTAAGCGCGAATACTCTACCATGGCTTGCCCCACCACTGGCCTCTCCTGTTTGTCCTTTGGTCCCTGTCCGATGTCCACTTGGACGATTCTCTGAACCGCCTTGTGGTTGCTTCTCTCCCTGTGGCCTTGTTTGAGTGGAACCAGCCTGACTCGCCTGCCATGAACGTGCTAGCCTCAGAGTTGGGGCCCAAAATTGAGTCTCACTCCTCCCTCTTGATGTGAATCCTCTAGCTCCCCGGTTGTTCCCCTTATTGAAACACACCGTACTAAGGTGTCCTGTCTTCCAACAGCTATGGCACTGCAGGTGCTGCTTGGGACACTCACGTTTCATGTGTCCAGTTTGGCCACAACAAGTACACTCACGTGGGAAACCTCCAGCTGAGTTCCCTGGTCCTCCAGAGTAACGGGACTTTGGTGGAGCCATTGGTGATTGGCCCTTGTCCGTGTCCCTGGGGAAACTGCTACCTCCAAGCTCAACTCTCGGTCTCTTGGAGTCTCCCTGCTTATCGCGCGTACTCTGTGCTTGCCGGTCCTGATTAGCCTGTTTACCCTCCTCCAGTCCTTTTTCCACAATCTTAGCTGTCTCCACAACCTCAACATAGGTCCTCAGCCGCAGCATCTCCACCCTCTGCTTTAGGGCAGGCCTGAGTCTCATAGTAAACTTATGGGCCTTCAGGTCCTCTCTAGAGATTGCCTCAGGGGCAAGCCGGCTCAGTCCTCGGAATTCACGCCCATACTCAGACACAGTGCGTGATCCTTGTTTCAAACCACTGAACTCTTCCCGTTTCTGCCACCGCAAGGACTCCGGGAAGTACTCCTCATGGAACAACTGAAGGAACTTCTCCTAGGACAAGGTCTGCATGCCCCGGCTACCTGAAATGCTGAGCCACTACTCTAAGGCTTCCTCTTCCAACTGCCTGACTGCTAACCTCACTTTATCCTCCTCCCGGGGTCGGAGAAAGGGGAACACATGCTCAATCTGTCGCAGCCAATGCTCTGTTGCTAGAGGATCAGCTCCTCCCTTGAACCTCGGTGGTTGTTCCTTCCGGAACCGGGTCACCACATCTTCCTCCTCCCGTCTCATCGGCATCTCTTGCCTACGTGGAGGTTCTGCCTCACAGGGTGGAGAAGGTAGCACTGTCTGCTGTGTCATCATCTCCCTCCTGATCTCATCTCGGATCTCTCCCCTGAGATCCTCTCGCATGCCTTGTACATTCTCACTCAAGGCCCTAACTTGGGCCATGATCCGCTCCATGGGATCTTCACCCTCCGTTTGCTGCCTTCCCTCTTGTCCAGCACCTGCAGAAGACTCATCCTCTGCAGCTGGGGTAGCCCGAGTAACTCTCCTAGGAGGCACTGTCTACACATTTCAAAAACAAGTGGAGCTGGAATCAATATCTCTCAAGCTCAGCACACCCTCACCTCTAGGACCATGAGGTACTCAAACAACATCTCATAAGCATACACATCATGTTCACAGGATCTCAACATATATATTACAATCTCATACTTAACATTTTCAACATATCACAGTTTCTCAAATCAGCATGTCTCAATGCTTTCCACAGTATTCACATTTCAATTCATTGCATGCTCATTTCAAATCAATTGCTCATTTCAAATTGTGACACTCATATTATGATTAAGCTAGTGCCCTAATGCCAATACATGTATGCACCCCATCCCAAATGCAAATGCCCTACTCCTTGGTCTAACTACCTCTGAGTGCACCCCAGAAAACCAGATAGAACCACGGTGATCAGGCGTGTCCTATACTGCCTCCTAAGGGTCTCAGAAGCAGTTATCCCTCCCCACTATCCTAAGTCCACTAGACCATGAACTTGGGCTCTGATACCATAATGTCACGCCCAAAATTTCCTTCCCTTGGAAATGGGTAGTGACTGCCCATGCCCGCACCCGAAGGGTCAAGGGATCGGTGTAAACACCAAAGTGAGGACACCTACCGCGGGTGCTGTCCTATCCCTGTATCACAAGTCAACATGCCAAGCACACCACCACAATATATACATACAGTATTCACAACACAATACATCAATTACATTGCTCAGAGGCTTCAAGCCCTTTTATAACACATTAAGGAACAAGCTCCCATCAATATAGCCAGGATACAATTCAAACAACAGAAATCTCAAATACAACAAAACAACCAAATGTGTATATATATATATATATATATATAAGGCCATACAGCCCCAGCGGCCTACCAACTCAGCTCTTCCGCCTATCGCCTACAAGGTCCTGCAAAGAACAGTTCATAGGAGGGGTGAGTAAACCACAACTCAGTAGGGATCAAGTCTCTCTAGGCCCGTCCCACTCTAAAACTATGCATGTCAAGTGGATGCATGTGCTCGTGTAATGACTTAAGCTAAAACAATAACCATCACCTAGTAAACACGCCTCATACGTCTACCTGCACTAGAGGGTAGAGGACACCCCGCCACCACGGTGACGTGACATACCACACCAGGCAAATGTGAATCTCATCTCAAGGGGTACAGTATAATGACTGTCCCATACTCAGCTCAATCCCCGCGTTTCTGGGGTCCTCAACATACACATTTCAACATATACGACTCAACAATCTTAACTCAATAAACATAACTCAACAAACACAGTACAATTCAGTAAGCTTAACTCAATAAGCACAATTCAACAGATACTGTGCAACTCAACCAGTAAGCTCATAAACACAACTCAAAGACACAGCTCAGACATGCAACTCATTTAGCATACAAAAACTCAACTCAGAGTGTAAAAAAATAGATAGTCTCAGAACAATCAAATCATCACATATAACATCACCTAACTCCTCATGGTCCCTAAAGTCCACACATTTCTCACACTCGTAGTCTGGATCATCAACAACCTTTCAAAGGAAGCTTATCCACCTCAAGGGGAGCCCAAAACAAGCTGCACGTGACAACCTATTGTCGCAGGTAGAGGCAAATCAACTCAAAATATCATTCTAACCATCCCAGAAGGTTTAGGGACGATTTTTAGCCAAAAATAAGGTTGCACATGAAAAGGTCATTCTCACGGGCAGGGGTATTTTAACTCATATGCCTCTAAGGAAGCTCCACCTAAAATTTGGGGCAATTTGGAGCAAGAATGAATCTGCAAGTGAAAAAGTCATTCTCATGGGCAGGGGTATTTTAACTCATATGCCTCTAAGGAAGCTCCACCTAAAATTTGGGGCAATTTGGAGCAAGAATGAATCTGCAAGTGAAAAAGTCATTCTCATGGGCAGGCTCCAAAACCTCTCTTTTGTCATTCTAATCACTTTTCCCTAAAGGACCAACCTCAAATTCGTTTTAGTTTAGAAGTTATTGAGATTAAAGACGGAATCCAAGACCTATACCCAATTTCGAACACTATACCCATGCCAAAACTCCCCTCCAGAAAATTTCCAACAGTCCAAATAAATTTTCCCTAACATGTATATGTATTAGTAATCTCCATGACAAACAAACAAACATGTATAAATATACCTATTCATCATCTCAGAATTGGTGAGGGAGAAAGGTGTAAGGGCTAACAAGGGATCCCTGCCTCAGAATTCCCAAAAAAAAAAACTTGGGGAAAAGAACGGAGCGATCTGTATCCTTGCTACCTCAACGCCTCCGGCCTCCCGTCGTCTGAAGGGAATCCTTGATCGCCAGAAACTCCTCCAACTCTGGATCGTCTCCCTCTGTGTGTGTGTGTGTGTGTGTGTGTGTGTGTGTGTGTGTGTGTGTGTGTGTGTGTGTGTGTGTGTGTGTGACGCTGTAGGGAAGGTAGGGTTTGGGATCTCCTTTTGCTCCCTTTTTTTTGTTTTAAAAGAAAACCCAAACCACAACAAAGAAACCCAAAACCCAAGGTTTAAAATAAAGCCCAACTCATATTTAAAATAAGGCCCATCTCATTAAGTCCAACTCATTTAAAATAAAGCCCTCAAATAAATGCTAATCTAAATACTAAAATAAATTCTTGAAATTCCCAAAAATTCCCCTCTGGGCCTCAAATTCCAAATTTAGCCCAAAAATAGTCAAATTTTTCCATTTGACTAGCACATCACTGTGATGATTCATTTTCTAAGATAAGGTCTGGCTAACTCCAAAGCCCCTCAAATACGAGTCCTTACAATGGTACTACAAAGGATCACCAGTAGCTGCTTATGCTGCACCTACTCCTGCTCCCCAATTTGCTCCTTATTTACCACAAGGAGGGGTTCCATTTCCATATCCAATAGTACCAAACCCATTTCAACCAAGAGCACCATACCAAGAGCAACCAAGGGCGTCACCTCCTGAAGGACTTAGACTCGCATTCCAAGGATAGGGGGAACCAAGGGCCCAAACCCAACATGCAGGATCGAATCAGGCCCCTCGTCGACCATGACAAGAGTTTTATCACATTTCAATGACATATGATGAATTGTACCCCAAGATTTTAGAAGCAAGGATGGTACTCCCTACACCCTTGGGAGAAATAAGGTCTCCTCCCTCAACTTGGTATAAACCAGATGCCATATGTGAGTATCATGCTGGTGAAGTAGGACATGATATTAAAAACTGCATAGCGTTCAAAAGGAAAGTCCGGGCTTTGAAAGATGCAAATTGGTTAGATTTTTCCACAATGATGGGGACACCAAATGTGAACAACAACTGTAATGACCCGTGTTTTGGGATGTGAGGAGTTAGTCACAGTTTTGCCTTTTGGGGTGGCAATTGTTGGGTTTTAGGGATTTTTCTTCCCACACACTTTGGCTAGAACACCTCGTATTATGATAAGCAAGCAAGAGGCATGATTTGAGCCTAAGAGGGAGCTTTTAGAGGTTGCACGTGACAATGACATTGTCACATGCATTATCACGTGGAAGGAGATTATTGCATGCCTGCCTTTTACATGATTCAATGAAGCTTGGGGCAAAATTTCACATCATTTGGAGTTGCACGTCATATGGGGATATCACTTGCAATATGACGTGTAGCCATATTGTTGCACCATCACTTTGGTTTTGTTATTCTAATAATCTTTTCTCAAAGGGGCATGTTTGAATTGTGTGTATTTCGTCCTGTGTGGATGTGGGAAGGTTGTAGCATATTTTAATCAAAACTACGTCGTTTTGATGATCGGGTTCACTTAATCAAAACTACGTCATTTTGATGATGGGTTTCACTTAATCAAAACTACGTCGTTTTAATGCTAACGTGTCTATATAAGGAGGTGGAGACCTCTTGTGTTAGGGTTTTAAGGTTCATCTGCCACAACCGTCGCAGAGAGAGAGAGAGAGGGGGGGAGATTGGGAGAGAGAGCTCCTGATCGTGGCTGCCATGGTGGTTCCCGTGATTGGACGGCATTTGGCGTGGAAGCAAGAGCGTGAAGGATCCTTCTGAGGTAGGGGTTCTGTCTCTTCTAGTACCCATTCCGGGGTTAGGCCCTGTGGTGAATGATTTTGTAGAGTATTGTCATTGTTATAATATATATATATATATATAATATATATATATATAAATCCATATAGTTGTGATCTCCTATATGGATGTTGGCCTTCAATGGCATATTTTGTTTGGTGTGAACTCTTGGGGTTCGTTGCGTGGCAGTGGGTCTTAGAGACCGTTGGGAATGTCTGTGTTGTTCGTTAGGCTTCGTTCCGTTGTAGGTTCACGTGGGGAAACCTTGAGGTTTCCAGGGAGGGGAATGTATTTGATTTTATGTCTATGTGGTTGAGATGGATGTTATGTGTTTGATTTTATGCTTGTGTGGCTGAGACGCATGTTATGTATTTGATTTTATGTCTATGTGGTTGAGATGCATGTTATGTATTTGATTTTATGCCTGTATGGTTGAGATGCATGTTATGTGTTTAATTTTATGCCTGTATGGCTGGTTGTGAGCCTATGTGGTTGGTTGTGAGCCTGTGTGGCTAATTGTGAGCCTGTGTGGCTAATTGTGGGCCTGTGTGGCTGTGGACGTGGGCCTGTGTGGCCGTAAAGCCTATGTGGCTGTGGAAATAGTTGTGTTTACCCTTTGTGGTTTATATGCTGTAATATTTATTTAAGTTGAATAAAATCTGTACATACTTGTATCACGACACTGCACCAATACACGTTGACATGTAGGTACTAGGAGCATGGAATGGGTTGGGGGAGACATGATCCTTACTGAGCTGTGGTTGCTCACCCCTCCTACTGTGTTTCTTTTCTTTTTAGAGACCTACAGGCATTAGGTGGGAATACCAAGGTGGAAGACAATTCTGCCATGTTGCTTTGTTTAAATGTTATTTTGTGTTATGATGTTTTGTGGGACTTTGCAATCCCAGTGGAGAATGATATAACCCCAGTGGGGAAGAATTGTAAACATTTAATTGTGGTTTGAAATTACTAATAATATGATTTTGTTTTTGTGAAAATTTATTGTGGTTGCGCATTAAGTCCTATGTGGAATTAATTCCAACCCCTTGCCCACCGGGTGGGTAAAGGAGAGTCACGAACCGGTTTCCTCGGGTTGGAAATCCAGGGCGTGACAATATGGTATCAGAGCATGGTCTAGTTGGCCTAGGGTAGTGGGCAGATCTGGTTACCTTGAGTCCTTTGGAGGAGCCTGGAGGGACGTGCCTGATCACCATGGTCCTCTTTGAGCCTCTAAGGTGTACTTGGGGTAGTCCAGTCCTGTGGTAGGATTTGCATGCATTGGCATTAGGGTACTAGTGCATTTACTGTTATGTGTGAAATTGTGGATAACTGTTAAAATTGTAATTGTAATAAAAGGAAAGATATGGAAGTGTGAATTATGCAACTCTGATTTTTCTTGGAAGAGTCCTCGTGTATTTGAGTTGTGTGCAATGTGGATTGATGCAATGTGTGCAATGGGTGTAATGCCATGTGATAGTAGAATAGATAAATGGGGTAGAGGAAGTAAGACTTGATAGATTCGAATTCGTTTTGACGTTTGTGTTCCTTACTTCGTGTAGTAAGAATGCCACCGAGGAGAGTGACGTGTGCGTCCGGGGCAGTGGCTGATGAGTCATCTCCCCATGAGGGACTAGGTGCGGGGAACCCGCTGGAGGACATGCGTTGTTGTTGGCACAGCTGCAAGAGGGCATCCAGTAGGAAGTCCAAGAGTTGAGGGAGGGTATCCGACAAGAGGTTCGGGTGGAAGTGCGCCGTGAGATGGCAGCACAGCAGGTGGTGCCACCACCACCACCACTGCCAATAAGGGAGTTACCTCGTGAGCGTGAGAGTTCGTTGGGTGGCGTACCGATGCACCGTGTAGAGGATGATGTTGTGACGAGGTTCCGAAAGGAACAACCTCCGAGGTTCAAGGGAGAGGGGGATCCAGTGATAGCTGAGCATTGGTTGAGGTAGATCGAGCATGTGTTTTCCTTTCTCCTACCTCGGGAGGAGGATAAGGTGAGGCTGGCCATTTGCAGCTAGAGGGGAATGCCCTAGAGTGGTGGCAGAGTGTCACGGGAAGCCGTGAAGTACAGTTTATATTGTGGGACGAGTTCCTACAACTCTTCCACGATGAGTTCTTCCCCGAGTCATTGAAGTGGCAAAAGAGGGAGGAATTCAGCAGCTTGAGGCAGGGGTCAAAGATAGTGCCTGAGTATGAGCAGGAGTTCTAGAGCTTGAGTAGATTTGCTCCCGAGACTGTGGCAAGGGAGGACCTGAAGGCCCACAAATTCACCTTGGGTCTCAGGCCAGCCCTTAAGAAGAGGGTAGCGATACTGCGTTTGAGGACGTATACTGAGGTTGTTGAGACAGCCCGTATAGTTGAGAGGGAGCTTGATGATGGGAGGCAGGCCCATCAGGGTCGACAGTTACAGGGTGGGTCTGATCGTGATTCAAGGCAGATTCCGTGCCCAAGACAGAGGAGGGAGGTAGCAGTTCTTTTTGCAGTAGGGGTCAATCATCAGTGAACCCAGGGAGGATCACCTTTGGTGGTCGCAGGCAGGGAGGTTCAACAGGGGGTCTCCCCAAGGTTGTTATTGCTGTGAGGAGCAAGGCCACGTCAAGAGGGAGTGTCCCAAGAAGGATTGGCACTGCAAGAGCTGTGAACGAGAAGGTCATTTGAGCCGACACTATAGAAAATTTATTCTTTAGTAGCGACAATTTGGCGTTACTAATGGTCTATTTTGCGTTACTAAAACATTTAGTAACAACAGGTCGTCACCGATACATCGTCACTAATTGTCCGTCACTAAAGATTTTGAGGGCGGAAGATTTTCGTTACTAAAGATGTAACATTTAGTAACGACATTCGTTGTCACTAAAACATGATAACTTCGTGACTAAAAAGTAAAGACTATTATTTAAAGAAAAACCCGTAATAATATTTGCCGTTACTAAAAAAACATTTCATTTTGTCACAGAAATTTTATCATAATATATTTTTATTTTTTTAAAATAAACCATAAATTAATATGAAAACCAATAAAACCATAATTTAAACAATACAAATTTAAGAATTATAACATTTAAGATCATATTACATAAAAACATCAAATATATTAAAATTTAACATAAAATATAAAATACAATCAACAATATTTTCTATTTGTGTTCATGCTTATATATTTGCATTATCCTCGTCAGAAGTACTGAGTATGCGAGTAGGTATCCTTCCAAGTAACTTATCCATCCGAGACATTATATTCTCAAGGCGATGAATTACTCCTGATTGAGAACTAATAAGCTGCTCTTGAGCCTCTATACGTTGCTCTTGAGCCTCTATAAGTTGACGATACTCTAGTAACTGTCTCTCTAATGAATCAGGCTGTCTTCCGGTACTACCTGATGATGAAGTTCGAGAAGAATGAGTAGAGAACTGTCTTGATTCTCCTCTAGCTATTGCTGCCCATCCTTTTAAATAAGATGACCGATAACTTAATATCTCTTGCATGATCTGCAAGTCTGTAACAAAAGGTTCATCAGCTCGATCTTCTGTTGGGGGCCACTGGAGATCAAATCTTTTTTCAATCATAGTTTCCTGTAAAAATATTAATATGCATGTGTTAGAAAAATAATTACATACAAAAAATTATAATTCTAATAAAATTTTATTAAAATAATAAATTTAATCTTACATATGCTTCTCGACATTCATTATTGACCTAACCATTTTTCATATTCCAATGCATCCGGTAAAATGTTTGTATCTGGAACTCCAAGCTCCTAAATTCGCTCATGATGGTTGGGTACGGTCACAGATCCCCCTAAGGATGGCCAATGTGACTTCTCTCGATTTTGTTTATTTTGTTTTGCTTTATTCTACAATAACACCATAATACATAGAAAATTATTTAGTATGAAATGATTGAATCAGAAAGCATGAAATTAATATTGAAAGCAATTAGAAAGCAATCCACATTGAGAGTCCAACAATCATTCAGAGAAAGCAGTAGAACTAACCCAAACTATCGTCAAATGGATTAAACTAATTTAATAACTTACACTTACCATGTACTCTTCGGAGCCAAAGTAATCACACAACCACTCCCAATCCTCTTGTTGTTGCACAGATTGTGGTTTATGTTGCTTTGCTGAATCCTTATTTTGATCACCTCCATAATTCTAAAAATGTTTATGTAATCTAAACCGCCAACTCCTATAACACGTATTCATTGGGAAGTCAACACAATTAACAACATCGGTAGACAAATTCACATCAAACCTATCCTGCAAAACATGGATATAACTCAGTAATATGCAACCTCCCTCCAGATTTGTACAGACCCGCAAATATATGCCTCTACCCATATGTAAATTGATCAATGATAATATTTGATGGACAATGTATACCTTACACCCAAAGCAGAATTTCTAGAGAACTTTTCAAAAGTTCTTGATGCAGAATTTTCAAACATTCTTGATGCAGAAATTTATTTTCTGCATCATTCTCGATGCAGAAATTTGTCCCAAATAGCATAGTAAAAATAGATAATTTTCTGCATCATTTTTAATGCAAAAACAGAGTTCTTATTTAGTTTCTGCATCAAGAACAGAGTCCCAAATAGCATAGTACATATTCTGCATTTTCTGCATCATGCTTGGCCGGTAATGGCATCATCCTATTTCAAAAGTTCTTGATGCAGAAATTTGTCCCAAATAGCATAGTAAAAATAGATAATTTTCTGCATCATTCTTAATGCAAAAACAGAGTTCTTATTTATTTTCTGCATCAAGAACAGAGTCCGAAACACACTACACTGCATCAATACACTACCACGCTGCATCAATACACTAACACACTGCATCAATACACTAACACGCTGCATGAATACACTAACACTGCATCCAAAATGCCAATGCTATCATACAGGCATCCACGCAGAACATTGCAATGTGCAGGTCTAGTTTTTGCTGCAAATATAAATGGCTACAATACTGCCATCAATGATTAAAAAAGAAGATTACAAAAACAACATGCTGTGAAAGAAGCACTTACAGTAATTCGGTGATATAAAAGTTTTCGAATATGAATTGGAATATGCCTCCATTCGTTTTACCTCAATGGGGCAAGTGTCCTAACGATAAAGCCGCACTCATTATTGAATTGTGGTGCATTTTTACAAACAGCTTGCAAAATATCTTGTTTGAAAGTAACTTGCAACTTATTTCCACTTTCCTTCAAGACCTTGTCAACCTTCAAACCACGAGTAATGCCTCGTTCCCTCTTCCTCTTATGATGAGTAGCTACAAGAATAAGAATAATAATAATAATCATAAAGCTTAGGGAAGACATTACGTATACAAAAATTTAAAACTTATAAAAGAAATTATATACTTGAGGATGTGGAATCAGAGGCAATATTTGGCAGTGCAGAGGAAGCTATGTTGGCCTCTGAAGATTAGTGGTATGTGGTGAACAAGTATGAGCTCTAGATGTAGACATAATGACCTATTCACAAAATTTTGTTAACATTTACATTGACATATTTATCTAACATAATTTTATAACAGAAACTGTGAACAAACATACTATTTTAAATATAATCATCATCATCAGAGTAAATTAGATAATTATGGCCTTCTCCATCATCACTTGAATTTTCATTGTCTATGGGCAATGGCGAATCTATGTCAAAAACTTGTGTACATTCATTTTCATCATCAATAAAATAAGCATCATCTTCTTGTTGACTTGTTATTTCATTTTCATCCGCATCCATGACTACATCAACTTCATCTTGAGCTAACAAATCTGTTTTCAAATTCTGATTGTTCATAGTTACCATCCACATGAGAAGATATTTCCTCTTGGTATGCAACATCCTTGATTACTTGAGATTGATTGTCATCGTCATCGTCTTGCTCTACTTGAGGAACATCCCATAAATGGCGGTGAGTAATTTTTTTGACAACTTTCCATTGATTCCCTAACTTTAAATCATCAAGATAGAATACTTGTTGAGCTTGTGTTGCCAATATAAAGGGATCATCTTTGTACCATTCGTCTCCAACATTTATACTTGTTACAATATCTGTAACTATTCTTTTCTGTTTTTTACTTGTCTTGAACCATTTGCATTTAAACAGAATCACTTTTCAATCAAACATATAGTTGAGTTACATAATATCTTCCAAAACCCCAAAGAAGTCAATAGACTCTCCATCATGTGAGCTAGGAACAGAAACCCCACTATTTTGTGTTCTTCTTCGATCATCTCGCTCCTTGCAGTGAAAACGAACCCCATTAACGACACAACTACTCCAAAACTTGACCCGAATGTCTGGGCCCTCTACTAATGCATACAAGTCATCAGTTGCCTCTGCTTTGCATTCATATCACAATTTCTCTATCTGAGATACAACAAAATAAGATTAAAAGATTGAACTTTATGCTAAATTGATTAAAAATAGCACAAAATCAGATTATATTCGTGATTTGAACCATGGAGGAAATTTTTTTTCTTCCAACTTAATGAAGTCCTGCACTCCACTTTCTTCTAATTCCTTCCTGTGTTCTCTATCAAACAAATTGAATAGTTATATTTATATCAATAAAATTGATTCAAAGATATTAAAATTGTATAAGAGTAATTAATACATACTCCAAATATCGTTGCACCTCTAGAAAGTTGTTAATTATGTACCAATGAGCTCTATTCCTCAAGATCTGATAATCATTTAAGATATCAGTCATCTTATAACCAAAACATTGGCATGTCTCATTAAACACTGAAATCTCATGTGGTAGTGTATTTCCATTAAAATCATAATTACGCTCTAGCTTGTTAAACTTGGTCTCAATTCCTTTTAGATACATTGAACAATATGTCAATGCTTCATTCACCACATATGCTTCAGCAATAGACCCCTCAGGATGAGCTTTATTTCTTACATATTGTGTATATGTACCCAAGGCTCTCTCAATTGGATACATTCATCTACCTTGTACAGGACCAGCAAGTAAAGCTTCATCAGGTAAATGAACCACCAAGTGAACCATAATGTCAAAAAATGCAGGAACAAAAATCTGTTCAAGTTTGCATAACACCAAAACTATTCCAGCCTTCATATCCTCTAAATCTTGCACCTTCAGAGTCTTTGAGCATAATTGTATGAAAAAATTAGACAATTCCTTCAAAGGGCCATAAACATCCTTTGGTAAGAAAGGACGAATTCCTGCTAGTAATAAATGTTGTAACAAGACATGACAATCATGTGTTTTCATTCCAAACAACTGTCCATCATCACTAACACACCTTCCAATATTAGAAGCATAACAATCTGGCAACTTCACTGATTTGAGAAACTGTAAAAATTTCTTTCAATCTTTGGGAGACAATGTATATGACGCACGTGCCTTTAACAACTTATTGCCAAATTGTTTTAGCCACAATTCTTTTCTAATGTTCATGTCTTCTAAGTCTCTTCGGGCTTTGTCGGTATCTTTTGATTTCCTATCAATGCATAAGAGTGTTCCCAATATATTGTCACAAACATTTTTCTCAATATGCATGACATCCAAGTTATGCCTTAACTTTAATTTGTCCCAATACTCTAACTCAAAGAAAATACTTTTCTTTGTCCAATTTAGCTCACTTGGATTTCGTCTTCGCTTTCTATCTTTGTTACTATCAGCCTTTCCTGGTATTGTCACTGGTACCTTTCCCAACTGTTGTAATATATTATAACCGCTAAAAGTCCAAGGGGTTCCATCATACTCGACTTCACCATCAAATAATTTACTTTTTCTCCATTTATGATCCATTGGAAGAAAACGATGATGACCCATATAGCATATTTTGTCCCTTAATTTTTGAGATTTAGTGTCTTCAAGACAAACAGGACAAGCCTTATAACCTTTAGTGCTCCATCCAGACAACTAGGCATATGCAGGAAAGTCACTGACTGTCCATATCACAGCTACACGCATGTTGAACATTTCTTGTCCATAAGAATCATATACCTCAATGCCTGATGGGTTCCATAATGTTTTTAACTCATCAATCAATGGTGAAAGAAAGACATCAAAGTCTTTCCCAGGAGCTTTTGGTCCTGGAATAAGCAGAGCCATCATGAAATTTGTTTCCTTCATATACTTCCAAGGAGGAAGATTGTAAGGCATTACGATAACGGGCCACATGCTATATTGAGTACTCATGTTTCCAAATGGATTAAACCCATCAGAAGCAAGCCCAAGTCTAACATTTCTACAATCACTTGCAAATTTAGGATATTTGTCATCAAAGTCTGTCCATGCACGACCATCTGTTGGATGTCTTAGAAACCCCTCATCAGCAACTCGCTTCTCTTTATGCCATCGCATGTCCTTAGCAGTATGCCTTGAACTATACAACCTTTTAAGTCTAGGGGTTATTGGAAAATATCGTAATACTTTATGTGCCACCTTCTTATTCCCCTTGCTATCATCTTGCTTGTATCTTGATTCTTGACATATCAGACAGCTATTAAGAGTCTCATTTTTTCCCCAGAATAAAGCACAATCATTCTTACAAACATGAATTGATTCATACCCTAAACCAAGATCGAAAGTATTGTCTTTGTTTCATAAAGCGTCTTTGGTAGTTTATTTCCAACGGGTAATGCCTCCGTTAGTAATTGAAGTAACATATCAAATGACTTGTCACTCCATCGGCTCCAGACCTTTATATGCATAAGCTTTACAAGAAAATTCAGTGCAGAAAACTTAGTGTAACCGGGATATAATTTAAAATTAATTTCTTCAAACAATTTTGAATATGTTTCACCTTCAACATTCATTGTATGATCATCAATAATATCACAATCTATCGGTCCAACATTGAAATAACTTTGTCCAGCATTGTTATGCAATACATAAACCATTTCATCACCCTCTTCGCTGTTACAAGATTCATGTTCAAGAATGACATCCTTTCTTGGCTCACCATGAAAATGCCACTTGGTATATGTCTGTGAAAAGCCATTCACCATGAGATGAGTTTTCATTGTATCAATTTGTTGTCATAGTCTATTCAAACACTTGTTGCAAGGACATAGTGTCTTCCCCTCTGAATTCACATGTTTCTTTGCCACTTGAAGAAATTCTCTAACCCCATTCACATACTTAGATGGGATTCTATTTCTTTCTAATATCCAACTCTTATCCATCTGCATATTACAATTATATAATTGATACTGTTAAGGATTTTCCCCAATATAGCCCATGTATTAAAAAATAAAAAGGCCCATAACTGCAATTAATTGATAACTACCAGAACAACCATGTAATAAAGAAATTCAAAATAGAATAATAATAAGAAACACTTATGAATTAATCACCTATTGAGAAAATGCAACAAACAACATGAGAAAAAATCCACAGAAAATAGAGAGAGAGGAGTGCATATAACTAAAGTAAAGATGGGAAAATGTGGAATTCAGTCACCTAAACCTAGAATCGTTTTGTTATATCCATGTGTTTTCTTTTGTTGCAAAGGCCAAACATATTGGAATTCAGTCAAAGCTATAGCTAAACAAACACCAAAAATAAACCAAAATATGGCCAAAATGAAAGAAAACCCAAACAAAAAAGCTGCAGCAAACTGTGGACTCAAAGGCAAAACTCAAACACGTTTGATGTGCCAGTAAAATAACTATAGAATTAATGAACAAAATCAATCAACCGTTAACAATCGATTCAAAAGGAAACAATCAAAAAGCATAAGAAGAATCATGTCACCTCTAGATAGAGTGTAGCAGAGGTCAGCGGCGAAGGAGGAGAGGTGTTCGTCGGAGAGGGAAATGATGTCAGAGCCTCTGTGCTGAGGGAGGACGATAGATTCAGTCTCATAAATATTACAATCTTTAGATAATCCGCCAAAGGAAGCTGATAAAGATTCGGCCGCAAGAAGAAGGAGATAGTTTATGATTGAGATTCGGTTGTCGAGAGAAGTAGGAGGCTGCAGGAAGGAGATTCAGTCGCAGGTCACCGGAGACTCTTGATGATTGAGTGTGAAGGTGAGGCTGAGCGTGGCGTGAGCGATGGTAGGAGAGAAAATGAAGTTTGCCGATTTGGGGATTTAGGCATTTTGGATTTGGATTATATTTATTTTTAAAATAAAAATCAAATAATAACATATTCGTGACGAATATATTATCAGCAATATTTTTGCATCGTCACTAACGTTTTTGCGTTTACCGCCGGCATGCTACAGCATCGCGGGAGTCTATCTAATTTTATGAATGACATTTAGTAATGAATCTATTGTCAGTAATATATTTGCATCGTTACTAATGCTTTTCCCAATTACCGCACGCGGGCTGGGGTCGCGGGAGGTTTTTTAAGAGTTTTAGTAACGCCATTTAGCGTTACTAAAATAACTTTGTTACTAAATAATATATTTTAATAACGACACATATTTTGTTACTAAAAGTCTGCTACTAAAACTATAATTTCTTGTAGTGCGAGTTTGCAGGAGCAACAACAAGGGAGCAGGAGGCATGGCATCCAGCATGAGGAGTGATGCCAGTTTTCGGGCACCAGCAGAGAGACCAGCTCGTCAGTGGTAGGCTAGCCAGGTAGGATCCAGTCAGTCCCGACTTCAGGGGAGACCGGAGCAACAGCAGACTAATGCTGGAGGCAGTCAGGGTTGGAACCGACCAGTGGCAGTTAGGCCAAGGGAGGGTGTTTGCACTGAATGCAACACCCCAGGAGGAGGCTGAGCTACCACCGGCGGAGGGTGGGGCAGGACCATCGGTGGTTTGAGGTACCCTTTTGATCTCTCGTATGCTTGATTCTATTCTTTTCGATACGGGTGCCTCATGTTCATTTGTTGCTGAGCTTGTGATTGATGGCTTGGGGTTAGTATGTGTTGAGGTAGAGAGACCCCTAGTTGTGGAGTCTCCGGTGGGAGGTATGATTGATGTGCGACGTGTATGCCGTGATTGTGTGTTAACCATAGGAGATGTGGAGCTTAGCTTCAATTTGTATGTGATACCATTGAGGACGTTTGATCTGATCTTGGGTATAGAATGGCTTATGGCTTTCCAAGCCAAGATAGATTGTTATCGGCGACGTGTAACATCCGTGTCATCTGCGGGGGTTTCTTGCGCCCTGCATGGGGAGTGGGATCGTGAGGCGAGTTGAGCCGGACCAGTGTTGGACCAGTGGGGTGTCATTACCCATAGGTTGATAGCCCTAACCTTTGCTAAGGAGGGGAAAGTGGAAAAGAGGGTGTGGCCATCAGTTGTTGACCAATTTCAGGATGTCTTTCCTAAAGAGTTGAGGAGTTTACCACCTAAGAGGAGCGTGGAGTTCACTATTGAGTTGGTACCGAGGACAGGTCCGATCTCCCAAGTGGCTTATCGTATGGGACCAACTGAGTTGAAGGAGCTTCAGAGGCAGATAGAGGAGTTGGTGAACCAGGGGTATATCAGGCCAAGTACCTCACTCTGGGGTGCTCCAGTGCTCTTTACAAAGAAAGCAGATGGCACGCTTCATTTTTGCATTAACTATAGGAAGTTGAATTTTGGTGACTGTGAAAAACAAGTATCCATTGCCTTGGATAGATGACTTGTTTGACCAGTTAAGTGGGGCCCAGTGGTTTTCCAAGATAGATCTGCGATTGGGGTACCACCAGTTGAGGGTTAGAGAGGAGGACATCCCTAAGACTGCTTTTCGCTTTTCGGTGCAGGTATGGGCACTATGAGTAAGTAGTGATGCCTTTTGGGCTCACTAATGCACCTGCAATGTTCATGCATTTGATGAACCAGGTTTTTGCTCCATACTTGGATTCTTTTGTGGTGGTGTTTATAGATGACATTTTGGTGTATTCCAAGACGAAGAGGGAGCATGTAGAGCATTTAGCAATAGTATTGCAAACCTTGAGGGACCAGCAGTTGTTTGCTAAGTTTAGCACATGTGAGTTTTGGATGCAGGAGGTTCATTTTCTTGGCCATGTAGTGTCAGCTGAGGGGGTTAGAGTGGACCCAGCTAAGATTGAGGCTGTATCATCGTGGGAGAGGCCAACCAATGTTTTCGAGGTTCATAGTTTTCTAGGCTTGGTGGGGTATTACCGTCATTTTGTAGAGGGATTCTCCCGTTTGACAGCTCTTATGACGGCATTGACCAAGAAGGGAGTGAAGTTTGAGTGGACTAACAAGTGTCAGCAGGCGTTTGAGACCCTCAAGACCCGTTTGACCACTGCACCTATGTTGAGGTTACCTAGGGAGGATGTTCCATATGAGGTGTATTGTGACACGTCTAGGATTGGTTTGGGGTGTGTGCTTATGCAAGAGCACAATGTGGTAGCTTATGGGTCGAGGCAGTTAAAACCACATGAGCAGAGTTACCCAACCCATGATCTTGAGTTGGCAGCTGTCATCTTTGCTTTCAAGAGTTGGCAACATTACCTATTGGGGAAAAAGTTTGTGGTGTTCTCAGATCACAAGAGCCTTTAGTATATCTTTACTCAGAAGGACTTGAATCCGAGGCAAAGGAGATAGGTGGAGTATTTGCAGACCTTTGATTTTACTCTTGCCTATACCCCGGGCAAGGGCAATGTTGTGGTTGATGCGTTGAGCAGGAAAGGAAAGACTGAGGTGGCAGTGAAAGAGTGGAAGCTGATGGAGCAGTTGGCGATGTTGTAGTTGCAGCCTATTGCTCGTGATGGTAAGACAGTGCTGAGTCTTATTGTTGTTGTGCCTGAGTTGTACCAGCGAGTCCAGGAGGGACAGTTGGGTGATATTGAGTGTAAGGTTCTCCATGCCGGTATTGAAGCTAGTGAGCTATCTGAGGACTGGACAGAGGGTCCTGGGCATGAGTTGTCTTTTCAGGGGCGGCTAGTAGTGGCTTCTTCTCTTAGAGATGAGGTGATAATAGAGTTTCATCAGTCCAGAGTTGTTGTGCATCCTGGGGGTACGAAGATGTACCATGCACTTCGGGGGCATTTTTGGTGGCTTGGGATAAAACATGATGTGGCAGCTTTTGTTTCGAAGTGCCTCACTTGTCAACAAGTGAAGGCTGAGCATCAACGGTCGGCAGGCATGTTGCAACCATTGCCGATAGCGAAGTGGAAGTGGGACCACATAGCGATGGACTTTGTGACTGGTCTTCCACCCACCACTGGGAGGAAAGACATGATATGGGTGATTGTGGATCGGCTAACCAAGTCAGCCCATTTTCTTGTCGTTCAAGAGCGGGACTCCATCGGGACGTTGAGCCAGCTGTATGTGAATGAGATTGTGAGATTGCATGGAGTGCCATCGTCGGTTGTGTCCGACAGAGATTCGAGGTTCACTTCCCGTTTCTGGATAGGCTTGCAAAAGGCTATGGGGACAAAGCTTAACTTGAGCACAGCCTTTCACCCAGAGACTGACGGTCAGATTGAGAGGATGAATCAAACATTGGAAGACATGTTGAGGGCTTGTGTATTAGATTTTGGGGGTTCTTGGGCAACTCACCTTCCTTTGGTGGAGTTTGCCTACAACAACAGTTATCGGGCATCCATTGGGATAGCTCCCTTTGAGGCGTTGTATGGTAGACCATGCCGCTCACCTTTGTGTTGGACTGAGCTTGGAGAGGCAGCTCTCTTGGGACCATAGTTGGTTCAAGAGGCTACTGAGAAGGTCAAGTTGATTCGTCAGCACTTGTTATCTGCGCAGAGTCGACAGAAATTTTATGCAGATCAGCGGCGATGACCTTTGGAGTTTTTTGTGGGAGATCATGTGTTTTTTCGTGTTTGTCCACGTCGTGGACATCGGCGATTTGGGAGCGGTTCAAAGCTATCTCCGCGGTTTATTGGTCCTTTTGAGGTTATGGATCGTGTGGGGCTCGTGGCCTACCGATTAGAGTTGCCACCGCGATTGAGTCGGGTGCACAATGTTTTCCATGTGTCCTAGTTGAGGAAGTATCATCCTTACCCCACTCATGTGATCGATTAGGGGACATTGAATATTGAGGATGACATGTCCGTTGTTGAGGCCCCTATCCGTATACTATATCGGTGGGAGAAGCTTTTGCGTGGTCATGTTATTCCTTTGGTTCGCGTCATGTGGCAGCACTATGGGATTGAGGAGGAGACACGGGAACGTGAGTCCATGATGCGTGAACAACACCCAGAGTTGTTCGATGACGAACAATCTTAAGGGTGGGAGGTGGTTGTTGGCCATGGGATAGTGATGTGCTTTCCTGTATTAGTTGTTCATAATCTGGTGTATTTGTATTGTCCTTTAGACATGTATTTATATTTGGGTTGTGTTTTGAGATGTGTATTTGTGACATGTGGATATGTGTTATATACATTGTGATGCATGTCATTATGAATTGTGGTGGTGCTTTGTTGAGTTTGCAGACGTATGTCCTGTCATATGCTATGTACGGTGTATGACCCATTTGGGGTGTTGTGCTTTACCGTTCTGCAAATGGGTTGCATGTGTTGGTTATTCCTTGCATGTTGTTTCTTTTTTAGGACGAAATGTCTTAAGGGGGAGAGGATGTAATGACCCGTGTTTTGGGATGTGAGGAGTTAGTCACAGTTTTGCCTTTTGGGGTGGCAATTGTTGGGTTTTAGGGATTTTTCTTCCCACACACTTTGGGTAGAACACCTCGTATTATGATGAGCAAGCAAGAGGAATGATTTAAGCCCAAGAGGGAGCTTTTAGAGGTTGCACGTGACAATGACATTGTCACGTGCATTATCACGTGCAAGGAGATTATTGCATGCCTGCCTTCTACATGATTCAAGGAAGCTTGGGGGAGAATTTCACATCATTTGGAGCTGCACGTGATATGGGGATATCATGTGCAATATGACATGTAGCCATGTTTTTGCACCATCACTTTCGTTTTGTTATTCTAATAATCTTTTCTCAAAGGGGCATGTTTGAATTGTGTGTATTTTGTCCTGTGTGGATGCGGGAAGGCTGTAGCATGTTTTAATCAAAACTACGTCATTTCGATGATGGGGTTCACTTAATCAAAACTACGTCATTTTGATGATGGAGTTCACTTAATCAAAACTACGTCGTTTTGATGTTGAGGTGTCTATATAAGGAGGTGGAGACCTCTTGTGTTAGGGTTTTAGGGTTCATCCGCCGCAACCGTCGTAGAGAGAGAGAGAGGGGGAGATTGGGAGAGAGAGCTCCTGATTGTGGCTGCCGCAGTGGTTCCCGTGGTTGGACGGCATTTGGCGTGGAAGCAAGAGCGTAAAGGATCCTTTTGAGGTAGGGGTTCTGTCTCTTCTAGTACCCATTCCGGGGTTAGGCCCTGTGATGAATGATTTTATAGAGTATTGTCGTTGTTATAATATATATATATGTAAATCCATATAGGAGTGATCTCCTATATGGATGTTGGCCTTCAATGGCATATTTTGTTTGGTGTGAACTCTTGGGGTTTGTTGCGTGGTAGTGGGTCTTAGAGACCGTTGGGAATGTCTGTGTTGTTCGTTAGGCTTCGTTCCGCTGTAGGTTCATGTGGGGAAACCTTGAGGTTTCCAGGGAGGGAAATGTATTTGATTTTATGCCTGTGTGGTTGAGATGCATGTTATGTGTTTGATTTTATGCCTGTGTGGCTGAGACGTATGCTATGTATTTGATTTTATGTCTGTGTGGTTGAGATGCATGTTATGTATTTGATTTTATGTCTGTGTGGTTGAGATGTATGTTATATGTTTGATTTTATGCTTGTGTGGTTGATATGCATGTTAAGTGTTTGATTTTATGCCTATGTGGTTGGTTGTGAGCATATGTGGCTAGTTGTGAGCCTGTGTGGCTGATTGTGGGCCTGTGTGGCTAATTGTGAGCCTGTGTGGCTGTGGACGTGGGCCTGTGTGGCTGTGGAAATAGTTGTGTTTGCCCTTATGGTTTGTATGCTGTCATATTTATTTAAGTTGAATAAAACCTGTACATACTTGTATCACGACACTGCACCAGTACATGTTGACATGTAGGTACTAGGAGCATGGGATGGGTTGGGGGAGACATGATCCCTATTGAGCTGTGGTTTCTCACCCCTCCTACTGTGTTTCTTTTCTTTTTAGGGACCTATAGGCGTTAGGTGGGAATACCAAGGTGGAAGACAGTTCTGCCATGTTGCTTTGTTTAAATGTTATTTCGTGTTATGATGTTTTGTGGGACTTTGCAATCCCAGTGGAGAATGATGTAACCCCAGTGGGGAAGAACTGTAAACATTTAATTGTGGTTTGAAATTATTAATAATATGATTTTGTTTTTGTGAAAATTTATTGTGGTTGCGCGTTAAGTCCTATGTGAAATTAATTCCAACCCCTTGCCCACCAGGTGGGTAAAGGGGAGTCATGAACCGGTTTCCTCCGGTTGGAAATCCGGGGCATGGCAGCAACCCTCTCCCATAACACTCCAATAATGTGGCTAGTATCGAGACTAAAGGATGATTGGAGAAGGCTTCACAAATACATATGAAGAAGGTGTATTTGTTTCAATTGTTACAAGAACATGGGTATGTGCGAGCCGAAGACACATCAAAAGCATAGAGGGGGGTAAATATAGAAAAACAATGCCCATACCACAAGATGTCACGGGGACATGACATCAAAGAATGTAGTGAGTTTTCCGAGGTGGTGCAAAAACTCATGGACCAAAGGATGATCAAGATTTCCAGTGAAGAGATGGACAATTAAAGCCACATGAACCAAGGAGACATTTCATACAAATCATCATGGGTGCCAACACCACTTGTCTTGCACGTTATTACTCCAGAAATCCCACCACTGCCACATGGAATCAGGCCTCTCACTATACATGATGCAAATCATGTGCAAAAAAGCAAAAACGAAAATCCCGCAACTGCCTCATGGAATTACACCGCTCACCATACGTGTTCCTACCCATTTCCCTTTCGAGACGAATAAAGCAGTCCCATGAAACTATAGCTGTGAAGTAGTCCAAGGAGCCACCGCAATAGAAAAGAAAACTAGGAGCGGTCGGGCATATGCCCCTGATATGGCTGACAAAGCATGGAAAGAAAAAGTTGTAGAACTAGACATTGAACTAAGGCTGGAGGCAATGAAGAAAGTAACACCGGTCACTGAAGAAGAGACCACAAAATTTTTGAAACTCATAAAGCAGAGTGAGTATAATATTGTGGATCAATTAAGTCAACAACCAGTTCGCATCTCCTTGCTCTCATTAATGATGGATTCCCAACTGCACCGGGAAGCACTAATGAAAGTTCTGAGCCAAGCTTATGTTCCTCTAACCGTCTCAGTGGCGAATGTGGATGGAATCGCCAATAACCTCATCATGAACAACGTCATTAGCTTTGGAGATAGCGAGCTGCCACAAGAAGGGAAGGGGCACATAAAAGATCTACATATTACTTTCAAATGTAAAGAGCACACCATAGCCCGAGTACTCATTGACAATGGCTCTGCCTTGAACATTATGCCCTTACACTTACTGCAATAACTTCCAATCGACGTATCCTATATGCATCACTGTACGATGAAGGTACGAGCATTCGATGGAGGAAAACGTGACGTGGTCGGAACTCTAGACATTCCACTTCTAATTGGACCAGCTACCTTTACGGTAGAATTTCAGGTGATAGACATTGCGCCATACTATAGTTGTTTGTTGGGAAGACCCTAGACCCACATGGCAGGAGCAATGCCGTCAAGTCTCTACCGAAAGATGAAATTTTTAATGGGGGATCAACTCATTTGTATCTCTGGAGAGACAAGTTTCCTCGTCACCAAGCCGGCATCAGTTCCTTATGTTGAGAACAACGACAGAATGCTCCTATCGAGCGATTGAGATGGTGAATGTCACTTCTGCCCCAAACCATTATCTCTCGAAGGCTGCAAGAATGGTTGCAACTACCATTATCAGACAGGGCATAAACTAGGGCGAGAATTAGGCCCGAAAGCTCAAGGAATTCCGAAACTGTTGACCATTCGGGAAAATACCGAGAAGTTTGGGCTGGGCTACATGCCTACAAGAGCTGATAGATAGAGGGAAGCTGCTAAAAGGAGGGAAATCAGAATGGCAAGGTTGCAGAAAAGGCCAATACAAGAACAAAAGATGAGCTTTCCCCCCTTAAATGTTACATTCTAGAGTGGAGGGTTTATCCACAAGAGCCAACCTGAGCCCGAGATTGAGATTGTAGCAGCATTGGATACCAACGAGAATGTGTCGGGTGAGATGGTTTTGGTATGGCAAGGGGATCCCAACCATCCGTTGAACAATTGGACCAGCCTGGACCTCCCCATAATGTAATACTTAAGGGGTCACTGAGAGTTAATGTATTCTATTTCAATGTCTTTTGAAGTGGACATTTGTTTTTATTAAAAGTTTTCCAATAAAATGTACTTTTTTTTCACATCTTTCATGGTACATTCCATTCATTGCATATGCATATCATATTTAGTTACCAACTTGTAATTCTCTTATAATCAGGTATCACGATTGTTGGACCCCATTTTGTCCGGGTTGGACATACTAACCCCATTTGATATACCTTTCTGCCCATGCCATATACCTTGTTGAACAGGTCCACAATGATCCCATACTTCCAAGGAATGGTTCGGAATTGATGTTAGCCCCAATTTGCACGAGATGGATACAATTGACACGGACGGGGGAGTCCAAAATTAATGACTTCTGCTACAAATCCTTGAAGCACCCCAGGACCTACACTAGGTGATAGAGGAAGAAATTTGGAGAATAACGCACTTGACCGAGCTCCATTCTGATTTAAAATGAAGAAGTTATGGCCAAAACAACTTTCTTTTGGAAAAAGTCAAACTTGCCAAAAGACGGTCAATGCCCCTGGTCAAACCGCCCGAAAAAGTGATCATGCGAAACTCTCCAAAATGTCTACGTAGGCGAATACGGGTTTTCCCAAACAATCCCTAAAAGGTCGTCCATTTTTGCATTGTAGGTAAGGGTAAAAAGGTAATTAAAAGTAAAAAAAACTTCGGGGTTAACCGTTGACCATTGACCGTTGACCGTTGACCTGCCGACACTTCGACCCCTTGACCTACGAAGCCTCGAAGCGCTGTTGCCGACACTCCGACCTTCGACTCGCCCTTTCGACCCTCCGACCCTTGACTCTCGAAGCCTATAAACCTTCGACCCGCGACTTACGAACCTTGACACGCGACCTACGACGCTTTGACCTGCGACGCCTTGACCTATGAACCTTCGAACCTTGACCTACGACCCACGGACCCTCGAAGCCTGTCAACCTCCGACCTTCGACCCTTTGACCCGTTGACAGTTGACCTTCGACCTGCCGACACTTCGACCCATTGACCGTTGACTTTTGCCCCACCGAAATTTCGACCCATCGCACCTTTGACCCTGCTGACACTTCGACCCTGCCGACATTCTGACCCTTAACGTCTGACTTTCGCTGTTTGGCTCCTCTCGCTGGCTTTTCTTGCTGGTTGCTCACACGATGTGTTTTTATTTGCTAGCAATTGTCAAAGATGCCTTTCAACGCCTGTCAGATGCATGTGCTCACAAAAGAACGAAACGGCAATCACGAGCTGCCCCATTTTACGCACAGGTTGTCCAACCACCAGACAAAGCACAAAATCTGCAATTAAAAAAACGCTGGCCTTCATAATAGAGCATTAAATGCAGTAATTAATGACAATCCAGCCAAAAATTCTGCCAGCCTTTAAATCCAGGCTCCTGTCCACGCGAGAAAGAGAGACACACAGAGAGACCCATCGATACATCAAAAAAAAAAAACGCCCCAGCTTCCTCCAAAAAAAAACGCCCAGAAAAAAACACAGAGCCATCATTGTTGAAAAAATCTGCTACCATTATTACACCCCAGCCTCGTCCTAGCGCAAAAGAGAGAGAGAAAAAGGAAAAAAATAGAGAGTTGAGCAGAGAAAAGAAAAACAAAAAACAAAAAAAAGAGAAAAAGAAAACAGAGAGGCACGAAAACCTGCTACCATTTTCAATCATACCCAGCTGTCTGATAAAAAAAAGAGAGGAAGAGTTCAGCTCCCAGAAGAAAAGAAAATGCCCAGATTACACCCAAAAAATACCCAGATTTTTCGCCCCAAATTCTCCCTGTTCCAAAATCAAAAAAGCTACCCAGATTTTTCCCCTTTCAAGCTTCTTTTCCAAAAAGAAAAAAAGGAGATCTCCCTTTGTTTTTTTTTTCCTTTTACGAGTTTTCTTGCCCAAAGCAAAGAAAACTCTACCATCTTCAAACCCCCTCTCACGTTTTTCTGCCCAAAACCCCAAATAAAAATCCTCTCATCATTTGCTCTCAGTTCCAACACAGCACTGCAGTCTCCATGATATATCCCATCTGATTTTCATAATTACTGGATTTGGTGCCTTTTCAATCTGAAGAATAGCGGCGCAGACAGGATAACTCAAACGGAAGGCCGGTGTTGAAGTCCTACCCAAACTAAAGTCGGTTCAATTTCTAATTTATTTGTATTTGTGTGTTTATTGCTTCTTAGCTTATTTATATCCATACTTGATGTAAGCCATAGTATTTTGTTCTGTTTATGATTATTAATATTGTCTATGTTGTAATATATAAAGTGCAGTAAAAAAAAGAGGGACAAAAAATAGAGACATGAGAAAAAAAACGAGTGATAAAAAAGATGAAAAAGATTGCTTTTATTTTTCTTTTGTGGATGTTACACTCACACACTCCACATCTATTTTGATATATGTGTTCCTATGTATTTTCAATTATTGAAACGCGTAGATTTAGGTTCAAAGCTTTAAAAAACACACAATAAAAAAAAATAACAAAATGTATTCCACAAAATGTTTTTCCGAAAGGTCTTCTATAACATGTTTTTCTATAAAAAGTTTTCAAAATGTGTTCAAAATGTCTCCTTAAAAAAAAATAAAACAAAAAAAAACATTTTCAAAACCACAAAAAATGCATTTCAAGTCAAAAAAAAAGCATCTAAAAAATGCACGTTTCCATATTTAGGAGTTCCAAATCCATTTAAAACACAAAGCAAAAAAAAATATGTTTTACCTTAAAAAAAAAAGACAAAAGAAAGCAAAACCAAAACAAAACGTTTTTTACAAAACATAAAAAACAAAAAAAAATGTATGTTTTCTAACCCAAAAAACCAAAAAAGGGGAAAATAATAACCATTTTTAGGACTTAAATTTCCAAAAGAAAAAACCAAAACCAACATCAACTGGTAGGATCTCATTCTTCACTTCAAACAAAAACCCAAAACTTTTAGGATTCCCTTTAGGGATTTAAGGTAAATCAATTTTAACCATAACTTTGACAAATAACTTAGCCAAATAAAAATCATAGACTCTTTAAGAAACTTAACCTAGTCATGGCAGTACAAATAAAATAAAAACCTCCTCCTCCTAAATTAGATACCGAAAGGGCGCTGTAGGGGTGCTAATCCTTCCCTACACGTAACCAACTCCCGAACCTTTCGCTGATAACGCGGACCACACGCTTGAAACAACTCAAAGTAGAGGGTATCCAACTATACCCCAAAAACAGTTGGTGGCGACTCTAAAATTTCTCACCATTGGTTTAGTTTGAGCTCACCCCAAACAGGCCCGGACGAAAACGAGTGATGACAGCTGGCGACTCTGCTGGGGATTATAAGATTAAACACTTTAGAGAGTTAGGTCTAAAACTAGGATTAGGAGGTTATTTTTAATTATACTATTGTATATATTTAAACTGTGGTGCTAAGTTGTTTTTTTCCTAGATATTTATTTCTTTTTTACAGTTGTCATTTATCTTTAAACTATGATTTATTTATATGCTTTAACTACCATGATAGTTGTGATTTACTGCTTTCTATACTTGTTGCATTCATGCATAACCCTATACCCGGGTTTAGCACAATTTAGGTTAGTGAGGTTCAGTACGGTCCCCAACGCGTTGATCATTATCCACAATGGGGCCTCAGACTCCTCACTCAAGCTTGAGGTTCTTTTAAGGCACGTTCTTTTAAGACCCCCCTGCGGTAAATCCCATGGTGTACGGAGCCCTCTATTGAGGAAGTTTGGGAACCAATGAATAAGATAGGTCTAACAATAAAAGCCCATCAGGGGCATTGACCCACATTTTGTTTGCTCATTCCATGCCATGGTAACCTTTGTTTTGCAGGGTAGTCCTTAAGACATCCCCTGCACATATATTAGCTTTTTTACTATTGGTTTATTCTTTATCCTGTCTAACTGCCTTGATATATATTAACCTGTCATCCTAACCTGTCATCATGCATAACATACCATTCATATAGGCATGGCAACTTTCAGTCATCTCCTAAAAAGCCCTCAGGACAAGGAGGCTGTCGCAGTGGTGGCCCAAGCATCTGGAGACATTCAACTTTGCCTTGGGGATTTTCCGCCAGGAGAAGCCCACAAGGCAGGACATGTTATCATAGAAGATCAGCTGGACTACACTAAGGAGATACAGACAATATGGAGGCAGTGGTCTAACGAAAGGAAAAGCATATACATACAACAGTTTGGGGATTTGCTCCATGTGACCGAGCTACTGGCCGATAAGGATATGCTTGGGGCAGCCATATATTTCTGGGAGTCTCGATGGCGGTGCTTTGACTTCAATGGCATAGATCTTGTTCCCACCGTAGAAGAATACAGAAGATTATTGGATATCCCCGTAGAAAACAAAATGAAGATCTATCTACCGGAGCCCAAAAGATCATGTCGAAGGGCCTTTGCTGAGATAATGGGAAAGCTGGTATGGGACTCACCGACAGCCACAACCTAGGGTGGGTGGGAATATCTTTCATGGGACACAATCAAAGAAATGATACAGACCGCAACAGAAGCAGGGGCACACAAACTGCTTACACTAGCTATATATGGGCTAGTCATTTTCCCAAGGATACCAGCCCACATCGATGGAGCAATTGTAGATTTGGTCCAGCAGGTACTCAAAGGATGTGACCCTACCCCTGCTATCTTGGCTGAAACCATCCGATCTCTTACTTACCTGAGGAGTAAAGGCTCGGGACAGTTCATGGGGTGCCTACCTCTCCTATGTACCTGGTTGCAAGGTCATTTCCCCTGTAGTGTTCATCGTTTTCCTGCTGTTTATCAGGTACCAGCTACAACACTACTAGATATTCTGCTCAGCAAGTGGAGCCTACCTAAAGACTTTGAAAGCTGGAAAAAGAAGTTGGAGAACCTCACAGAAGCTGACATTACCTGGACTTCTCCTTGGATGCCGGTGGTTTCCATGACTTATAGTTGTGGGGACTACAATTGGGTCCCACTCTTAGGTCCCTGGGGAGGAACTGCATATGCACCACTGCAGGTGGGAAGACAAGTTGGGCGTCATCAGATTATCCCCGTGCTCTTTGGCATGGAAGAGTGTGACTTCACTTACAGCAGAACCATGCTCACAGAAGAAGGCAAGAAGATGTATCAAGTATGGTCCACACCACACAAGATCCAACCCAACAGTTCAAAACCTGGTGTTTACCCCGCATACATATCTTGGAGGGCACAACACAAGCCAGAGCTAACTTCGGACATGAAGGCTATCCTCCAGGAGAATCGGACTTTAAGGCAACGAGATCCAGAGGCTAGAAGCATCTCTAGAAGGAGCTCTTCAAAGGCTGCAGCTGAGGGAAAAACAGATCGAGACCATAATGAAGCAGAGGGAGGAAGCAGGTGAACGACCACCCCAGAGAAAGAGGCGCCGTGCTCCTTAGGAGATGACTGGAAGTTTGCTCTAAGATCATGTAGCAATAGCCTTCATTTGACATGGCATTTCGCATTGTATGTTTGTATTATGTGTTTTGTTTGCAATAAAGTTGTTTGTTTCTTTAACCCTCCGCACATACATTCATGCATACATGCATATCAAAGGAAAAATCAAATAAAACTTCCCCTGTACCCAGGTCGGTAGCTGCCTTTCTACAGGATTGCGCACTCTTACAACCTCAGATCCCGGCGCAATCAAATACCACAGTCGCAGCCGATGGCAGAAGAAATAGAGAACAGACTCATGGGGTTGGAACAGTCACAACAAACCCTACAGGGGCAAAAGTCTGCAATTATGGAAATGCTCACAAAATTGACTGAGGAAAGAGGAAAAAACCCCGACAGGGGGAACTATCAATCACCACCAAGAGTAGGGGCAAGAAGCAGTTCAACTGCCCAATCTGGCCCCTAGCCAGGCACCCACCTATCATCCTGCTATGGCACAACCTCCAACTCCAAATCAAACTCATTTCACTATGCCCGCACCGGGAAATGTAATGGAAGTGATGGGTTCCCCAGCTCCTCAGGAAAATATTGAGTCTCCCGCTCTACGCTGACTCGAGGAAAGATTGAAAGCTGTAGAAGGCATGGACAGCTATGGCATGACCAGCCCACAAGACTTATGCTTAGTCCCTGGAGTGGTGCTACCGCCAAAATTCAAAACGCCAGAGTTTGAAAAGTTCAACGGGACCCGATGTCCCAGGACACATCTGGCCATGTATTGTCAAAAGATGGTTGCTTATGCTGGTGAAGACAAGCTCCTCATGCATTGTTTCCAGGAAAGCCTAACCGGGGCATCCCTTCGCTGGTACTTTCAACTAAATGGAAACCGCATCAAGACATGGAAAAAATTAGCTACTTCCTTCTTGGCACAGTACAAACATGTCACCGAGCTGGCGCTGGATCGATTAACCCTACAGTCCATGGAAAAGGGATCCAAGGAGAATTTCAAAGATTATGCACGAAGATGGAGAGAGGCCACTGTGGAGGTCCAACCTCCTCTTACCGAAAGAGAACTCACCACTCTTTTTATCAACATACTAAAAGGCGTATACTACGAGAAGTTGATAGGTAACGTCTCCAACAGCTTTGCAGACTTAGTTGCATCCGGTGAACGTGTAAAAAGTGGAATTAAAGGAGGAAAGCTAAAGGGTGATACAGCTGAGGCATCAAAACGGTTTCAACCACCAGCAAAAAAGAAGGAAAATGAAACCAACCTGGTATACCCATCGCACCCGCCTATACAACCAACATTCTACCAAGCACCAGGGTACTATAGAGGGTCACCAGTAGCTGCCTATGCTGCACCTGCACCACCTCCCCAATTCATGCCATGCTTGCCACAAGGAGGGGTTCCATTTCCATACCCAATGACACCAAATCCGTTTCAACCAAGAGCGCCTTACGCAGAGCAACCAAAGCCAGCAACTCAGGAAGGACCAGGAGCCTCATTCCAAGGACAGGGGCAACCAAGGGCCCCGACCCAGCAAGCAGGAGCGAATTAGGCTTCTCGTCGACCACGACAAGAGTTTGATCCAATTCCAATGACTTATGCGGAATTATACCCCAAGCTCTTAGAGGCAAGGATGGTAACCCCTATACCCTTGGGAGAAATAAAGACGCCTCCCCTGGCCTGGTATAAGCCAGATGCTAGATGTGAGTATCATGCAGGTGGAGCTGGACATGATATCGAGAATTGTATAACATTCAAAAGGAAGGTTCAGGCATTAAAAGATACAAAATGGATGGATTTTTCCGCACTGTCTGGGACGCCAAATGTGAACAGCAATCCTCTCCCAGAACACTCCAATAATGTTGCTAGTATCGAAAATAAAGCACGGCTGGAAAGGGTCTCCCAAGTACAAATGGAGAAAACACATTTGTTGACTCTGTTACAGGAACATGGCTATATACTTGCTAAAAACACGCCAAAGGCAGGAAAAGAAACAGATGGGGAAAAACAATGCCCTTATCACAAGATGTCACGGGGACATGACATCACAGAATGTACTGAGTTTTCCGAGGTGGTGCAAAAACTCATGGACCAAAGGATGATAGAATTCTCAAGAGGAGGAATAGACAACCAAAGCCACATGATCCAAGAAGACGATTCACACAAATCGCCATGGGTGCCAACACCCCTTGTCTTAACTGTTAAGGCTCCGGTGTCACGCCCCGGATTTCCAACCCGAGGAAACCGGCACGTGACTCCCCTTTTACCCACACGGAGGGCAAAGGGGTTAGGATACAAACCAAGAATTTTACATTTCAAACATCCACAACCCATTCAAGAAAGTAGCGGTCCCAAGAGAGCTGTCTCCCCCACCTCGGTCCAACACAAAGGGGATCGACACGGCCGTCCATACAACGCCTCAAAAGGAGCCATCCCAATGGATGCCTGATAACTGTTGTTGTAGGCAAACTCCACCAAAGGAAGGTGAGTTGCCCACGAACCCCCAAAATCTAGCACACAAGCCCTCAACATGTCCTCCATGGTCCGATTCGTCCGCTCGGTCGACCGTCGGTCTCAGGGTGAAAGGCTGTACTCGGATGAAGCTTGGTCCCCATAGCCTCCTGCAAACCTGCCCGAAACGAGAAGTGAACCTCGAATCCCGGTCCGAGACAACCGATGATGGTACGCCATGCGGTCTCACAATCTCGTTCATGTACAGTGACTCAAGGTCCCAATAGAGTCCCGCTCGCGAACAAGCAAGGAAATGGGCCGACTTTGTGAGTCGATCCACAATCACCCAAATCATATCTTTCCGCCCGGTGGTGGGTGGAAGACCGGTCCACAAAATCCATCGCTATATGGTCCCACTTCCACTCCGCTATGGGCAAGGGCCGTAACATGCCCGCCGGCCGCCGATGCTCGGCCTTCACCTGCCGACACGTGAGGCACCGCGAAACAAAGGCAGCTACATCGCGTTTCATCCCCGGCCACCAAAAATGTCCCCGAAGCGCATGGTACATCTTCGTACCCCCCTGGATGCACAGGCAACTCTAGGCGGTGAAACTCCCTCATCACCTCATCCCCGAGGGAAGAAGCCACGACCAACCGCCCCCCGAAATGACAACTCATGCTCAGGACCCTCTCGTCCGGTCCCCGGGATAGCTCCCCGGCCTCAATACGGGCACGGAGAACCTCACACTCAATGTCACCCAGCTGTCCCTCCCGGACGCGCTGGTACAACTCAGGCACTACCACCAAAGGACTCGGGGACCGTCCCACCATCCTGAACAACAAAGCCGCACTGTAACGTCGCCAATCGCTCCATCGGCTTCCACTCTCTCACGACCACCTCGGCTTTCCCTTTTCTGCTCAACGCATCAGCCACAACATTTCCCTTGCCCGGGGTATAGGCAAGAGTAAAATCAAAGGTCTGCAAATACTCCACCCATCTCCTTTGCCTCAAATTCAAGTCCTTCGAGTAAAGATGTACCGAAGGCTCTTGTGATCCGAGAACACCACAAACTTTTCTCCCAAGAGGTAGTGCTGCCAACTCTTCAGGGCGAAGATGACAGCCGCTAACTCAAGGTCATGAGTAGGATAATTCTGCTCATGAGGCTTCACTGCCTCGACCCATAAGCTACCACACCGTGCTCCCGCATAAGCACACACCCCAAACCAACCCTGGACGCATCACAATACACCTCATATGGAATATCCTCCCTAGGCAACCTCAACACAGGTGCGGTGGTCAAACGGGTTTTGAGAGTCTCAAACGCCCGCCGACACTTGTCGGTCCAATCAAACTTCACGCCCTTCCGAGTCAACGCCGTCATAGGAGCCGCCAAACGGGAGAACCCCTCTACAAAACGACGATAGTACCCCGCCAAACCAAGAAAACTACGGATCTCAAAAACGTTGGTTGGCCTCGCCCACGATGCCACGGCCTCAATCTTGGCCGGGTCCACCCTAACTCCCTCAGTGACACCACATGGCCAAGAAAGTGAACCTCCTGCAGCCAAAACTCACACTTGCTAAACTTAGCAAACATGCCTGGTCCCTCAAGGTTTGCAACACTTGTTGCCAAGTGCTCCACATGTTCCCTCTCGGTCTTGGAATACACCAAGATATCGTCGATAAACACCACCACGAACGAGTCTAGGTATGGAGCAAAGACCTGGTTCATCAAATGCATGAACACCGCTGGTGCATTAGTGAGCCCGAAAGGCATCACTACCCACTCATAATGCCCATACCTGCACCGAAAAGCCGTCTTAGGGATGTCCTCCTCCCTAACCCCGAGCCGGTGATACCCCGACCGTAAATCTATCTTGGAAAACCACCTGGGCCCCACTCAATTGGTCAAACAGGTCATCTATCCGAGGCAACGGGTACTTGTTCTTCACGGTCATTGAATTCGACTTCTGTAGTCGATGCGAGACGAAGCGTGCCATCGGCCTTCTTAGCAAAGAGCACCGGAGCACCCCAAGGTGAGGTACTCGGTCCGATATACCCCTGGCCCACCAACTCCTCGATTTGCCTCCTGAAGCTCCCTCAACTCAGCTGGCCCCATACGATACGCTACTTGGGAAATCGGACCCGTCCCCGGTACCAACTCAATGGTGAACTCCACACTCCTCTTAGGTGGCAAACTCCTCAACCGCTCAGGAAAAACATCCCTGAAATTGGTCCACAACAGCGGGCCACACCCTCTTTTCCACCTTACCCTCCTCGGCAAAGGTCGGGGCTGCTAACCTGTGGGTAATGGCACCCCACCGGTCCAACACGGCCCGGCCCGACTCGCCTCACAATCCCACTCCCCCTGCAGGGTGCAAGAGGTCCCTGCAGGTGTCACGAAGGTCACACGCCGCCGATAACAATCTATCTTGGCCTGGAAAGCCATAAGCCAATCCATACCCAAGATCAGGTCAAACGTTCTCAAAGGCATCACATGCAAGTCAAAACTCAGCTCCACCTCGCCTATGGTTAACACACAGTCACGACACACTCGCCGTACCTCAATCATGCCTCCTACCGGAGACTCCACAACTAGGGGCCTCGCGGCCTCCACACAAGCTAACCCCAAGCCATCTATTACAAGCTCAGCAACAAACGAACATGATGCACCCGTATCGAAAAGAACAGAAGCTAATGTACGGGAGATCAAGAGGGTACCTCTAACCACCGATGGTCCTGCTCCACCCTCAGCTGGTGGGGGTGGTAACTCAGCCTCCTCCTGGTATGTCGCCTCCAGCGCAAACACCCTCCCTTGGCCCGTGCCACTGGTCGGCTCGATCCACCGGACGCTTCCCGCTAAGGTTGCCTCCGGCCTCGGTCTGCTGCCGCTCCGGCCTCCCCCTGGGGTCGGGTCCGACTAGATCCTGCCTGGCCGGCCTGCCACCGACGAGCTGGTCTCTCTCCTGGTGCACGGAAGCTAGCATCACTCCTCACGCCGGATGCCGCGCCCCCTATTCCCTCGTTGCCACCCCCGCAAACCCGACGCAAATGACCCTCTCGTCCACGGTTGTTGCATCGCCGGTCCTTCTTGGGGCACTCCCCTTTGAAGTGACCCTGCTCTCCACAGACAGTGGCATCCGCTCGGTAGACTCCCGAGATGGACCCCCCTGTCTTCCGCCGCCAAAGGTGAACCTCCCAGGGTTCACGGATGTCCGACCCCGACTGCGAAAAGAATCTGCTATCCCTCTCCTCCGTCTTGAGCCTCTTGGACCCTGCATCTCGATCAGGCCCACTCGCAACCGGCGCCCCCGATGGGCCTGCCTCCCATCATCCGGCTCTCTCTCGCCTATTCGGGCCGTCTCCACGGCCTCACGCATAGGTCCTCAAGCGTAGAATCGCCACCCTCTCCCTAAGGGCTGGCCTGAGACCCAAGGTGAACTTGTGGGCCTTCAGGTCCTCCCTTACCACGGTCTCAGGAGCAAACCTACTCAATCTCCGGAACTCCCGCTCATACTCAGGTACCGTCTTGGATCCCTGCTTCAAGCTGCCAAATTCTTCCCTCTTCTCGCCATCTCACCGATTCCTGGAAGAACTCATCTTGGAAGAGTTGCAAGAATTCCTCCCAAAACATGAGTTGCACCGCACGGCTCCCCGCAACACTCGTCCACCACTCCAAAGCGTCCCCCCTCTAGCCGCCGAATTGCCGGTCGCACTTTATCCTCCTCCCGGGGGCAGGAGAAAGGAGAACACATGCTCAATCTGCCTCAACCATTGCTCGCCTACCACAGGATCTTCCCCCCCTTAAATCGCGGAGGTTGTTCCTTTCGGAACCGTGTCACCACGTCATCCTCTTGCACGGGTTGGTACACCACCCGGCGAACTCTCACGCTCACGAGGCGCCTCCTAGGTGGTGGTGGTGGTGGCACCACCCTGTGTCTTTGCCATCTCACGGCGCACCTCCTCCCGAACGTCTTGCCGGAGTCCCTCCCGTAGCTCTCGTACCTCCAGCCGGATGCCTTCTTGTAGCCGTGCCAGGTAGCAACGCATGCCCTCCAACGGATGGTCCCGCACCCGGACCCTCATGGGCAGATGACTCATCGCCCATCGCCCCGGACGCACGTGTCACTCTCCTCGGTGGCATTCTTCCTACATGAAGTAAGATGCACAAACGTCAGGACGCGTTTGACTACTAACAAATTGACTACCTCTACCCCATTATCAATTTCACTAACACATGACATTACACACATACATTGCATCAATCACATTTCACAGTTCACGATCCAGTACACATTGCCAAACAAATCGAGTTGCACATTTCACTTAATCATGTGATCTTATCCACGATTCCGCATACATTCACAACAAATGCAACTAGTGCCCTAATGCCAATGCATGCAAATCCTATCACAAGACTGGACTACCCTAAGTACACCTTGGAGGCTCAAAGAGGACCATGCCGATCAGGCATGTCCCTCCAGGCTCCTCCAAAGGACTTAGGATAACCAAGTCCGCCCACTACCCTAGGCCAACTAGACCATGCTCGATACCATATTGTCACGCCCCGGATTTCCAACCCGAGGAAACCGGCACGTGACTCCCCTTTTACCCACACGGAGGGCAAAGGGGTTAGGATACAAACCAAGAATTTTACATTTCAAACATCCACAACCCATTCAAGAAAGTAATATTCATAAAAATATTCCAAACCAGTTTATTACAACAGAATTCTTTCCAATCCCATCCCCCTGGGGTTACATCAGTTCCCATAAAAGAAAACAACATAAATGGAAGAGTAAAATGGATAAGGTCTTCCACCTTGGTGTATCCACCTAACGCCCGTAAGTCCCTGGAAAACAAGCAAACACGGTAGGAGGGGTGAGCAACCACAGCTCGGTAGGGATCAAGTCTCCCCAACCCTTCCCATGCTCCTAGCGGCTACATGCATGTGCACAGGTGCGGTGACGTGTTACAACAATCTCAACAAACAATAACAAACCACATCGGTCGTCACAATTATCCACCACACAAAACACAAGTGATTTAACCGCCTCTTCAGGCCAAGTTATTTAACCGCTTCTTCAGGCCAAGTGATTTAACCGCCTCTCAGGCAAAGTTCTTTAACCGCCTCTTCAGGCCGGATACCACGGTCAAGCACACAACACACATGGTCACTCAAGCATACCACCAAACACTTGGTGTGCACCCGTTCACAAGCGCACAAACCCAACCATTCAGGAAAATAGAGCAAACACACAAGACACATACACTAAACCACAAATCCAGCCACACAGGCATATTACCAAACACGTAATGGGCATATGCATACGGCTATATTCACACAGGCATTTCATCGAACACATAGCATGTAATCCACAGAATCACACCAACATGCCATGAAGGCCAACATTCATATAGGAGGTCACACCTATATGAATTTACATATAAATAATATAACGAGATATCTCATATTCTGCCCTAGGACCCTAGGACAGAGGAGGATTTAGGAAGAACAGAACCCCTACCTCAAGGAAAACGCAACAACACAAGCAACGGTCTGATCCCAAGCCGAACGCCGTCCACCAACGAAGCACCGACCACCCACGCAAGACGCCCGGCAGCAACCAGGAGCTCCCCTTCCCTCTCTTTCTCTCTCTGCGACGGTGGTGAAGCAACAAACCCTAAACCTAAAACAGAGGGACTCCTCCTCCTTATATAGACAACACAACATCAAAACGACGTAGTTTTGATTAAGTGAATCCCAGGATCAAAACGACGTAGTTTTGATCACACAAGTTACCACCTTTCCGCACCCATATAGGCCAAAATACTCGAATTTCAACATGGTCCTTTGGAGAAAGTTCCTTAGAATGACAAAACCAAGGGAACCATGCAAAAATATGCCTGCACGCCAATTTGCACGCCAATTCCCCAATTGGCGTGCAGCTCCAAATGCACCCAAACTTTACCCCAAGTCTCCTTGCATCTTGTAGAGGCCTGAGAAGCAAAAATATGCTTGCACGTGAAATGGGTGAATTCACGTGCAGCTCCAAATGCTCTGAAATTTCTGTGGTAGATAGAGGACCTCATTCTAAGAAACTTTTGTTCTTGCACGCCAATTGTTTGAGGCCATCTACTAGGTCAAAAGTGAGCTCCAAGATCAGCCAAAACACTTAAACCGCTCGTAAACGCATAGCATCTTCCTAGGGCATAAATGTACGCTATCGCTTGACACATGCACCTCTCAAAAGTCCCCTCTTGGGCTCATCTCTTACCTTAAACTTGTGTACCAACATCCAAGGTGTTTGTGGTTAACTCCTTACACACGGGTTACACACGGGTCATTACATCCGGAGATCCCGCTACTGCCACATAGAATCAAGCCTCTCACTATCCATGCCTCAAGTCTCGTGCCAGACAAGGGGGAAATCCCACAACTACCGCATGGAATTGCACTCCTCACCATAGGTGTTCCTGCTCCTTTCCCCTATAAAACTAATAAAGCAGTCCCATGGAATTATAGTTGTGAAGTAGTCCAGGGAGCCACCGCAGCAGAGAAGATAACTAGGAGTGGTAAGGCTTATGCCCCTAATATGGTTGACAAAGCAAGGAAGGAAAAAGCTGTAGAACCAAACATTGAACCAACGCTGGAGGCAACAAAGAAAGGAGCACTGGTCACTGAAAAAGAGACATTAGAATTCCTAAAATTCATGAAACAGAGCGAGTATAATATTGTGGATCAGCTAAGCCGACAACCGGCTCGCATCTCCTTGCTCTCATTAATGATGGATTCACAACCTCACCGAGAAGCACTGCTGAAAGTTCTGAGCCAAGCCTATGTTCCACCGACCGTCTCAGTGGCAAATGTTGATAGAATCGCCAGGTAACCTCATCATGAACAACGTCATTAGCTTTGGAGATGATGAGCTACCCCAAGAAGGAAAGGGGCACATAAAAGCTCTGCACATCACGGTCAAATGCAAGGAGCACACCATAGCCCGTGTACTCATTAACAACGGCTTGGCCTTGAACATTATGCCCTTGCATATACTGCAGCAACTTCCAATTGACGTGTCCTATATGCGTCCCTGTACGATGAAGGTACGGGCATTCGATGGAGGAAAGCGTGACGTGGTGGGAACTCTGGATCTTCCACTCATGATTGGGCCAACTACTTTTACGGTGGAATTTCAGGTGATGGACATCACGCCATATTACAGCTGTTTGTTGGGAAGACCCTGGATCCACATGGCAGGAGCGGTGCCATCAAGTCTCCACCAGAAGATGAAGTTTGTAATGAGGGACCAGCTCATCTGCATCTCTGGAGAGACAAGTTTCCTCATCACCAAACCGGCATCAGTTCCTTATATTGAAAGCAAAGAAGATGTGCCAGAATGCTCCTATTGGGCTTTTGAGATGGTGAATGTCGCTTCTGCCCCAGACCATCGTCTCTCGAAGGCAACAAAAATGGTTGCAGCCACTATGATCAAATAAGGGTACAAACTGGGGCAAGGATTAGGCCTAACAGCTCAAGGGATTTAGAAACCCCTGACCATCCGAGAAAATACCGAAAAGTTTGGGCTAGGCTACGTCCCTACAAAAAGGCGACAGCGAGGGAAGCTATCAAGAAGAGGGAAGTCAGAATGGCAAGATTGCAGAAAAGGCCAGTACAAGAAGAAAGGAGAAGCTTTCCCCCTTTGAATGTTACATTCCGGAGTGGAGGGTTTATCCATAAGAGCCAACCTGAGCCCAAGATGGGGGCTGTAGCCGTATTGGACACAAATGAGCATGCACCAAGCGAGATGGTTCAATTAGTGCAAGAGGATCCCAACCAGCCATTGAACAATTGGACCAACCTGGACCTCCCCATAATGTAATGCTTACGGGTCGCTGGGATTTAATGTATTCTATTCTAATGTACTTTGAAGCTGTGAACATTTGTTTTTCCTTAAACCTTCCAATAAAATGTGTTTTTCAAAATCTTTCATGGTGCATTCCATTCATAAAATATGCATATCATATTTGGTTACCAACTTGTCATTCTTTTATAAGCAGGTATCACAATGTCAATGAAAACATAGTATGCGAAGGCGAAACGAGATGCCAAAGGTTTGACCAAAGTCCAAACTGGGAGCAGCCCGTGTTTGAAGCTGACAAGAATGAGATAGAGGAGACACCTGAACTACCAGGGGAGATTATACGCCTATTGGAAAGGGAAGACCGTTTCTCCATTCCAAGTGAAGACCCAGTAGAAACAGTGAATTTGGGGACGGTTGCCGAACCAAGAGAATTGAGGATGGGATCCTTAATAGCTACCGACATCAAGAAGCAATTAATTGAGCTATTAAGGAGCTACATAGATGTTTTTGCATGGTCGTATCAAGATATGCCAGGATTAGACACGGACATAGTGCAGCATCACAAACCAGTGAGGCCGGAATGCAAGCCAGTTCAGCAGAAATTGAGAAGAATGAGACCAGAGATGATACTGAAGATTAAAGAAGAAGTCAAAAAGCAATGGGATGCAGGTTTCCTAAGTGTCTCCCACTATCCAGAATGGGTGGCCAATGTTGTACCAGTACCGAAGAAAGGAGGCAAAGTACGCATGTGTGTCGACTATAGAGATCTGAACTGGGCCTGTCCGAAAGACAACTTCCCGCTTCCTCATATTGATACCTTGGTGGATAATATAGCAAAACACGCCCTATTCTCATTCATGGATGGTTTCTTGGGGTACAATCAGATTCGCATGGCCCCCGAACACAAAGAGAGGACCACATTCACGACACTTTGGGGCACTTTCTGCTATAATGTGATGCCATTTGGTCTAAAGAATGCAGGAGCCACCTATCAGCGAGCCATGGTGACTCTATTCCACGACATGATGCATAAGGAAGTCGAAGTATATGTGGACGACATGATAGCCAAATCACGAAGCACTGAAGATCATATCGAAGTACTCCGCAAGCTCTTCAATAGGCTACGAAAATATCAGCTGAAATTGAACCCCGAAAAGTGCACTTTCGGAGCCATGTTGGGAAAACTGTTGGGTATCATTGTGAGCCAAAAAGGAGTTGAAATCGATCCAGATAAAGTTCGAGCTATCCAAGAGATGCCGCCACCACGGACCATCAAGGAGGTTAGAGGATTCCTAGGGCGACTGAATTACATTGCCCGATTTATTTCCCAATTAACAGCCACATGCGAACCCATTTTCAAGACTTTACGGAAGAACAACCCCAAAATTTGGAATGACAAGTGTCAAGAAGCTTTTGACAAGATCAAACAATACCTGTCTAATCCACCTATTTTGGTCCCACTAGTACCGAATAGACCTCTGATCTTATACTTGACCGTTCGGGAGTCAGCGATGGGTTGTGTCTTGGGGCAACACGATTCTACAGGCAAGAAGGAGTAGGCCATTTATTACCTCAGCAAGAAGTTCACCATCAATGAAGAGAACTACACACCCTTGGAGAAGACGTGTTGTGCCCTTATTTGGATAACAAGACGATTGAGGCAATACACTCTTTATCATACCACATGGCTGATTTCGAGGCATATTCCACTCAAATATCTTTTGGAAAAGTCATCCATCTCTGGAAGAATTGCCAAATGGCAATTGGTCCTATCGGAGTATGATATCATCTACGTGCCACAAAAGGCTATAAAAGGAAGCGCAATAGCTGATTACTTGGCAGACAGAGCACTAGAAGATTACGAGCCCACGACTATTGGCTTCCCAGATGAGCACATCAACATCATTTCGGCCGAAGTATTAGACATATGGACGATGTGGTTCGATGGAGCCTCTAGTCTCTTAGGTCACGGTGTTGGGGCCATCCTGATATCCTCAAAAGGCGAACATTTCCCCATGGCGGCAAAGCTAACTTTCCCTTGTACAAACAATGTAGCAGAATATGAGGCTTGTGTGATGGGACTTCAAGAAGCCATTAACAAAGGAATCAAAAAATTACGAGTGTTCGGCGATTCGGCAGTCATCATTTTTCAAGTAAAGGGTGAATGGGAGACTCGAAACCACAAATTAATCCCATATCGGAAGCACGTTACGGAGTTAGCTGAGCAATTCGAAGACATCACATTTGAGCATATGCCCGGGGAATACAATCAGATTCCTGATGCGTTGGCCACTCTAGCCTCCCTCCTTTGACTAGACACAAAGTTGGAAGTCCAGTCTTTCGATATCCGTATACAAGATGCTCCTGCACATTGCATGGCCATTGAAGGAAATACTGAAGAAAAACCTTAGTTTGAGGACGTCAAACAAGATTTGCTTAAGCAAGAATACCCGAGAGGCCTCTGAGTCTGATAAAAGAAATATCCGAAGGTCAGCATCCAACTGTTATCTTGATGGCTCGATTCTGTATAAGAGAAACCATGACATGGTATTATTGCGGTGTGTGGCAAAAGAAGAATCGACACAAATAATGAAAGAAGTGCACAAAGGGGAATGTGGTTCACATGCAAACGGACATGCATTAACGAGACAAATCATGCGAATGGGCTATTATTGGGTCACCATGGAAAAAGATTGCATTGAATATGTGCGCAAATGCCTCAAGTGTCAATTTATGGCGATAAGATCCAAGTACCGCTGTCCAAACTACACGTGATGGTTTCCCCGTGGCCGTTCTCGCTTTGGGGCATTGACGTTATCGGGCCAATATCTCCAAAGGCTTCTAATGGTCATCGTTTCATTTTGGTAGCCATTGATTACTTCACCAAGTGGGTAGAAGCAGCATCATATGCTAATGTCACACAGGCTGTGGTACTTCGATTTATGCGGAACAACATCATATGCCGATACGGGCTTCCCGAGCAGATCATAACGGACAATGCTGCCAATTTGAACAGTCGGATGATAGGGAAGTTGTGTGAAACATACAAAATTCAACACCGCAACTCGACCCCCTATCGCCCAAAGATGAATGGAGCAGTCGAGGCAGCCAACAAGAACATCAAGAACATTATCAGAAAAATGACTGAAACATACAAAGATTGGCACGAGAAGCTACCATACGCTTTGCATGCTTATCGTACCTCAGTGCGTACATCGACCGGGGCAACTCCATTTTCTTTGGTCTACGGCATGGAAGCAGTTCTACCGGTCGAAGTGGGGATACCTTCCCTCCGAGTACTTAAGGATACTCAGCTCGAAGAAGCAGAATGGGCCCAAAGTCGTTATGAGCAGTTGAATTTAATTGAGGGCAAGCGCTTGGCAGCAGTTTGCAGAGGACAACTGTATCAACAGAGAATGATGAACAATTACAATAAAAAGGTGAAGCCTAGAAGCTTTCAAGAGGGTGATCTTGTCCTCAAAAAGATCTTGCCAATCCAGCATGACCATCGAGGCAAGTGGACTCCCAATTATGAAGGCCCATATGTTGTGAAAAAAGCATTCTCGGGAGGCCCATTGATCCTTGCCAAAATGGACGGAGATGAGCTTCCTAATCCAGTGAATAGTGATGCTGTCAAAAAGTTTTATGCTTAACTCTCATACCTCCCAACAAGACTCTCATTCCTGTAATGAGCGGACTTAGTGAAAACCCGAAAGGGCACCAAGGGTAAAATACAAAGCTCCAACAAAAGACACAAAAAAGAAAACAAAGGCGGACTTGGTGAAAACCCGAAAGGGCACCAAGGGTAAAATACAAAGCCAACAATAAATCTTGAAAGGGTGAAATCAGTCAGAATCTGAAAGGATCAGGACCACAACAAATAGGGTCCTTTGCAAACAGTGGTGACAACATCATCCAAAAACAACGGCTGCAAACAGTGGAAGACTTGGTCAAACCTGCAGCACACTCGAATCAAATTTGTACATTATGCTTTTTAAAGACTTGTAATTCTGCTTATCAGATTATAACAATATGACACTTTTTATGATATAAATATGTTTTGTGGAATCAAACCAGCAAAATCCCGTTTTATATCCTTAATCATATTTTATCCTCTTCATTTCACATTTAAATAGAATATCTCAAATCCCCAGTGGAATCTTTTGGCATTACCTCATGAGTAGGGTCAAGCTCAAAATCCCCAAACAAATTAAGCCCCCAACTCAGAGTACTCATATCTCCACAGAATATCACTATCCCCATAGAAGCCGTCAAGTCAAGCTCCTCAATATGGCAAAGCTCAATTTAACAGACCCTTCATACACAAAAGGGAGTTCCCCAGCAAAGACAGAACGGACTCCCCAGCCAAAGAGAACATTGTTCCCCGACAAGTTGAATGTTAGCCATCCTCTCCAACAGCATTGAGATAGATCTCTAGTCCTGGCCAAACCCTCAGTGATACATCACATTGCATTCGATGCATACATTGCATCGCATCACATGGCATCATATGGTACCACAGGTTGAGGTTTATGCGTCCCTGCATACTGCACGTTGCAGTCTATGCATCATTTGCATACATTCAGCATACTCTGTAATTTCAGGAATGTTGCCGCTTCTGAAGATCCTAGGAGTTCATACTCAGCAAGCTTCTCATCAAGCTATCCTAGCTTTTTTGTTCACTTGTACAACTCTTTCTTTGCAATTTCCCTAAGCTCTAAACGCATCCTTTCGGCACTTGACAAACTTTTTCCCCTTTTGGGTCACCTCGTAGAGCGATCTCCTTGAGTAAACTCGTAGAGGGAGCCCGAATTGGGTTACTTCCCAAACTCACCAATTCCTTAAAGCATTTCCCCAAATACCAATTGATGTCTCCAACAAGTCTTTCCAGTTTAAGCCTATCGTTGCTGTGGGCTTTTCTTTTCCAATTCAAGCCTATCGTTGCTGTGGGCCTTCCTATTGTCAATTTAAGCCTATCGTTGTTGTAGGCTTTTCCATTTTCAATTTAAGCCTATCATTGATGTGGGCTTTTCATTTTCAATCGAAGCCTATCGTTGCTGTGGGCTTTCCATTTTTCAGTTTAAGCCTAACATTGCCGTGGGCTTTTCCATTTTCAATCTAAGCCTATTGTTGCTGTGGGTTTTTCCATTTTCAGTTTACGCCTATCGTTGTTGTGGGCTTTTCCATTTTCAATTCAAGCCTATCGTTGTTGTGGGCTATCCATTTTTAATTCAAGCCTATCGTTGCTGTGGGCTATCCATTTTCAATTCGAGCCTATTGTTGCTGTGGGCCTTTCAATTTTTAGTTCACGCCCATCATTGTTGTGGGCCTTTTACATTTTTCAGTTCAAGCCTATCGTTGCTGTGGGCTATCCATTTTCAATTCAAGCCTATCGTTGCTGTGGGCTATCCATTTTCAATTCGAGCCTATCGTTGCTGTGGGCCTTTCAATTTTTAGTTCACGCCCACCATTTTTGTGGGCCTTTTCACTTTTCAATTCAAGCTTATCATTGCTGCGGCCTTTTCATTTTTTAACCAAAGTCTATCATTGCCGAAGGCTCTCTTTTTCAGTTCAAGCCTATCATTGTTGTAGGCTTTCAATCTCCCATATCTTTACATCGGAGGCAGCCTCAGATGCCGCATCAAAGTATTATCCAAGTCCACCGACCTATGAAGCCCTTTTGCCTCTCGGGGATAGACCCAAATGTCACATTCTACTCTTCCCCTGTGCTAGGTAAGTCAGGTAAGTGCTCCAACCCATCCAAAATGACTCCCTTTTATCTTTGTACACTGTTTGTACACAAACAATGCACAAAGAGGGGCAGCTGTTGGACCCCATTTTGTCTGGGTTGGACATACTAACCCCATTTGATATACCTTTCTGCCCATGCCATATACCTTGTTGAACAGGTCCACAATGATCCCATACTTCCAAGGAATGGTTCGGAATATTGATGTTAGCCCCAATTTGCACGAGATGGATACAATTGACACGGATGAGGGTGTAAGGACCCGTACCTTGAGTTAGTCACAGTTTTGCCTTCTGAGTAGAGTTTTTCTAGATTTTGACCTAGTGAATGGGCTCAAATGAATTCACGTGCAAAAGGAAAGATGCTTAGAATGATGTCCTCTATCTACCACAGAAGTTTCAGGCCAAACGGACGTGTATGTGAGGTGCACGTGAAATGGGTCCAATTCACGTGCAAGTGTGGTTGTCTTCTAAATGATGCAAGGAGGCTAGGGGTGAAGTTTGAGAGCATTTGGAGTGCATATGGAGTTGCACGTGAATTGGGGAATTCACATGCAAATTGGCGTGCAGCCATATTTTTGCATGGTTCCCTTGGTTTTGACATTCTAATGATCTTTCTCCAAAGGACCATGTTGAAATTCTGAGTATTTTGGCCTATATGGGTGCGGAAAGGTGCTAACTTGTGTGATCAAAACTACGTCGTTTTGATCCTGGGATTTACTTAATCAAAACTACGTCGTTTTGATGTGGGTAGTGTCTATATAATGAGGGCTTGAGTTTGAGTTTAGGGTTCTTGTGTTCTTCTTTCTTTGCTGCGCCGCCAGAGAGAGAGAGAGAGAGAGAGAGAGAGAGAGAGAGAAAGAGGATCTCCGGGCAGTTGCCGTGGTGGTTCGCGTCGTTAGAAGGTGTCTAGCGTAGAGGTTAGGACAAAAGCTTGAGGTAGGGATTCATGTTCTTCCTAACTCTCCTCTGTTCTAGGATATTCGCTATATATATATATATGTAAATCCATATAGGTGTGATCTCCTATATGGATGTTGGCCTTCGTGGCATGTTTTGTTGATTCGATGTTGAATTTGGCCTGAGGATTTTCTGGGTTTGTTTATGCCCACCATGTGTTTGATGAAATGTCTGTGAGGCCTGCATGCCATGTATTCAATATAATGCCCGTGAGACCTTGTATATGGGTGTCGATGATATACCTACGTGATCGGTGTGCACTGTGTTTGACTTGTATTTGATTTTAAGCCTATGAGGCTGATGTGTGTGGCTTGTATCTCGACCATGTTGGTCCCTCCGAAATCAAGTGTAAATGCTTTGTCTTGAGTTTACATGTTGAGATGTAATGCTATCTTGTTCGTTGGTCCTGTTTGAGACCGAGCTGAGATATGGGCCAGGCACAATAGCTGGACCCCTTTGAGATTTGGCCAGGATGTGGTCCTGAGTCTCGATGTAGCACTCACAACGGTGGGCTAAGTCTACACCCATTCCTGAGGGTAGGTATGGCGCCCGAGGAGGTGGTTGACCATATCTGACTCGGGTGGAAAATGTTGCATTGGTGTCCATGCAACATTCGCCTGGATGTGGTATGTCATGTCGCCGTGGTGGCGGGGTGTCCTCTCGCCCTTCGGTGCGGGCTCAGGTAAAGAGTGTTTCCTGGGTGATGTTTCTTGCTTTAGCCTTAGGCACGACACGAGCGCAAGCATACACATATCATGCATGTTGTAGAGCGGGACGGGTCTGGGGAGACTGGATCCCTACTGAGCTATGGTTTGCTCACCCCTCTTATAAACTGTTCTTTTGCAAGGTTTAGCAGGCGGTAGGTGAAGGCTGAGGAGCTAGGTCCCTGAGGCTAGGAGTTTTATGTTATTTCCTTTGTTGTACTTGTGGTTTTATGTTTTGGAATTTGGTTTGGTTTTATTTGTAACAGTACACCTGGCAACATAGGAGTTTTTCCCGACTGGGTTGTAATAAACATTTAGTCTTTGAAATGAAATAAAATGAGATGTTGTTATTCAATTTGTGTTTGTATGCATGGTTTGGGAGCAGGAGCATGCCCCTTGGCATGTTAGCCTGGTTGTGCGAGTTTGGGACAACACCCGTGCGGAAGTCCTTTTAAGGTGCTTGCACCAACCCCTTGTCCCTTCGGGTGCGGGCATGGGCAGTCACTACTCATTTCCAAGTGGAAGGAAATTGGGGCGTGACAATATGGTATCGAGCGATAGTTCATGGTCTGGTGGACCTAGGATAGTGGGGAGGCCTGGGCCGCTTCGAGACTCTTAGGAGGCGGTATAGGACACGCCTGATCAACGTGGTCCTGTCTGGTTTTCTGGGGGTGTACTCGGGGGTAGTTAGACCAAGGAGTAGGGCATTTGCATTTGGGTTGAGGGTGCATACATGCATTGGCATTAGGGCACTAGTTTAATTTCAGGTATGAGTATTGTGATTAGACATGCTATGTTGCTTGAAACTTGTTGCTAAAAACAAAATTTTGTTCTTGTGAAATTCGGTGATTTTCTGTGAAGCTTGTTGCTATGAATTGTTGCTGTGTACTTCGTGATTTACCTGTGTGTTTAAATGTAAAATGTTGCTTGAGTACCTCATGGCCCATGGGGATGAGGGTGTGTAGAGCTTGAGAGAAGCCGATCCTAGTTTGGTTTAAATTATGTAGACTATGCCTCCTAGGAGAGTAACCCGAGCTACTCCATTGTAGAAGATGAATCTTCCGCACGTGCCGGAGAGGAAAGAGGACAGCGTGTGGAGGGCGATGATCCCCTGGAGCGGATCATGGCCCAAGTCCGGGCCCTAAGTGAGAACGTGCAAGGCATGCGTGAGGACCTCGGGGGAGAGATCCTAAACGAGGTGCGTCAGGAGATGATGGCACGACAGGCGGTGCCACCCCCTCCACCCCGTGAGGCGGAACCTCCGTGTAGGCGAAAGTGCCGGTGAGGCGGGAAGAGGGAGACGTGTTGACGCAGTTCCGAAAGGAACATCCACCAAGGTTCAAGGGAGGAGCCGAACCTCTAGGAGCAGAGCACCTGGCCGCGGCAGATCGAGCATGTGTTCTCCTTTCTTCGACCCCGGGAGGAAGACAAAGTGAGACTAGCAGTCCGGCAGTTGGAGGAGGAAGCCTTGGAATGGTGGCTTAGCATCTCAGGAAGCCAGGACATGGAGACCATGGCCTAGAATGAGTTCCTCCAGCTGTTCCATGAGGAGTTCTTTCCGAGTCGCGAAGCGGGAGGAGTTCGCAGACTGAAGCGGGGATCGCGCTCGAGGCAGTATGAGCGAGATTTCCGGGGGCTGAGTCGGTTTGCTCCGAAGCAATATCAAGGGAGGACCTGAAGGCCCATAAGTTTACCATGGGTCTCAAACCTGCCCTGAAGCAAAGGGTGGAGATGCTTGCGACCGAAGACCTATGCTTGAAGTCGTGGACACCGCCAAGATTGTTGAGAGAGGATTAGAGGAGGGAAGACAGGCTCACCAGGAGCGGATGGGGCGGAGCGCGCGCGACAAGCACGGTGAAACCAAGAGGCGAAGGTTGAGCCCGGGAGTGGGACTTTTCCCAAGGATTGGGGGCAAGCTTTAATGGCTCCGCCCAGATCCCGTTACTTTGGAGGACAGGGGAGTGCCGCTGGGAACTTCCCAAGCGGGTGTACCTGTTGTGGCCTGTCAGGGCATGTCAAACATGAGTGCCCCAAGCAGACTTGACGTGTCATAGCTGTGGGAAGGTGGGACACATCAGCAAGGTGTGTTTCAAAGAAAGGGAACAACTGGGGAGATGGAAGCTTAGCACAAGAGAGCAAGGGTTGGGACCCAATTTCAGGCCCCAGCCCCTAAGCCAGGACATTCGTGGCAGGCCGGTCAGCGGTTCCGGTCACACTAGGCCACGGGGGAGAGGCAACCACAAGGAGGATCGGAGGGGCGTCCCCGGTGGACTGCAGCGGGAGCAAAAGGGAAGGCAAGTGAGGCTAGTGGTGGGGCAGGCCAAGGCAGAGTATTCGCGCTTACCTCGTCCAGTGAAATGGAGGACTTACCATCACCCTCCAAGGAAGGTGGAGCTGGACCTTCGGTGGTTCGAGGTACTATTCTAATATCTCGCACCGTTGTTGCCGCATTGTTTGATACCTGGAGCTTCGTGTTCCCCGATTGCTAAGTCCTTGGTGGAGAGCCTTGGACTTGATTGTGTGGAGGCCGATAGACCTCTCGAGGGTCGAGTCCCCAATGGGAGGTATGGAGTTGATCCACCAAATGTGTCGAGAGTGTGCGCTACGATAGGAGAGGTTGACCTCTCATTTGATTTGTACGTAATGCCCATGAGGACTTTTAGTTTGATTCTGGGGATGGATGGTTGATGGCCTTTCAGGCTAAGATTGATCGCTATAGGCGACGAGTATCATTTACTACACCCACAGGATCTTCCTGTACCCTAGTGGGTGAATGGGATAGGAATGCTTTGGGAGAGCTGGACCGACGAGGGAGCTATGGGGTAATATTACCCATAGGCTTGCCACCCTAACCTTTGAGGAGGAAGGTAACTTAGAGAAAAGGGTGTGGCCAGATGTTGTCGAGAATTTCCAGGATGTCTTTCCTGGGGAGTTGTTGGAGTTGCCTCCACACGAAGTATCGAGTTCACGGTTGAACGTTGCTGCGGGGGTGGGACCCATCTCACAAGTAGCATACCGGATGGGACCCGCCGAGTTGCGGGAGCTTCGAAGCAAATAAAGGAACCGGGAGATAAAGGTTTTATCCGCCCTAGTACCTCACCTTGGGGTGCACCGGTCTTGTTTGCTAAGAAGGCGGATGGTTCGTTGCGACTTTGCATTGATTATCGGAAGTTGAATCAAGTAACGGTAAAGAACAAGTACCCTTTGCCGTGGATTGATGACTTATTCGACCAGTGAGTGGAGCACGGTGGTTCTCAAAAATCGATCTGCGTTCGGGATATCACCAATTGAGGGTCGGGAGCGAAGACATCCCTAAGACGGCGTTCAGGTGCAGGTATGGACACTATGAGTGGTTAGTGATGCCTTTTGGGCTCACGAACGCACTCTCTGTGTTCATGCATCTAATGAATCAGGTATTTGCCCCATACCTAGATTCCTTCGTGGTGGTATTTATTGACGACATCCTTGTGTACTCCAAAACCCAAGCCGAGCATGAGGAGCACTTGGCCGTGGGTGCTGCAGGCACTACGAGATCATCACTTGTATGCTAAATTTAGCAAGTGTGACTTCGGATGCGAGAGGTGCATTTTCTTGGGCATGTGGTATCTGCCGAAGGAGTTAGAGTGGACCCAACCAAGATTGAGTCCGTAGCATCTTGGAAGAGGCCCACAAATGTTTTTGAGATACGGAGTTTCTTGGGTCGCGCAGGGTATTACCGGCGTTTTGTGGAAGGATTTTCTCGGTTGGCGGCGCCCATGACAGCTCTTACACGGAAGGGAGCCAAATTCGAGTGGACGGACAAGTGCCAGGCAGGCATTCGAGGAGTTGAAGACTCGCCCGACTACCGCACCGGAGTTGAGTCTACCGCAAGAGGGAGTGCCATTCGAGGTGTATTGTGATGCGCCTCGCGTTGGACCTGGGGTGTGTTCGATGCAAGAACGCCAAGTCATAGCATATGGCTTGCGGCATTGAAGTCCCATGAGCAAAACTACCCAACACACGACTTGGAGTTAGCAGCAGTTATTTTTGCCCTGAAGTCTTGGCGACATTACCTTGTTGGGAGAGAAATTTGTGGTATATACCGACCACAAAAGCCTACGGTATATCTTCACCCAGAGAGACCTAAATTTGCGACAACGGAGGTGGGTAGAGTACCTGCAAATGTTTGACTTCACGCTCTCCTACACACCTGGGAAGGGAAATTTAGTAGCCGACGCGCTAAGTAGAAAGAGGAAAGCCGAGGTTTCCATGAGAGAATGGAAAATGATGGAGCAGTTGGCGGTGCTTCAGGTGCAACCTGCTTTCAGCGAGTGAGGGAGCTATCCTGTGTCCTCTCACCGTGATACCAGAGTTGTATCAACGTGTCCGTGAGGGACAGTTAGGCGACGTGGATCGTGAGGTGATCCGGGCCCAGGATAGAGGCCGGAGAGCCGTCGAGGACCGGACGAAGGAGTTGAGCATGAGCTGAAATTTCGAGGGCGTCGATAGTACCACCTCCCTTGCGTGAGGATGTGCCGAGGGAATTTCATCATTCCCGTTTGGCTGTACATCCAGGAGGAACTAAGATGTATCATGCCGTTCGCGCACAGTTCTGGTGGCTGGGGCTGAAACGGAGGGTAGCAGAGTTTGTTTCCAGGTGCCTTACCTGTCAGCAAGTGAAGGCAGAGCACTAACGACCCGCCGGTCAATTGCGGCCTTTACCTGTAGCCGAGTGGAAGTGGGAGCATATTACCATGGACTTCGTGACGGGACTTCCTACCACTTCGGGAGGAAGGACATGATTTGGGTCATAGTGGACCGCTTAACTAAGTCAGCCCATTTCTTGGCAATTCGAGAGCGCGACTCTATCGGCACGTTAAGCCAGTTGTATGTTGATGAGATTGTCCGCTTGCACGGAGTGCCCTTGTCTATTGTTTCGGACAGGGATGCGCGGTTTACATCCCGGTTTTGGGGAGGTCTGCAGGAAGCATTAGGAACCCGACTTAATTTGAGTACCGCATTCCATCCTGAGACCGATGGTCAGTTCGAGAGGACCATTCAAACACTGGAAGACTTGTTGAGGGCTTGTGTACTTGATTTTGGAGGATCATGGGCTTCCCACCTTCCTCTGGTGGAGTTTGCCTATAATAAAAGTTACCAGTCTTCGATTGGGATGGCCCCGTTTGAGGCATTGTATGGCCGACCGTGTCGGTCTCCATTATGTTGGGCAGAAGCTGGAGAGGCAGCTATGTTAGGACCTCAATTGGTCCAGGAGGCTACGGCAAAAGTTCAGCTGATTCGACAACGCCTTCTTACAGCTCAGAGCAGACAGAAGTCTTATGCAGATCGCCAACGCCGACCGTTGGAGTTTTTGGTGGGAGACCACGTATTCCTTCGTGTTTCTCCATGGAGAGGGCATAAGAGATTTGGGACTGGGTCCAAGTTGTCCCCTCGGTACATTGGACCGTTCGAGATTTTGAGCAGAGTTGGACCTGTTGCTTATAGATTGGCGTTACCACCTAGTTTGAGCAGAGTTCATAATGTTTTCCATGTATCCCAGTTGCGGAAATATCATCCAGATCCCACACACGTGCTAGATTGGGGTACCCTGGATCTTGGAGAGGATGTGTCTGTTGTCGAGACACCCATCCGTATTGTAGATAGGCGCGAGAAGCAGCTGCGAGGTAAGACTATTCCGTTGGTTCGGGTGTTGTGGCAACACCGAGGGCTGGAAGAAGAGACCTGGGAATGTGAGACTGAGATGCGTGCTCATTATCCTGATCTGTTCGAGGACGAACAACTCTGAAGGAGGGGAGGAGGGCAAGCATTAAACTTCGAATCAGGTATTTGCCCAACTAGTCATCGCTGCATGACCATGTGGAGTGTATAAATGTGTGAAATAATTTGTGATTTGTTGTGTATTAATTTGTGCTAGAGGGTGTTAGAGGCCTATGCATTGGTTGTGATTTTCTTTCATTCCACCTTTTCTTTTCGAGGACGAAAAGTCTTAAGGGGGAAAGGATGTAAGGACCCGTACCTTGAGTTAGTCACAGTTTTGCCTTCTGAGTAGAGTTTTTCTAGATTTTGACCTAGTGAATGGGCTCAAATGAATTCACGTGCAAAAGGAAAGATGCTTAGAATGATGTCCTCTATCTACCACAAAAGTTTCAGGCCAAACGGACGTGTACGTGAGGTGCACGTGAAATGGGTCCAATTCACGTGCAAGTATGGTTGTCTTCTAAATGATGCAAGGAGGCTAGGGGTGAAGTTTGAGAGCATTTGGAGTGCATATGGAGTTGCACGTGAATTGGGGAATTCACGTGCAAATTGGCGTGCGACCATATTTTTTCATGGTTCCCTTGGTTTTGACATTCTAATGATCTTTCTCCAAAGGACCATGTTGAAATTCCGAGTATTTTGGCCTATATGGGTGCGGAAAGGTGCTAACTTGTGTGATCAAAACTACGTCGTTTTGATCCTGGGATTTACTTAATCAAAACTACGTCGTTTTGATGTGGGTAGTGTCTATATAATGAGGGCTTGAGTTTGAGTTTAGGGTTCTTGTGTTCTTCTTTCTTGCCTGCCGTTGCCCGAGAGAGAGAGAGAGAGAGAGAGAAAGAGGAACTCCAGGCAGTTGCCGTGGTGGTTCGCGTCGTTGGAAGGTGTCTAGCGTAGAGGTTAGGACAAAAGCCTGAGGTAGGGATTCATGTTCTTCCTAACTCTCCTCTGTTCTAGGATATTCGCCTATATATATATATATGTAAATCCATATAGGTGTGATCTCCTATATGGATGTTGGCCTTCAGTGGCATGTTTTGTTGATTCTGATGTTGAATTTGGCCTGAGGATTTTCTGGGTTTGTTTATGCCCACCATGTGTTTGATGAAATGTCTGTGAGGCCTGCATGCCATGTATTCAATATAATGCCCGTGAGACCTTGTATATGGGTGTCTGGATGATATACCTACGTGACGGTGTGTACTGTGTTTGACTTATATTTGATTTTAAGCCTATGAGGCTGATGTGTGTGGCTTGTATCGACCATGTTGGTCCCTCGAAATCAAGTGTAAATCTTTGTCTGAGTTTATATGTTGAGATGTAATGCTATACCGTTTCGTTGGTCTGTTTGAGACCGAGCCGAGATATGGGCCAGGCACAATAGCTGGACCCCTTTGAGATTTGGCCAGGACGTGGTCCTGAGTCTCGGTGTAGCACTCACGACGGTGGGCTAAATCTACACCCATTCCTGAGGGTAGGTATGGCGCCCGAGGAGGTGGTTGACCATATCTGACTCGGGTGGAAAATGTTGCATTGGTGTCCATGCAACATTCGCCTGGATGTGGTACGTCATGTCGCCGTGGTGGCGGGGTGTCCTCTGCCCTTCAGTGCGGGCTCAGGTAAAGAGTGTTTACTGGGTGATGTTTGCTGCTTTAGCCTTAGGCACGACACGAGCACAAGCATACACATATCATGCATGTTGTAGAGCGGGACGGGTCCGGGGGAGACCGGATCCCTACCGAGCTATGGTTTGCTCACCCCTCCTATAAACCGTTCTTTTGCAGGGTTTAGCGGCGGTAGGTGAAGGCTGAGGAGCTAGGTCCCTGAGGCTGGGAGTTTTATGTTATTTCCTTTGTTGTACTTGTGGTTTTATGTTTTGGAATTTGGTTTGGTTTTATTTGTAACAGTACACCTGGCATCATAGGAGTTTTTCCTGACTGGGTTGTAATAAACATTTAGTCTTTGAAATGAAATAAAATGAGATGTTGTTATTCAATTTGTGTTTGTATGCATGGTTTGGGAGCAGGAGCATGCCCCTTGGCATGTTAGCCTGGTTGTGCAGGTTTGGGACAGCACCCGTGCCAGAAGTCCTTTTAAGGTGCTTACACCAACGCCTTGTCCCTTCAGGTGCGTGCATGGGCAGTCACTACTCATTTCCAAGTGGAAGGAAATTGGGGCGTGATAGGGGGGAGTCCAAAATTAATGACTTCGCTACAAATCCTTGAAGCGCCCCAGGACCTACACCAGGTGATAGAGGAAGAAATTTGGAGAATAACGCACTTGACCGAGCTCCATTCTCGATTTAAAATGAAGAAGTTATGGCCAAAACAACTTTCTTTGGAAAAATTCAAACTTGCCAAAAGACGGTCAATGCCCCTGGTCAAACTGCCCGAAAAAGTGATCATGCGAAACTCTCCAAAATGTCTATGTAGGCGAATACGGGTCTTCCCAAACAATCCCTAAAAGGTCGTCCATTTTTGCATTGTGGGTAAGGGTAAAAAGGTAATTAAAAGTAAAAAAAACTTCGGGGTTGACCGTTGACTGTTGACCGTTGACCTGCCGACACTTCGACCCCTTGACCTTTGAAGCCTCGAAGCCCCAAAGCATCGAAGCCCCGAAGCCTCGAAGCCTCGAAACCCCGAAGCCTCGAAGCCTCGAAGCATCGAAGCCTCGAAGCCTCGAAGCCCTGGTGCCGACACTCCGACCTTCGACTCGCCTTTTCGACCCTCTGACCCTTGACTCTCGAAGCCTATAAACCTTCGACCCGCGACTTACGAACCTTGACACGCGACCTACGACGCTTTGACCTACAACGCCTTGACCTACGAACCTTCGAACCTTGACCTACGACCCACGGACCCTCGAAGCCTGTCAACCTCCGACCTTCGACCCCTCGACTCGTTGACCGTTGACCTTTGACCTGCCGACACTTCAACCCGTTGACTGTTGACTTTTGCCCCACTGAAATTTCGACCCATCGTGTCACGCCCCGGATTTCCAACCCGAGGAAACCGGTACGTGACTCCCCATTCACCCACACGGAGGGCAATGGGGTTGGATTACTGGATGCCACACATGTAAGGACCCGTACCTTGAGTTAGTCAGTTTTACCTCCGGAGTAGAGTTTTTCTAGATTTTGACCTAGTAAATGGACTCCAATGAATTCACGTGCAAAAGGAAAGATGCTTAGAATGGTGTCCTCTATCTACCACGAAGTTTCAGGCCAAATGGACATGTATGTGAGGTGCACGTGATATGGGTCCAATTCACGTGCAAGTGTAATTGTCTTCTAAATGATGCAAGGAGGCTAGGGGTGAAGTTTGAGAGCATTTGGAGTCCATATGGAGGTGCACGTGAATTGGGAATTCACGTGCAAATTGGCGTGCGGCCATATTTTTGCATGGTTCCCTTGGTTTTGTCATTCTAAGGAACTTTCTCCAAAGGACCATGTTGAAATTCTGAGTATTTTGGCCTATATGGGTGCGGAAAGGTGGTAACTTGTGTGATCAAAACTACGTCGTTTTGATCCTGAGATTCACTTAATCAAAACTACGTCGTTTTGATGTTGTGTTGTCTATATAAGGAGGAGGAGTCCCTCTGTTTTAGGTTTAGGGTTTGTTGCTTCACCAGCCGTCGCGCGAGAGAGAGAGAGGGAAGGAGAGCTCCTGGTTTCCGCCTGGGCGTCTTGCGTGGGTGGTCGGTGACTCGTGGGTGGACGGCGTTCGGCTTGGGATCAGACCGTTCTTGTGTTGTTGCGTTTTCCTTGAGGTAGGGGTTCTGTTCTTCCTAAATCCTCCTCTGTCCTAGGGTCCTAGGGCGGAATATGAGATATCCGTTATATTATTTATATGTAAATTCATATAGGTGTGACCTCCTATATGAATGTTGGCCTTCAATGGCATGTTGGTGTGATTCCGTGGATTACATGCTTTGTGTTCGATGAAATGCCTGTGTGAATATAGCTGTATGCATATGCCCATTACGTGTTTGGTAATATGCCTGTGTGGCCGGATTTGTGGTTTAGTGTATGTGTCTTGTGTGTTTGCTCTATTTTCCTGAATGGTTGGGTTTGTGCGCTTGTGAACGGGTGCACACCAAGTGTTTGGTGGTATGCTCGAGTGACCATGTGTGTTGTGTGCTTGATTGTGGTATCCGGCCTGAAGAGGCGGTTAAAGAACTTTGCCTGAGAGGCGGTTAAATCACTTGGCCTGAAGAGGCGGTTAAATCACTTGGCCTGAAGAGGCGGTTAAATAACTTGGCCTGAAGAGGCGGTTAAATCACTTGTGTTTTGTGTGGTGGATAATTGTGACGACCGATGTGGTTTGTTATTGTTTGTTGAGATTGTTGTAACACGTCACCGCACCTGTGCACATGCATGTAGCCGCTAGGAGCATGGGAAGGGTTGGGGAGACTTGATCCCTACCGAGCCGTGGTTGCTCACCCCTCCTACCGTGTTTGCTTGTTTTCCAGGGACTTACAGGCGTTAGGTGGATACACCAAGGTGGAAGACCTTATCCATTTTACTCTTCCATTTATGTTGTTTTCTTTTATGGGAACCGATGTAACCCAGGTGGGGATGGGATTGGAAAGAATTCTGTTGTAATAAACTGGTTTGGAATATTTTTATGAATATTACTTTCTTGAATGGGTTGTGGATGTTTGAAATGTAAAATTCTTGGTTTGTATCCTAACCCCTTTGCCCTCCGTGTGGGTAAAAGGGGAGTCACGTGCCGGTTTCCTCGGGTTGGAAATCCGGGGCGTGACAATATGGTATCGAGCATGGTCTAGTTGGCCTAGGGTAGTGGGCGGACTTGGTTATCCTAAGTCCTTTGGAGGAGCCTGGAGGGACATGCCTGATCAACATGGTCCTCTTTGAGCCTCCAAGGTGTACTTAGGGTAGTCCGGTCTTGTGATAGGATTTGCATGCATTGGCATTAGGGCACTAGTTGCATTTCTTTGTGAAGGTATGCTAAAGCGTGGATAAGATCACATGATTAAGTGAAATGTGCAACTCGATTTGTTTGGCAATGTGTCTTGGATCGTGAACTGTGAAATGTGATTGATGTAATGTATGTGTGTAATGTCATGTGTTAGTGAAATTGATAATGGGGTAGAGGTAGTCAATTTGTTAGTAGTCAAACGCGTCCCTGACGTTTGTGCATCTTACTTCATGTAGTAAGAATGCCACCGAGGAGAGTGACACGTGCGTCCGGGGCATGGGCGATGAGTCATCTGCCCATGAGGGTCCGGGTGCGGGACCATCCGTTGGAGGGCATGCGTTGCTACCGGCACAGCTACAAGAAGGCATCCGGCTGGAGGTACGAGAGCTACGGGAGGGACTCCGGCAAGACGTTCGGGAGGAGGTGCGCCGTGAGATGGCAACACAGCGGTGGTGCCACCACCACCACCACCAGGGGGAGAGCCGCCTCGTGAGCGTGAGAGTTCGCCGGGTGGTGTACCGACCCGTGCGAGAGGATGACGTGGTGACACGGTTCCGAAAGGAACAACCTCCGCGATTTAAGGGGGGGGGGGGAAGATCCTGTGGTAGCCGAGCGGTGGTTGAGGCAGATTGAGCATGTGTTCTCCTTTCTCCTGCCCCGGGAGGAGGATAAAGTGCGGACCGGCAATTCGGCGGCTAGAGGGGGACGCTTTGGAGTGGTGGACGAGTGTTGCGGGGAGCCGTGCGGTGCAACTCATGTTTTGGGAGGAATTCTTGCAACTCTTCCAAGATGAGTTCTTCCGGAATCGGTGAGATGGCGGAAGAGGGAAGAATTTGGCAGCTTGAAGCAGGGATCCAAGACGGTACCTGAGTATGAGCGGGAGTTCCGGAGATTGAGTAGGTTTGCTCCCGAGATCGTGGTAAGGGAGGACCTGAAGGCCCACAAGTTCACCTTGGGTCTCAGGCCAGCCCTTAGGGAGAGGGTGGCGATTCTACGCTTGAGGACCTATGCCGAGGCCGTGGAGACGGCCCGAATAGCCGAGAGAGAGCCGGATGATGGGAGGCAGGCCCATCGGGGGCGCCGGTTGCAGAGTGGGCCCGATCGAGATGCAGGGTCCAAGAGGCTCAAGACGGAGGAGAGGGATAGCAGTTCTTTTCACGGTCGGGGTCGGACATCCGTGAACCCTGGGAGGTTCACCTTTGGCGGCGGAAGACAGGGGGGTCCATCTCGGGAGTCTACCGAGCGGATGCCCTGCTTGTGGAGAGCAGGGTCACTTCAAAGGGGAGTGCCCCAAGAAGGACCGGCGATGCAACAACCGTGGACGAGAGGGTCATTTGCGTCGGGTTTGCGGGAGTGGCAACGGGGGAATAGGGGGCGCGGCATCCGGCGTGAGGAGTGATGCTAGCTTCCAGGTGCACCACCGAGAGACCAGCTCGTCGGTGGCAGGCCCACCAGGCAGGATCTAGTCGGACCCGACCCCAGGGGGAGGCCGGAGCGGCAGCAGACCGAGGCCGGAGGCAACCTTAGCGGGAAGCGTCCAGTGATCGAGCCGACCGGTGGCACGGGCCAAGGGAGGGTGTTTGCGCCTGGAGGCGACATACCAGGAGGAGGCCGAGTTACCACCCCCACCAGCGAGGGTGGAGCAGGACCATCGGTGGTTAGAGGTACCCTCTTGATCTCCCGTACATTAGCTCTGTTCTTTTCGATACGGGTGCATCATGTTCGTTTGTTGCCGAGCTTGTAATAGACGGCTTGGGGTTAGCTTGTGTGGAGGCCGCGAGGCCCCTAGTTGTGGAGTCTCCGGTAGGAGGCATGATTGAGGTACGGCAAGTGTGTCGTGATTGTGTGTTAACCATAGGCGAGGTGGAGCCGAGTTTTGACTTGCATGTGATGCCTTTGAGAACGTTTGACCTGATCTTGGGTATGGATTGGCTTATGGCTTTCCAGGCCAAGATAGATTGTTATCGGCGGCGTGTGACCTTCGTGACACCTGCAGGGACCTCTTGCACCCTGCAGGGGGAGTGGGATTGTGAGGCGAGTCGGGCCGGGCCGGTGTTGGACCAGTGGGGTGCCATTACCCACAGGTTAGCAGCCCTGACCTTTGCCGAGGAGGGTAAGGTGGAAAAGAGGGTGTGGCCCATTGTTGTGGACCAATTTCAGGATGTTTTTCCTGAGCGGTTGAGGAGTTTGCCACCTAAGAGGAGTGTGGAGTTCACCATTGAGTTGGTACCGGGGACGGGTCCGATTTCCCAAGTAGCGTATCGTATGGGGCCAGCGAGTTGAGGGAGCTTCGAGAGGCAAATCGAGGAGTTGGTGGGCCAGGGGTATATCGGACCGAGTACCTCACCTTGGGGTGCTCCGGTGCTCTTTGCTAAGAAGGGCGATGGCACGCTTCGTCTCTTGCATCGACTACAGGAAGCCGAATTCGGTGGATCGTGAAGAACAAGTACCCGTTGCCTCGGATAGATGACCTGTTTGACCAATTGAGTGGGGCCCAGGTGGTTTTCCAAGATAGATTTACGGTCGGGGTATCACCAGCTCAGGGTTAGGGAGGAGGACATCCCTAAGACGGCTTTCGGTGCGGGTATGGGCATTATGAGTGGGTAGTGATGCCTTTCGGGCTCACTAATGCACCAGCAGTGTTCATGCATTTGATGAACCAAGTCTTTGCTCCATACCTAGACTCGTTCGTGGTGGTGTTTATCGACGATATCTTGGTGTATTCCAAGACCGAGAAGGAACATGTGGAGCACTTGGCAACAGTGTTGCAAACCTTGAGGGACCAGCAGTTGTTTGCTAAGTTTAGCAAGTGTGAGTTTTGGGCTGCAGGAGGTTCACTTTCTTGGCCATGTGGTGTCAGTGAGGGAGTTAGGGTGGACCCGGCCAAGATTGAGGCCGTGGCATCGTGGGCGAGGCCAACCAACGTTTTTGAGATCCGTAGTTTTCTTGGTTTGGCGGGGTACTATCGTCGTTTTGTAGAGGGGTTCTCCCGTTTGGCGGCTCCTATGACGGCGTTGACTCGGAAGGGCGTGAAGTTTGATTGGACCGACAAGTGTCGGCAGGCGTTTGAGACTCTCAAAACCGAGGGCTGGAAGAAGAGACCTGGGAATGTGAGACTGAGATGCGTGCTCATTATCCTGATCTGTTCGAGGACGAACAACTCTGAAGGAGGGGAGGAGGGCAAGCATTAAACTTCGAATCAGGTATTTGCCCAACTAGTCATCGCTGCATGACCATGTGGAGTGTATAAATGTGTGAAATAATTTGTGATTTGTTGTGTATTAATTTGTGCTAGAGGGTGTTAGAGGCCTATGCATTGGTTGTGATTTTCTTTCATTCCACCTTTTCTTTTCGAGGACGAAAAGTCTTAAGGGGGAAAGGATGTAAGGACCCGTACCTTGAGTTAGTCACGGTTTGCCTTTCGAGTAGAGTTTTTCTAGATTTTGACCTAGTGAATGGGCTCAAATGAATTCACGTGCAAAAGGAAAGATGCTTAGAATGATGTCCTCTATCTACCACAAAAGTTTCAGGCCAAACGGACGTGTACGTGAGGTGCACGTGAAATGGGTCCAATTCACGTGCAAGTATGGTTGTCTTCTAAATGATGCAAGGAGGCTAGGGGTGAAGTTTGAGAGCATTTGGAGTGCATATGGAGTTGCACGTGAATTGGGGAATTCACGTGCAAATTGGCGTGCAGCCATATTTTTGCATGGTTCCCTTGGTTTTGACATTCTAATGATCTTTCTCCAAAGGACCATGTTGAAATTCTGAGTATTTTGGCCTATATGGGTGCGGAAAGGTGCTAACTTGTGTGATCAAAACTACGTCGTTTTGATCCTGGGATTTACTTAATCAAAACTACGTCGTTTTGATGTGGGTAGTGTCTATATAATGAGGGCTTGAGTTTGAGTTTAGGGTTCTTGTGTTCTTCTTTGCTGCAGCTGTTGCCAGAGAGAGAGAGAGAGAGAGAGAGAAAGAGGAACTCCAGGCAGTTGCCGTGGTGGTTCGCGTCGTTGGAAGGTGTCTAGCGTAGAGGTTAGGACAAAAGCCTGAGGTAGGGATTCATGTTCTTCCTAACTCTCCTCTGTTCTAGGATATTCGCCTATATATATATATATGTAAATCCATATAGGTGTGATCTCCTATATGGATGTTGGCCTTAGATGGCATGTTCCGTTGATTCGATGTTGAATTTGGCCTGAGGATTTTCTGGGTTTGTTTATGCCCACCATGTGTTTGATGAAATGTCTGTGAGGCCTGCATGCCATGTATTCAATATAATGCCCGTGAGACCTTGTATATGGGTGTCTGATGATATACCTACGTGACTGGTGTGTACTGTGTTTGACTTATATTTGATTTTAAGCCTATGAGGCTGATGTGTGTGGCTTGTATTCGACCATGTTGGTCCCTCCGAAATCAAGTGTAAATCTTTGTCTTGAGTTTATATGTTGAGATGTAATGCTATACCGTTTCGTTGGTCTGTTTGAGACCGAGCCGAGATATGGGCCAGGCACAATGTGGACCCCTTTGAGATTTGGCCAGGACGTGGTCCTGAGTCTCGGTGTAGCACTCACGACGGTGGGCTAAATCTACACCCATTCCTGAGGGTAGGTATGGCGCCCGAGGAGGTGGTTGACCATATCTGACTCGGGTGGAAAATGTTGCATTGGTGTCCATGCAACATTCGCCTGGATGTGGTACGTCATGTCGCCGTGGTGGCGGGGTGTCCTCTCGCCCTTCGGTGCGGGCTCAGGTAAAGAGTGTTTACTGGGTGATGTTTGCTGCTTTAGCCTTAGGCACGACACGAGCACAAGCATACACATATCATGCATGTTGTAGAGCGGGACGGGTCTGGGGAGACTGGATCCCTACTGAGCTATGGTTTGCTCACCCCTCCTATAAACTGTTCTTTTGCAGGGTTTAGCAGGCGGTAGGTGAAGGCTGAGGAGCTAGGTCCCTGAGGCTGGGAGTTTTATGTTATTTCCTTTGTTGTACTTGTGGTTTTATGTTTTGGAATTTGGTTTGGTTTTATTTGTAACAGTACACCTGGCATCATAGGAGTTTTTCCCGACTGGGTTGTAATAAACATTTAGTCTTTGAAATGAAATAAAATGAGATGTTGTTATTCAATTTGTGTTTGTATGCATGGTTTGGGAGCAGGAGCATGCCCCTTGGCATGTTAGCCTGGTTGTGCAGGTTTGGGACAGCACCCGTGCCAGAAGTCCTTTTAAGGTGCTTACACCAACGCCTTGTCCCTTCAGGTGCGTGCATGGGCAGTCACTACTCATTTCCAAGTGGAAGGAAATTGGGGCGTGATAGGGGGAGTCCAAAATTAATGACTTCTGCTACAAATCCTTGAAGCGCCCCAGGACCTACACCAGGTGATAGAGGAAGAAATTTGGAGAATAACGCACTTGACCGAGCTCCATTCTGATTTAAAATGAAGAAGTTATGGCCAAAACAACTTTCTTTGGAAAAATTCAAACTTGCCAAAAGACGGTCAATGCCCCTGGTCAAACTGCCCGAAAAAGTGATCATGCGAAACTCTCCAAAATGTCTATGTAGGCGAATACGGGTCTTCCCAAACAATCCCTAAAAGGTCGTCCATTTTTGCATTGTGGGTAAGGGTAAAAAGGTAATTAAAAGTAAAAAAACTTCGGGGTTGACCGTTGACTGTTGACCGTTGACCTGCCGACACTTCGACCCCTTGACCTTTGAAGCCTCGAAGCCCCAAAGCATCGAAGCCCCGAAGCCTCGAAGCCTCGAAACCCCGAAGCCTCGAAGCCTCGAAGCATCGAAGCCTCGAAGCCTCGAAGCCCTGGTGCCGACACTCCGACCTTCGACTCGCCTTTTCGACCCTCTGACCCTTGACTCTCGAAGCCTATAAACCTTCGACCCGCGACTTACGAACCTTGACACGCGACCTACGACGCTTTGACCTACAACGCCTTGACCTACGAACCTTCGAACCTTGACCTACGACCCACGGACCCTCGAAGCCTGTCAACCTCCGACCTTCGACCCCTCGACTCGTTGACCGTTGACCTTTGACCTGCCGACACTTCAACCCGTTGAATCGTTGACTTTTGCCCCACCTGAAATTTCGACCCATCGTGTCACGCCCCGGATTTCCAACCCGAGGAAACCGGTACGTGACTCCCCATTCACCCACACGGAGGGCAATGGGGTTGGATTACTGGATGCCACACATGTAAGGACCCGTACCTTGAGTTAGTCAGTTTTACCTCCTGGAGTAGAGTTTTTCTAGATTTTGACCTAGTAAATGGACTCCAATGAATTCACGTGCAAAAGGAAAGATGCTTAGAATGGTGTCCTCTATCTACCACGAAGTTTCAGGCCAAATGGACATGTATGTGAGGTGCACGTGATATGGGTCCAATTCACGTGCAAGTGTAATTGTCTTCTAAATGATGCAAGGAGGCTAGGGGTGAAGTTTGAGAGCATTTGGAGTCCATATGGAGGTGCACGTGAATTGGGAATTCACGTGCAAATTGGCGTGCAGCCATATTTTTGCATGGTTCCCTTGGTTTTGTCATTCTAAGGAACTTTCTCCAAAGGACCATGTTGAAATTCTGAGTATTTTGGCCTATATGGGTGCGGAAAGGTGGTAACTTGTGTGATCAAAACTACGTCGTTTTGATCCTGAGATTCACTTAATCAAAACTACGTCGTTTTGATGTTGTGTTGTCTATATAAGGAGGAGGAGTCCCTCTGTTTTAGGTTTAGGGTTTGTTGCTTCACCGGCCGTCGCGAGAGAGAGAGAGGGAAGGAGAGCTCCTGGTTGCCGCCTGGGCGTCTTGCGTGGGTGGTCGGTGACTCGTGGGTGGACGGCGTTCGGCTTGGGATCGGCTGTTCTTGTGTTGTTGCGTTTTCCTTGAGGTAGGGGTTCTGTTCTTCCTAAATCCTCCTCTGTCCTAGGGTCCTAGGGCAGAATATGAGATATCTGTTATATTATTTATATGTAAATTCATATAGGTGTGACCTCCTATATGAATGTTGGCCTTCAAGTGGCATGTTGGTGTGATTCGTGGATTACATGCTTTGTGTTCGATGAAATGCCTGTGTGAATATAGCTGTATGCATATGCCCATTACGTGTTTGGTAATATGCCTGTGTGGCTGGATTTGTGGTTTAGTGTATGTGTCTTGTGTGTTTGCTCTATTTTCCTGAATGGTTGGGTTTGTGCGCTTGTGAACGGGTGCACACCAAGTGTTTGGTGGTATGCTCGAGTGACCATGTGTGTTGTGTGCTTGATTGTGGTATCTGGCCTGAAGAGGCGGTTAAAGAACTTTGCCTGAGAGGCGGTTAAATCACTTGGCCTGAAGAGGCGGTTAAATCACTTGGCCTGAAGAGGCGGTTAAATAACTTGGCCTGAAGAGGCGGTTAAATCACTTGTGTTTTGTGTGGTGGATAATTGTGACGACCGATGTGGTTTGTTATTGTTTGTTGAGATTGTTGTAACACGTCACCGCACCTGTGCACATGCATGTAGCCGCTAGGAGCATGGGAAGGGTTGGGGAGACTTGATCCCTACCGAGCCGTGGTTGCTCACCCCTCCTACTTGTGTTTGCTTGTTTTCCAAGGGACTTACAGGCGTTAGGTGGATACACCAAGGTGGAAGACCTTATCCATTTTACTCTTCCATTTATGTTGTTTTCTTTTATGGGAACTCGATGTAACCCCAGTGGGGATGGGATTGGAAAGAATTCTGTTGTAATAAACTGGTTTGGAATATTTTTATGAATATTACTTTCTTGAATGGGTTGTGGATGTTTGAAATGTAAAATTCTTGGTTTGTATCCTAACCGCTTTGCCCTCCGTGTGGGTAAAAGGGGAGTCACGTGCCGGTTTCCTCGGGTTGGAAATCCGGGGCGTGACAACACAAGCAAGTCTAACAATTACAATAAATCAAATAGGCCACATCTTTATTTAATTCCAAAACATCAAAGGTTCACAAAACAACCAAGTCCCTGATTACAGTTCAATCCCTTAGTACATTCCCCTCCCTGGGGTTACATAAATCATAAAAGTACATTACTGAAATGAACAATAAAGTGGAGAGGGTCTTCCACCTTGGTGTATCCACCTAACGCCTGTAAGTCCCTGGAAAACAAACAAACACAGTAGGAGGGGTGAGCAACCACAGCTCAGTAGGGATCATGTCTCCCCAACCCATCCCATATTCCTAGCATCTACATGCCATGTGTACAAGTGCAGTGTCGTGATACAATAATTTCAACAGACATAATAACAACCACATCAACAATTTACAATCTTCCACTGCCACACAGGCTAACATTTTAACCACAAGTGATTTAACCGCCTCTTCAGGCCAAGTTATTTAACCGCCTCTTCAGGCCAAGTGATTTAACCGCCTCTTCAGGCCAAGTGATTTAACCGCCTCTTCAGGCCAAGTGATTTAACCGCCTCTTCAGGCCAGATACCACAGTCAAGCACACAACACACATGGTCACTCAAGCATACAACCAAACACTTGGTGTGCACCCGTTCACAAGCGCACAAACCCAACCATTCGGGCCATAGAGCAAACATCCAGCATACATACATACACTAAACCACAAGTCCAGCCACACGGACATATTACCAAACACTTAATGGGCATATACACACAGCTAAGTTCACACAGGCATTTCATCAAACATGTAGCAGGCATGTCATATAGGCATCTTATCAAACATTTTTCATGCATCACACAAACACCAGGAAACACCACAATCGCCATTGAAGGCCAACATTCATATAGGAGGTCACACCTATATGAATTTACATATAAATAATATAACAGATATATTCTGCCCTAGGACCCTAGGACAGAGGAGGATTTAGGAAGAAAGAATCCCTACCTTAAAACAGATCTTCCTTGCTCCCGCGCTAAACGCCATCCTCCCCACGCAAGATGCTCCCGGCAAGAACCAAAGAACTCCCCTTCCTTCTCTCTCTCTAGCTCTCTCTCTCTCTACGACGGCGCAGCGAGTTGAAGAGAACCCTAAACCTAAAACAGAGGGCTTCTCCTCCTTATATAGACAACACAACATCAAAACGACGTAGTTTTGATTAAGTGAATCCCAAGCATCAAAACGACGTAGTTTTGATCACACAAGTTAGCACCTTTCCGCACCCATATAGGCCAAAATACTCGGAATTTCAACATGGTCCTTTGGAGAAAGTTCCTTAGAATGTCAAAACCAAGGGAACCATGCAAAAATATGCTCGCACGCCAATTTGCACGTGAATTCCCCAATTCACGTGCAACTCCATATGCACTCCAAATGCTCTCAAACTTCACCCCTAGCCTCCTTGCATCATTTAGAAGACAACCACACTTGCACGTGAATTGGACCCATATCACGTGCACCTCACGTACATGTCCATTTGGCCTGAAACTTCTGTGGTAGATAGAGAACACCATTCTAAGCATCTTTCCTTTTGCACGTGAATTCATTGGAGTCCATTTACTAGGTCAAAATCTAGAAAAACTCTACTAAGGAGGCAAAACTGACTAACTCAAGGTACGGGTCCTTACATCCTCTCCCCCTTAAGACTTTTCGTCCTCGAAAAGAAATGACATACAAGGGAAACAAACACAAGCTAGCCATTTGCCACACGGCGAGCCACAACACCCAAATGGGTCATACACCACACACAGCACAACAGCACATAACAGTACCACCATAATCCATAACCACAATAATGCACATAACACATGTACGCATGGCACGAATACACATCTCAAAGCACATCACAATTAAGCACATGTCTTTAAAAGACAATACAAATACATCAACTAATACAAGAAAACACAAAACACATCACACCCTTGGCCAACAGCCACCTCCCACGCTTAAGATTGTTCGTCCTCGAACAAGTCTGGGTACTGCTTACGCATCACGGACTCACGTTCCCATGTCTCCTCCTCAATGCCACAGTGCTGCCACAGCACGCGAACCAAAGGAATAGCACGACCACGCAAAAGCTTCTCTTGCCGATCGAGGATACGGATAGGGGCCTCAATGACGGACATGTCATCCTCAATGTCCAACGTCCCCCAATCAATCACATGAGTGGGGTCAGGGTGATACTTCCTCAACTGGGACACGTGAAACACGTTGTGCACTCGACTCAGCCGCGGCGGTAACGCTAACCGGTAGGCCACAGGCCCTACACGATCCAGAATCTCAAAAGGACCAATAAACCGCGGAGATAGCTTGGAACCTCGCCCAAACCGTCGATGTCCACGACGTGGAGAGACACGAAGGAACACATGATCACCAACAGAAAACTCCAAAGGTCGCCGTCGCTGATCCGCATAAGATTTTGGCCGACTCGAGCCGACAACAAACGCCGACGAATCAACTTGACCTTCTCGGTAGCCTCTTGAACCAACTGCGGTCCCAAGAGAGCCGTCTCCCCCACCTCGGTCCAACACAAAGGGGATCGACACGGCCGTCCATACAACGCCTCAAAAGGAGCCATCCCAATGGATGCCTGATAAGCGTTGTTGTAGGCAAACTCCACCAAGGGAAGGTGAGTTGCCCACGAACCCCCAAAATCTAGCACACAAGCCCTCAACATGTCCTCCATGGTCCGATTCGTCCGCTCGCTCGACCGTCGGTCTCAGGGTGAAAGGCTGTACTCAAGTGAAGCTTGGTCCCCATAGCCTCCCTGCAAACCGGCCCAAAAACGGGAAGTGAACCTCGAATCCCGGTCCGAGACAACCGATGAGGGTACGCCATGCGTCTCACAATCTCGTTCATGTACAGTGACTCAAGGTCCCAATAGAGTCCCGCTCGCGAACAGCAAGGAAATGGGCCGACTTTGTGAGTCGATCCACAATCACCCAAATCATATCCTTCCTCCCAGTTGTGGGTGGAAGACCAGTCACAAAATCCATCGCGATATGGTCCCACTTCCACTCTGCTATGGGCAAGGGCTGTAACATGCCCGCCGGCCGCTGATGCTCAGCCTTCACCTGCTGACACGTGAGGCACCGCGAAACAAAGGCAGCTACATCGCGTTTCATCCCAGGCCACCAAAAATGTCCGCGAAGCGCATGGTACATCTTCGTACCCCCTGGATGCACAGCAACTCTAGATTGGTGAAACTCCCTCATCACCTCATCCCTGAGGGAAGAAGCTACTACCAACCGCCCCTGAAATGACAACTCATGCTCAGGACCCTCTGTCCAGTCCTCAGATAGCTCACCAGCCTCAATACGGGCACGGAGAACCTCACACTCAATGTCACCCAGCTGTTCCTCCCGGACGCGCTGGTACAACTCAGGCACTACCACCAAAGGACTCAGGACTGTCCCACCATCACGAACAACAGGCTGCACTGCAACATCGCCAACTGCTCCATCAGCTTCCACTCTCTCACGGCCACCTCAGCTTTCCCTTTTCTACTCAATGCATCAGCCACAACATTACCCTTGCCCGGGGTATAGGCAAGAGTAAAATCAAAGGTCTGCAAATACTCCACCCATCTCCTTTGCCTCAAATTCAAGTCCTTCGAGTAAAGATGTATCGAAGGCTCTTGTGATCCGAGAACACTACAAACTTTTCCCCCCAAGAGGTAGTGCTGCCAACTCTTCAGGGCGAAGATAACGGCCGCTAACTCAAGGTCATGAGTAGGATAATTCTGCTCATGAGGCTTCAACTGCCTTGACCCATAAGCTACCACACCGTGCTCCTCGCATAAGCACACACCCCAAACCAACCCTGGACGCATCACAGGATACCTCATATGGAATATCCTCCCTAGGCAACCTCAACACAGGTGCGGTGGTCAAACGGGTTTTGAGAGTCTCAAACACCCGCTGGCACTTGTCCGTCCACTCAAATTTCACTCCTTTCCTAGTCAACGCCGTCATAGGAGCCGCCAAACGGGAGAACCCCTCTACAAAACGACGATAGTACCCCGCCAAACCAAGAAAACTACGGATCTCAAAAACGTTGGTTGGCCTCGCCCACGATGCCACGGCCTCAATCTTGGCCGGGTCCACCCTAACTCCCTCAGTGACACCACATGGCCAAGAAAGTGAACCTCCTGCAGCCAAAACTCACACTTGCTAAACTTAGCAAACAGTGCTGGTCCCTCAAGGTTTGCAACTTGTTGCCAAGTGCTCCACATGCTCCCTCTCGGTCTTGGAATACACCAAGATATCGTCGATAAACACCACCACGAACGAGTCTAAGTATGGGGCAAAGACTTGGTTCATCAAATGCATGAACACCGCCTGGCGCATTAGTGAGCCCGAAAGGCATCACTACCCACTCATAATGCCCATACCGCACCGAAAAGCCATCTTAGGGATGTCCTCCTCCCTAACCCTGAGCTGGTGATACCCCGACCGTAAATCTATTTTGGAAAACCACCTGGGCCCCACTCAATTGGTCAAACAGGTCATCTATCCGAGGCAACGGGTACTTGTTCTTCACCGTCACCGAATTCGGCTTCCTGTAGTCGATGCAGAGACGAAGCGTGCCATCGGCCTTCTTAGCAAAGAGCACCGGGGCACCCCAAGGTGAGGTACTTGGTCTGATATACCCTTGGTCCCCCAACTCCTCGATTTGCCTCTGCGCCTCCCTCGGCTCGGCTGGTCCCATACGATGCTACTTGGGAAATCGGACCCGTCCCTGGCACTAACTCAATGGTGAACTCCACACTCCTCTTAGGTGGCAAACTCCTCAACTCTTCAGGAAAAACATCCTGAAATTGGTCCACAACAGCGGGCCACACCCTCCTTTCCACAAGGTCGTGGTCGCTAACCTTGTGGGTAATGGCACCCCACCGGTCCAACACGGCCCGGCCCGACTCGCCTCACAATCCCACTCCCCCTCCGAGGGTGCAAGAGGTCCCTCGCAGGTGTCACGAAGGTCACACGCCGCCGATAACAATCTATCTTGGCCTGGAAAGCCATAAGCCAATCCATACCCAAGATCAGGTCGAACGTCCTCAAAGGCATCACATGCAAGTCAAAACTCGGCTCCACCTCGCCTATGGTTAACACACGGCCACGACACACTCGCCGTACCTCAATCATGCCTCCCACCGGAGACTCCACAACTAGGGGCCTCGCGGCCTCCACACAGGCTAACCCCAAGCCGTCTATTACAAGCTCAAGAACAAACGAACATGATGCACCCGTATCGAAAAGAACAGAAGCTAATGTACGGGAGATCAAGAGGGTACCTCTAACCACCGATGGTCCTGCTCCACCCTCAGCTGGTGGGGGCGGTAGCTCAGCCTCCTCCTGGTATGTCGCCTCCAGCGCAAACACCCTTCCTTGGCCCGTGCCACTTGTCGGCTCACTCACCTGGACGCTTCCCGCTAAGGTTGCCTCCAGCCCTCTGGTCCGCTGCCGCTCCGGCCTCCCCTGGGGTCGGGTCCGACTAGATCCTTCCTGGCTGGCCCGCCACCGACGAGCCGGTCTCTCACTGGTGCACGGAAGCTAGCATCACTCCTCACGCCGGATGCCGCGCCCCCTGTTCCCCTGTTGCCACTCCTGCAAACCCGGCGCAAATGTCCCTCTCGTCCACAGTTGTTGCATCGCCAGTCCTTCTTGGGGCACTCCCCTTTGAAGTGACCCTGCTCTCCATAGCAGTGGCATCTACTCGGTAGACTCCCAGGATGGACCACCCCTGTCTTCCGCCGCCAAAGATGAACCTCCTAGGGTTCACAGGATGTCCGACCCTGATCGCGAAAAGAGCCGCTATCCCTCTCCTCCGTCTTGAGCCTCTTGGACCCTGCATCTCGATCAGGCCCACTCGCAACCGGCGCCCCCGATGGGCCTGCCTCCCACCTTCCAGCTCTCTCTCGCCTATACGGGCCATCTCCACGGCCTCGCGATAGGTCCTCAAGCGTAGAATCGCCACCCTCTCCCTAAGGGCTGGCCTAAGACCCAGAGTGAACTTGTGGGCCTTCAGGTCCTCCTTTTCCACGAGTCTCAGGAGCAAACCTACTCAATCTCCGGAACTCCCGCTCATACTCAGGTACCGTCTTGGATCCCTCGCTTCAAGCTGCCAAATTCTTCCCTCTTCTTGCCATCTCACCGATTCCTGGGAAGAACTCATCATGGAAGAGTTGCAAGAACTCCTCCCAAAACATGAGTTGCACCGCACGGCTCCCCGCAACACTCGTCCACCACTCCAGAGCATCCCCCTCCAGCCGCCGAATTGCCAGGCCGCACCTTATCCTCCTCCCTGGGCAGGGGAAAGGAGAACACATGCTCAATCTGCCTCAACCATTGCTCGCCTACCACAGGATCTTCTCCCCCCTTAAATCGCGGAGGTTGTTCCTTTTGGAACCGTGTCACCACGTCATCCTCTCGCACGGGTCGGTACACCACCCAGCGAACTCTCACGCTCACGAGGCAGCCCTCCTACTGGTGGTGGTGGTGGCACCACCGCTGTGCCGCCATCTCACGGCGCACCTCCTCCCGAACGTCCCGCCGGAGTCCCTCCCGTAGCTCTCGTACCTCCAGCCGGATGCCTTCTTGTAGCCGTGCCGGTAACAACGCATGCCCCCCCAACGGATGGCCCCGCACCCGGACCCTCATGGGCAGATGACTCATCGCCCATTGCCCGGACGCACGTGTCACTCTTCTCGGCGGCATTCTTACTACACGAAGTAAGAAGCACAACGTCAAAACAAATTTTGATAATCTATCGCGTCACTACCTCTACCCCACCGATCAATTTCACTAACACATGACATTACACACATACATTGCATCAATCACATTTCACAGTTCACATCCAAGACACGTTGCCAAACAAATCGAGTTGCACATTGCACTTAATCATGTGATCTTATCCACGGTTTAGCATACATTCACAGCAAATGCAACTAGTGCCCTAATGCCAATGCATGCAAATCCTATCACAAGATCGGACTACCCTAAGTACACCTTGGAGGCTCAAAGAGGACCATGTTGATCAGGCATGTCCCTCCAGGCTCCTCCAAAGGACTTAGGATAACCAAGTCCGCCCACTACCCTAGGCCAACTAGACCATGCTCGATACCATATTGTCACGCCCGGATTTCCAACCCGAGGAAACCGGTACGTGACTCCCCATTCACCCACACGGAGGGCAATGGGGTTGGATTCCTGGATGCCACACAAGCAAGTCTAACAATTACAATAAATCAAATAAGCCACATCTTTATTTAATTCCAAAACATCAAAGGTTCACAAAACAACCAAGTCCCCGATTACGAGTTCAATCCCTTAGTACATTCCCCTCCCTGGGGTTACATAAATCATAAAAGTACATTACCGAAATGAACAATAAAGTGGAGAGGGTCTTCCACCTTGGTGTATCCACCTAACGCCTGTAAGTCCCTGGAAAACAAACAAACACAGTAGGAGGGGTGAGCAACCACAGCTCAGTAGGGATCATGTCTCCCCAACCCATCCCATGTTCCTAGCATCTACATGCCATGTGTACAAGTGCAGTGTCGTGATACAATAATTTCAACAGACATAATAACAACCACATCAACAATTTACAATCTTCCACTGCCACACAGGCTAACATTTTAACCACAAGTGATTTAACCGCCTCTTCAGGCCAAGTGATTTAACCGCCTCTTCAGGCCAAGTGATTTAACCGCCTCTTCAGGCCAAGTGATTTAACCGCCTCTTCAGGCCAGATACCACAGTCAAGCACACAACACACATGGTCACTCAAGCATACAACCAAACACTTGGTGTGCACCCGTTCACAAGCGCACAAACCCAACCATTCGGGCCATAGAGCAAACATCCAGCATACATACATACACTAAACCACAAGTCCAGTCACACGGACATATTACCAAACACTTAATGGGCATATAAACACAGCTAAGTTCACACAGGCATTTCATCAAACATGTAGCAGGCATGTCATACAGGCATCTTATCAAACATTTTTCATGCATCACACAAACACCAGAAACACCACAATCGCCATTGAAGGCCAACATTCATATAGGAGGTCACACCTATATGAATTTACATATAAATAATATAACAGATATATTCTCGCCCTAGGACCCTAGGACAGGAGGAGGATTTAGGAAGAACAGAATCCCTACCTTAAAACAGATCTTCCTTGCTCCCGCGCTAAACGCCGTCCTCCCCACGCAAGATGCTCCGGCAGCAACCAGCAACTCCCCTTCCTTCTCTCTCTCTAGCTCTCTCTCTCTCTACGATGGCTGCAGCAGTTGAAGAGAACCCTAAACCTAAAACAGAGGGCTTCTCCTCCTTATATAGACAACACAACATCAAAACGACGTAGTTTTGATTAAGTGAATCCCAGCATCAAAACGACGTAGTTTTGATCACACAAGTTAGCACCTTTCCGCACCCATATAGGCCAAAATACTCAGAATTTCAACATGGTCCTTTGGAGAAAGTTCCTTAGAATGTCAAAACCAAGGGAACCATGCAAAAATATGCCTGCACGCCAATTTGCACGTGAATTCCCCAATTCACGTGCAACTCCATATGCACTCCAAATGCTCTCAAACTTCACGCCTAGCCTCCTTGCATCATTTAGAAGACAACCACACTTGCACGTGAATTGGACCCATATCACGTGCACCTCACGTACATGTCCATTTGGCCTGAAACTTCTGTGGTAGATAGAGGACACCATTCTAAGCATCTTTCCTTTTGCACGTGAATTCATTGGAGTCCATTTACTAGGTCAAAATCTAGAAAAACTCTACTCAGGAGGCAAAACTGACTAACTCAAGGTACGGGTCCTTACACATCGCACCTTCGACCCTGCCGACATTCTGACCCTTAACGTCTGACTTTCGCTGTTTGGCTCCTCTTGCTGGCTTTTCTTGCTGGCTGCTCACGAGATGTGTTTTTATTTGCTGGCAATTGTCAAAGATGCCTTTCAACGCCTGTCAAATGCATGCGCTCACAAAAGAACGAAACGGCAATCACGAGCTGCCCCATTTTACGCACAGGCTGTCCAACCACCAGACAAAGCACAAAATCTGCAATTAAAAAAACGCTGGCCTTCATAATAGAGCATTAAATGCAGCAATTAATGACAATCCAGCCAAAAATTCTGCCAGCCTTTAAATCCAGGCTCCTGTCCACGCGAGAAAGAGAGACACAGAGAGACCCATCGATACATAAAAAAAAAACGCCCCGAGAAAAAACACAAAGCCATCATCGTTGAAAAAACCTGCTACCATTATTACACCCCAGCCTCGTCCTAGCGCAAAAGAGAGAGAAAAAAAAGAAAAAAAATAGAGAGTTGAGCACGAGAAAAAAAAAACAAAACAAAAAAAAGAGAAAAAGAAAACAGAGAGGCACGAAAACCTGCTACCATTTTCAACCATACCCAGCTGTCTGATCAAAAAAAAAAGAGAGGAAGAGTTCAGCTCCCAGACGAAAAGAAAACGCCCAGATTACACCCAAAAAATACCTAGATTTTTCGCCCCAAATTCTCCCTCTTCCAAAATCAAAAAAGCTACCCAGATTTTTCCCCTTTCAAGCTTCTTTTCCAAAAAGAAAAAAAGCAGATCTCCCAGACTTTTTTTTCCCTTTACGAGTTTTCTTGCCCAAAGCAAAGAAAACTCTGCCATCTTCAAACCCCCTCTCACGTTTTTTCTGCCCAAAACCCCAAATAAAAATCCTCTCATCATTTGCTCTCGGTTCCAACACAAGACCTGACCTCCATGATATATCCCATCTGATTTTTGTAATTACTGGATTTGGTGCCTTTTCAATCTGAAGAATAGCGGCACAGACAGGATAACTCAAACGGAAGGCCAGTGTTGAAGTCCTACCCAAACTAAAGTCGGTTCAATTTCTAATTCATTTGTATTTGTGTGTTTATTGCTTCTTAGCTTATTTATATCCATACTTGATGTAAGCCATAGTATTTTGTTCTGTTTATGATTGTTGATACTGTCTATGTTGTAATATGTAAAGTGCAGTAAAAAAAAAGAGGGACAAAAAATAGAGACATGAGAAAAAAAAAAGAGTGATAAAAAAGATGAAAAAGAGTGCTTTTATTTTACTTTTGTGGATGTCACACTCACGCACTCCACATCTATTTTGATATATGCGTTCCTATGTATTTTCAATTATTGAAATGCGTAGATTTAGGTTCAAAGCTTTAAAAAACACACAACAAAAAAAATAACAAAATGTATTCCACAAAATGTTTTTCCAAAAGGTCTTCTATAACATGTTTTTCTATAAAAAGTTTTCAAAATGTGTTCAGAATGTCTCCTTAAAAAAAACAAAACAAAAAAACGTTTTCAAAACCACAAAAAATGCATTTCAAGTCAAAAAAAGAAAAAGAAAAAAGAAAGCATCTAAAAAATGCACGTTTCCATATTTAGGAGTTCCAATTCCATTTAAAACACAAAGAAAAAAACATGCTTTACCTTCCAAAAAAAAAAAAGAAAAAAAAAACACAAAAGAAAGCAAAACCAAAACAAATCGTTTTTTACAAAACATAAAAGAAAAATATGTATGTTTTCTAACCCAAAAAACCAAAAAAGGGGAAAATAAAAACCATTTTTAGGACTTAAATTTCCAAAAGAAAAAACCAAAACCAACATCAACTGGTAGGATCTCATTCTTCACTTCAAACAAAAACCCAAAACTTTTAGGATTCCCTTTAGGGATTTAGGGTAAATCAATTTTAACCATAACTTTGACAAATAACTTAGCCAAATAAAAATCATACTCTTTAGGAAACTTAACCTAGTCATGGCAGTACAAATAAAATAAAAACCTCCTCCTCCTAAATTAGATACCGAAAGGGCGCTGTAGGGGTGCTAATCCTTCCCTACACGTAACCAACTCCCGAACCCTTCTCTGATAACGCGGACCACACACTTGAAACAACTCAAAGTAGAGGGTATCCAACTGTACCCCAAAAACAGTTGGTGGTGACTCTAAAATTTCTCACCATTGGTCTAGTTTGAGCTCACCCCAAACGGGCCCGGACGAAAACCAGTGATGACAATGATGTCAATGAAAACATAGTATGCGAAAGCGAAATGAGATGCCTAAGGTTTGACCAAAGTCCAAACTTGGAGCAGCCAGTGTTTGAAGGTGATGAGAATGAGGTAGAGGAGACACCCGAGCTACTGGGAGAGATCAAACGCCTATTGGAAAGGGACGATTGCTTATCCATTCCAAGTGAAGACCCAGTAGAAACAGTAAATTTGGGGACGGCAGCCGAACCAAAAGAATTGAGGGTAGGGTCTTTGATAGCTACTGACATCAAAAAGCAATTAATTGAGCTGTTAAGAAGCTACATAGATGTTTTTGCATGGTCATATCAAGATATGCCGAGATTAGACGCAAGCATAGTGCAGCATCACATATAGGTGAAATCAGAGTGCAAGTCAGTGCTGCAAAAATTGCGAAGAATGAGACCGAAGATGCTACTGAAGATTAAAGAAAAAGTCAAAAAGCAATGGGACGCAGGTTTCCTAAGTGTCTCCCACTATCCAGAATGGGTGGCCAATGTTGTACCATTGCCGAAGAAAGGAGGCAAAGTTCGCATGTGTGTCGATTATAGAGATCTGAACTGGGCCAGTCCGAAAGATAACTTCCTGCTTCCTCATATTGATACCTTGGTGGATAATATAGCAAAACACGCTCTGTTCTCATTCATGGATGGATTCTCAAGCCATAATCAAATTCGCATGGGCCCTGAACACAAGGAGAGGACCACATTCACAACACTTTGGGCACATTTTGTTATAATGTGATGCCGTTCGGCCTAAAGAATGCAGGAGCAACCTATCAGCAAGCCATGGTGACCCTATTCTATGATATGATGCATAAAAAAGTCGAGGTCTATGTGGATGACATGATAGCCAAATCCCAGAACACTAAAGATCACACTAAAGTACTCCGCAAGCTTTTCAACAGGCTAAGGAAATATCAGCTCAAATTGAACCCCGAAAAATGCACTTTCGGAGCCATGTTGGGAAAACTATTGGGTTTCGTTGTAAGCCAAAAAGGAGTGGAAATTGATCCAGATAAAGTTCGAGCTATCCAAGAGATGCCCCCACCACGAACCATCAAGAAGGTTAGAGGATTCCTCGGGAAGTTGAATTACATTGCCCAATTCATTTCACAATTGACGGCCACATGTGAACCCATTTTCAAGACGTTACAAAAAAATAACCCCGAAATTTAGAATGACAAGTGTCAAAAAGCCTTTGACAGGATCAAGCAATATTTGTCTAATCCACCTATTTTGGTCCCACTAGTATCAGATAGGCCTTTGATTTTATACTTGACTGTTCAGGGGTCATCAATGGGTTGTGTCTTAGGGCAACATGATTCTACAAGCAAAAAGGAGCAGGCAATTTATTACTTAAGTAAGAAGTTCACTATCAATGAAGAGAACAATATCTCATTGGAAAAAACATGTTATGCCCTTGTTTGGACAACAAGAAGACTGAGGTACTATACTCTTTATCACACTACATGGTTTATTTCAAGGCATGATCCGGTGAAATATCTCTTAGAAAAACCATCAATTTCTAGACGAATCGCTAAATGGCAATTAATCTTGTCAGAGTACGATATCATCTACGTACCTCAAAAAGCTATAAAAGAAAGTGCGATAGCTGATTACTTGGCAAATAGAGCACTAGAAGATTATGAGCCTATGACCATAGGTTTTTCATATGAACATATTAACATCCTTACCACCGAGGAATCAGACATATGGACGATGTGGTTTGATGGAGCCTCCAGTCTCTTAGGGCACGGTGTTGGGGCCCTCTTGATATCTCCAAAAGGCGAACATTTCTCGATAACAGCCAAGTTAACCTTTCCTTGTACCAACAATGTAGCGGAATATGAGGCCTGTGTGATAGGACTTCAAGAAGCAATTAGCAAATGAATTAAAAAATTACAAATGTTTGGTGATTCCGCGCTTGTCATATTCCAAGTAAGAGGAGAATGGGAAACTCGAAACCACAAATTAATCCCATATCGGAAGCATGTTGCAGAGTTAGCTGAGCAGTTCGAAGACATCACGTTTGAGTATATGTCCAGGGAATACAATCAGATTTCTGATGCACTGGTAACTCTAGCCTCCCTCCGTCGGATAGACACAAAGTTGGAAGTTCAGTCCTTCAATATTCACATACAAGATATTCCTGCACATTGTATGGCCATTGAAGGAAATACTAAAGAAAAGCCCTAGTATAATGACATCAGATAGTATTTTCTCAAGCAAGAATACCCAGCAGAGGCCTCGGAGTCTGATAAAAGAAATATCTGAAGGTCAGCATCCAATTATTACCATGATGGTCCCATTCTATATAAGCGAAATCATGACATGGTGTTATTGCGGTGTGTGGCAAAAGAAGAGCCGACACAGATAATGAAAGAAGTGCATGAAGGGGAATGCAGTTCACATGCAAATGGACATGCATTAACAAGACAAATCATACGAATGGGCTATTATTGGGTGACCATGGAAAAAGATTTTATTGAATATGTGTGCAAATGCCTCAAGTGTCAAATTTATGGTGATAAGATCCAAGTACCTCCATCCAAGCTACATGTAATGGTTTCCCCATGTCCTTTCTCGCTTTAGGGTATCGACGTTACCGGACCAATATCTCCGAAAGCATCCAATGGTCACCGCTTTATCTTAGTGGCCATTGATTATTTCACCACATGGGTAGAAGCAGCGTCATATGCTAATGTCACACAAGCCGTGGTGCTTAAATTTCTGCAAAACAACATCATATGTCGATACGGCCTTCCTGAGCATATCATAACAGACAATGCCGTCAATCTAAATAGTTGGATGATGGGTAAGTTGTGTGAAACATACAAAATTCAACACCGCAACTCGACTCCCTATCACTCCAAGATGAATGGAGCAGTTGAAGCTGCCAATAAGAACATCAAGAACATTATCAGAAAGATGACGGAAACATACCATTTGCTTTGCATGCTTATCGCACCTCGGTGCATACATCAATTGGGGCAATGCTGTTTTCTTTGGTCTATGGCATGGAAGCAGTTTTACTTGTCGAAGTGGAGATACCTTCCCTCCAAGTACTCAAAGATACTCAACTCGAAGAAGCAGCATGGGTCCAAAGTCGTTATGAGCAGTTGAACTTAATCGAAGGCAAACGCTTGGCAGCTGTTTGCAGAGGACAACTATATCAACAAAGAATGATGAACAACTACATTAAAAAGGTGAAGCCCAGAAGCTTTCAAGAGGGTGATTTTGTCCTCAAGAAAATCTTACTAATTCCACATGACCATAAAGGCAAGTGGACTGTCAATTATAAAGGCCCATATGTTGTGAAGAAAGCATTCTCAGGAGGCGTATTGATCCTTGCCAAAATGGATGGTGATGAGCTCCCTAACCTAGTGAATAGTGATGTTGTCAAAAGTTTTATGCTTAACTCTCTTGTCCAAATGGGGAGTTGCCTAATCCTTTTTCCTAGACATAGATGGAATAAACATGATGGTAATGAGCAGACTTGGTGAAAACCCGAAAGGGCACTAAGGGTAAAATACAAAGCTCCAACAATAGACAAAGAAGCGAACAAAGGCGGACTTGCTGAAAACTTGAAAGGGCACCAAGGGTAAAATACAAAGCCAAAAAACAAATCCTGAAGCATGAAATCAGTCAAAATCTAGAAGGATCAAGACCACATAAAACAAGGTCCTTTGCAAACAATGGAAACGACACCATCTAAAAAACAACAGCTACAAATGGTGGAAGACTTGGTCAAACCTGAGGCACACTCAAATCAAATTTGTACATTATGCTTTTGAAGACTTGTAATTCTGTTTGTTAAATTATAACAAGGGACACTTTCTATAATATAAATATGTTTTGTGGAATTAAATTGACAAAAATCCCATTTTATATCCCTAATCATATTTTATCGTCTTCATTTCACATTTAATTAGAATATTTTAAATCCCCAGTAGGCTCCTTTGGCATTGCCTTATGGGTAGGGTCAAGCTCAAAATCCTTAAACAAGTCAAGTTCCTCAACTCAGAGTATGAATATCTCTATAGAGTACCAACATCCCCAATGAAGTCATCAAGTCAAGTTCTTCAACACGGGGAAGCTAAGTCAAACAGGCCCTTTATCCACAAAAAGAGGAGTTCCCCAGTGTTGGATCAAACCCAGAATTTGGATAATGCTGATAAAGCCTTATGTAATTTGATCTGAGATCTTTTGTGTTTATTTGATCATTGCAGAAGATATGTTACTAATCTAGAGATGCACTCGTGAGAGCAAAGCTAAGGACAGGATACATAATCCTGATCCGGACAAGAGTGAGTGTCGTCAAACACTTGGTAAATAACCAAGTCACAAATACATACGGAATAAGGAACATTCGTACGGACTAAGAACTTAAAGGATAAGTGCGGAGTAAGGAAACCAGATGCGGAGTAAGGAATCCGGATATCTTACTCACTCGGAGTAAGGAATTTACATACGAAGTAAGGAACTTACATACGGAGTAAGGAACTTACATACGAAGTAAGGAACTTACATACGGAGTAAGGAACTTACATACGGAGTAAGGAACTTACATACGGAGTAAGGAACTTACATGCGGAGTAAGGAAGCGCTAACACGGACTAAGGATTCCAGTACTAAATAGATACGGAGTAAGCAACCACTGACACGGAGTAAGGTTCCGAGCTTCATTAGCTACGGAGTAAGGAAAATTACACCGGACCAAGAAGATACTGCTTCAACTCAACCGCATTTAAAGTTATCAGCTCGTGGCGTCCCGATGTAAGACGAATTTATTGAGAACCTGAAGAATCTTACACATGGATAATCCGGATATGTGGACACAACCTTAATTGTAATTGGGAACTCACAAACGCACTTATACTCTTCGAACCCAAGATCTTGAGCTCCACAAACCGCAGCAGTCAAGGCAGAGAGATTACCGAGGGATAGTTAGTGCTGAACGCATTCCGGAACTACAAGTTCCAAGGTTGTCTCTTAGGAATGTTTTGTATAAATATTCATACTTGTACATTAAAAAGAATATGTTGAGAGAGAGCGCATGTGCATTAGTTAAGAAAAGACTAATTTTGTGTATGCACAAGCGTTTTCAGCTTTGGAGATAGAAGTTGGCTAGTGTGTGAGTTCATCTGTAAACAGAGTGTAAAAGAGTCTTGCTTCTATTTTGTTGTATTTATCTTGTGATAATAAAACAAAATACTTCCACTATCTGGTTATCTTCCGCAGTGATTCTATCACTTAACTAGATAAGTGTTTGTGTCTTAAGAGAAAGAAAAGAGTTATAATAAGAGCCTATTCACCCCCCCCCCCCCCCCCTTTAGGCTCCAAGGGACCATCAAGTGGTATCAGAGCAAGTTCTATTTTGTTCTAAGTAGAGATCCCACTTTCTCAATCTCAGAAATGGCCGAAGAAAGCAGTATGCTATTCAACACTCGCCTTAACTCCGGAGGTGCACAGGAGCCTATCCTGAATCGAAGCAGCAGTGAAAATGTCGACCCACCTCAACCTCTACTCGCGCCGCTTCTCAACCACGGAGTTCGGCTTTACTTTAACGAAACCGCCCAAATTCATACCTGAGCTTTTCTCCCAGTGGAAAGCTCGCATGAAGATGTTTATGGTATGCCATGATCATCTTATGTGGCCATGTCTTCATCAGGAGATTCCAATTCCGATGACTATCGGAGAACATGGAGTTAGGAGGCCAAAGACAGATGCTGAACTTACCAACGATGAAAGAGCCTGGCAGTGCGCTAGTGAAAAGGCTCTGGCTTATGTTACATCGTCTTTGGATTCCGAGGCTTTCACGGACGTCCAGGGCTGCACAACAAAGAAAAGCGTTTGGGACAAACCGACAATCCTCTATGAGGGGAGTCGGTCCCAAATGCAGAATGTGATCTCGCACTCTCGGACGGAACTTTGAGAGTTTTAATCATAAACCGGGCGAATCACTCGAAAGCATCTATCGGAGATTCGGCAAGCTCATTCTTGAGCTAAAGACTGTCAATGAGCACTATTCTCAATCCCAGATCAATGACAAGTTCTTTCGCTCCTTGCCGGATCGCTACTACTCCAAACAACTCCAGATGCAATCGACAAAACCGGCGTATGTTCCCCTTGAAGAACCGTATGGAGAGCTCCGGACTCACGAAGTCAGGTTTAAGTACTCGACAGGGATGAGAAAATAGCTCGGAAAGAAAAGGGGGTAGCTCTCAAAGCTGCGGAATGTCTAAACATACCGAGGAATGATGATACGGACGTGTCCGAGAATTCGATTTCGACGAGGAGGAGGAGATAGCCTTTCTTGTCAAATCCTTTGAGCGATTCCTACGGAAAAGCGAAAAAGGGTTCGAAGACGCTCATCATCATCGTTCCAAAGGAAGGAGCGACCGGAGTCCAGTTCCCAGGAATGTTTCAACCGTGGGAAAACCGGTCACTGGGCCAAGGAATGCAGGTCCAAATCAAAAGTGGCCGAGAAAAGTGACAAGGTAACTCCTCGCCGCTCCACCTCGGACAACAAGAAGAGCAAGAGGAAGGCGCTCGTGACAAAATACATGAGTGGCTCGGAAGAAGAGGAGGAATCCTCGGATGATGAGCCGACCACTAAGCCGAACGTCCGCCTCATGGCAAATACCGAGGTACCTTCTATCTCTCGAGCTCCTGAGTAAATTAGAATATCTTACTACCGCATGTGATCATGAAAAGAATGAGAGATTAATAATTACTCAAATGTACAAAGATATGGAAAGTCGAATAAACGTCTTGAATTTACTATTAATAGACTCGAAAAGGACATCACCGACTTCGAGAGGAAAAGAAACTTGGTATCACGATCTAAGAGCTGAAAATCATTTGTTAAATACCAATCTCTCAGGCCTAAAAGTTATAGTAAAAAGACTCGAAAATGAATCGGAACAGGAAAAGGAAATAAATCGTAAGTGGCTAAAATCCGGGGAAATAGCCTCTACCTTTAGGACCGATCCTGACGACATCCGAGTCAAACCTGGCCTAGGTTCCGAACCATCAACTTCCATAGCTCAAGCTACCGAGTGTCCTCCGGATTTCACTCCTAAACTAACCAATTTATATCCTGTTAGTACATCTAAACCGTTGGATGGTTTCATTTCAGGTGGCACCATAGTTTATGATCACGTGGAGTCGAGGTCATATCGCACTTCCCAACCAAGTAGCACCCGTAAGTAAAGATGAAGGGAAGGCCGCTGCAGCTTAAAGCGAAAACGTAGCACCCAAAAAGAAAGACAAGGCTAAGGCCGACGCATTTAGGGCTAAGAGCGCGTCACCCAAACGCAATGGATTAGGCCACACGGAACAGTAGAAAGTCCAGTAAAATCTAAGAGACCCTGTATCCCCTGTTTGTACTTCACATTATAGTGTTTGTTCCATCTCGTAGGGAAATGGGTCATTATCACTATGAATGTTGGAGTCTATCCGATAGCCGGCTTTGTAATCAATTTCAATCGAATAAAGATCAGTTTTATAAAAGGGGTTCTTCGAGCAAAACAAAATCTAAATCTAAAAGGAGTGTCTCTCCCAAGAAAACCCAAATAAAAGAAGCCGGTTGAAACTAACAAGTTAATGTCAACTTGGAAAGCTAAGAGTCCTAGCAAAATCAAATCCGTAAATGTTGACAATATTGCTACTCTCTCTAACCGCCCGAAACAAGTTTGGGCACCAAAAGTGTAAACCGTTGTCTTTCAGGAGCATCTCTGGAATGCATTGCCGGATCACTTGAAGTTAAAGATCAATAAAAGCAAGTGGATCCTTGATAGTGGATGCTCCGGACATATGACGGGTGATCGACTCGCTTGTAGAAGTTAATGATAAACAAGGTCCATCCGTTTCATATGGCGACAACAACAAAGTTAAGACTGTCAGGTATGGCACTTTAACTAACGGCCGTGTATCAATCACTAAAGTTGCACTAGTCGAAGGTTTAAAGCATAATTTGCTAAGTGTCGGGAATTTATGTGACAAAGGATTTATCATGTTTCCTTTTTGTCCAACACCTGTATAAGAAGAGAAAACTTATCCTGGAGATGTTAAGTTATCCGGATCAAGAGATGGGGACATATACTCAGTGGTCTTAAGAAATAATTCTTCTGACCTTGTATGCTTCCTCACGAAAGCATCAGATGAAGATAGTTGGCTATGGCACAAGCGATGCGCACATTTAAACTTTAAAACTTTGTCTAAATTAGCGTCACTTGATCTTGTCACTGGTCTACCCAAACTCAAGTTCTCCAGAGACTCTCTCTGTCGAGAATGCCAACTTGGCAAACAGACCAAACACAGCTTTAAGAGCAAATCAGTTAACTCAATAATCGCTCCTCTACAACTTCTTCATATGGACCTCTCGTGGTCCTATATCGGTTCCATCACTAGCCGGTACGAGATATACCCTTGTGCTTATCGATGATTTCACCAGATACACATGGGTGATGTTCCTGAAATCAAAGGATCAAACTTTTGAGTATCTAGTAGATCTCTTCAACTGGATAAGCAACTCACAAGGACTGAGCATTAAATGCATCAGGAGTGATCATGGTATAGAATTTGATTTTTCAGAAATGAGATCATATTATTCTCGAACAGGGCATACAAAGATGACTTCTCTGCTCCCGGAACCCCACAACAAAATGGGGTAGCCGAGCGCAAGAATCGTACTTTAGTTGAAGCTGGTAGATCCATGTTAGCAGGGGCAACGCTTCCTCTCTGGCCTATGGGCCGAAGTCGTGTCCACCGCCTGCTATGTTCGTAACGGAACTCTAATAAATAAATCTACCATGAAAACACCCTATGAGATGTGGAGAGGACGAAAACCTTCAATTTCACATCTCGTAGCTTTTGGGTGTACTTGCTATATATCGATAAATGGCAAAGAGACCCGGAATAAATTTGAACCAAAAATCGATGATGGAATTTTTGTCGGGTACTCACTGCATAGCAAGGCTTATCGGGTCTTCAATAGAAAACTTTTTAAAGTTGAAGAATCTATCCATGTGACTTTTGATGAAGCTAATCTTGATTGGTCAAAAGTCGGTTATTCAAATTCTAATATGCAGGTCATGGACAGCAACGTCGATTATTCGAAATTTATGAATGTTCCTGTTACACATCCTGACCAACCACGTGGCATCAGCGAAACACAACGAAATTTTATGGATGATGCTATGGATGACTCTGACTCCGGACTACCATTTAGCTCCGGATATACTCCTACGGATATCCAAAATTCCGGAGCACCTTCAAGTCCGTCCGGACTAGTTAACACTGGAAGAAACAGTGTTTAAGAACCATCTAATTCAACCATACCTCTCAATTTGGAAACATCTAGTCCGGACGAAGCTCAACCAGCCGATACAACTGAACCACCCAATCTGGAAGAGCTTCAAATTGTTCAAGATCATCCAACACATGCACAGAATTATAGATGGACTCGAAACCATCCCTCAAATCAAGTGATTGGTGATCCTACTGTTGGTGTAAGAACAAGAGCAGCCACCTCCAACATAAGTCTTTACTCGTGTTTTCTATCTCAAATAGAACCAAAGGTGGTAGATGAAGCTCTTCAAGATTCGAATTGGATAGAAGCCATGCAAGAAGAGCTGAATCAATTTAAGAGAAATAATGTGTGGACCTTAGTACCAAGGCCTAAGTCTCAGCAAGTCATTGGCGTTAAATGGGTGTTCCGGAACAAGCTTGATACGGATGGAATAATAATCCGGAACAAAGCCAGACTGGTAGCCAAAGGATATCATCAAGAAGAAGGAATAGATTATGATGAAACCTTTGCTCCGGTAGCAAGACTTGAGGCAATCCGAATGTTTCTAGCGTATGCTTCATATGAAAACTTCATAGTTTATCAAATGGACGTCAAGAGCGCATTCCTGAATGGAGACCTTCAAGAGGAGGTGTATGTTGAACAACCTCTCGGCTTCATTGAACCTAAGGCAGGACATCTTGTCTACAAACTTCAGAAAGCTCTATATGGTTTGAAGCAAGCTCCAAGAGCCTGGTACGACACACTATCAGAATTCCTACTTGCTCATAACTTCCAAAAAGGGAAGATAAACACCACCCTATTTCTACGAAAAGAGAACGGATACACTCTAATCGTACAAATATACGTGGATGATATCATTTTCGGATCAACGAATCCGAAGCTTTGTGAAGAGTTTGCTAAGTTGATGACAGGCAAGTTTGAAATGAGCATGATGGGAGAACTGTCCTACTTCCTTGGAATAGAAGTTAAACAATTAAAGGAAGGAATCTTCATTAATCAGGCTAAGTACACTCGCGATCTTATTAAGAAGTTTGGTATGGAAGGTTCATCTCCCGTCAAAACTCCCATGCCTGTCGGTGCCAAGTTAGATCCGGATGTGGACGGCATATCAAGAAATGTGACCGACTACAAGAGGATGATCGGATCCTTGCCGTATCTTACGGCAAGTCGCCCGGACATTATGTTTGCAACTTGCATCTCGTGCACGATACCAAGCGAATCCCAAGGAGTCACATATGCTTCATGTAAAACGGATATTAAGGTATCTCAAGGGAACGATGAATTTGGGACTCGGTACCCAAAGGAGTCCAACTTCACCTTATCCGGATACTCGATGCCGACTTCGCTGGATGTCGCATCGATAGGAAAAGCACAAGCGGTACATGTCGGTTTCTAGGAAATAGATTGATCTCATGGTTCAAGAAGCGAATTCCGTATCAACCTCTACCGCCGAGGCGGAATATATAGTGCCAAGGGAAGTTGCTGCGCACAGCTACTTTGGATGCAAAGTCAACTTACTGACTACGGTTTCAACATGTCATCTATTCCACTCTACTATGACAACACTAGTGTAATTGCCATCAGCAACAATCCTGTCATGCATCCTAAGACGAAGCACATTGAGGTCAGGTATCACTTCATACGCGATCATGTTCTCAAAAAGCATATTTCACTGGAACATGTTGCTATCGAAGATCAATTAGCAGACATACTTACAAAGCCCCTACCCTGATGCGAGGTTCTCTCGAACTACTCTTCCGATTAGGTATGCTTGACTTCTCTGCATAGCTTCACATTTGAATTACCCAATAGTATATTTACTCTCAGAACATGCATTGTACGTTTACTGAAAGTAGTAGAGACTTACTGACTGTATTGCTGATCATACTTACTATTTAACGGCTTCATGCTTCTGATATAAATCTCAACCTCGTATTGGGAGGATGCTTGCGTTTCCCGACTGAAGTCGTTTAAGCTAACATAATTACAGTTTATATGATTTACCTCTTTCGGGTTCATGATCTTAACTTCCATTAATCACCACGTGACAAAAGCATGTTCATTTAGATTACTCTATTAACATGTATAGTTGAAGAAGTGAAATGGGTCAGCTTGGAATGCCTGGTGGATGAATACTCAATCGCAGATCCGATCGCCTACGAAGTATAGTTTTCTAGTAAGATAGACAGTGCTGAACTTCTACAAATCGGAACGGTCAACCGAGAGGATTGCACAATCTACGGGGGAGAAAATGCTTTATATATTATTCAGTAATACCCCCCGTATATGTCTCATGACCTCTTTCCTGATCGTCTATCGAGGGGGAGCTTTTCATTGAGAGGATTAAATGATCTACGGGGGAGAAGCAATGAACCCCTAATATGTCTCGGATTCTCCTTCCTCTAAACTTTTACTTCCGGATCTGACTGGACATGCTGTTTTGAATCAGAAAAGTGGCATGTTTGGATGTATTTTCCTTCTTCAACCATGCATTTTAATCGACTAATCATCTGCCTTCTTTTGACATGTGTTCGCTCTATCATTTTTCACTCATGAATTCTAATGTGGCCAAATCATATGCTCTTTAATTAATCTTAGCTACATTGTTCAGCAAGACAGTTTTGCTATGTTGACCTATATGAACCTGTGTATTGCTATCTGACATATGCCCTGATTCAGGAATATTGATCATTTTCACGTATGCATACGTCTACTACATTCTTAGCCATGCATGAGTTCTGTTTCTCATTAGTTCGGATTATGTTGTTCTTCACCGATTATCTTCTCTAATCCGTACTAATCCTTGCCTCGTTAAGCTTTTGTATTTTCAGTTTATCCTTATTTAGCTACAGGTTCAGATTTTCTTTGCAACCGTATCGATAAATCCAGTCCATAGTCTCGGATTTGAAGTGTTGTGGTACTTCTTTTCTCTTCGACTTTTTGATCGCAAAGGAATCTACTCTACTCTCTCACCAAACTCGTGTTTACTACGGACAAGGTCTATTATTCATCCTGGATACTCTTCCACGGATATTATTTACTCCGGATGATTGTCGGCTCTTTCCTCCGGACTCGACACTCGTTCAATTGTGACAATCCATGTATACTCATATGTCACATGCTTTTGAGGAGGAATAATGATGATTCATTAAATACATATCTCGGGTTACACACACACTTCTCTGGATGGCAACCAGTTGTAATCTTTACTTGGTCATGCGGTCTCCACGACATCGTTTCATTCGGAGGCGCATCGATATCCAGACTAATGACATCAGCATGTCGCGCGGGTCCCTATCTCACTCGCACATTCCTAGGCCCGCTGATATTTGCGGACTCGGTCTTATATGTTCTGATCATTCCTGCGAAGCACGAGTATTGCTCATTTCAAATCCCTAAACCTCTCGTTGCACCTTCCATCGCCAAGACCTCACCTTTCATCCTGTCCTTCAAATTTAATCTGTAATGGCACCCAGAATCTCTCTTTCCTGGCGTTAATCCTGGCCATCCGGTTGATTGGAATGCTGTTTCTAATCCTCCGGATTGGTTTTTCCAGCCTTCGCCCTCTCCTTGAAGCCTCGTATATACTCGCCTGATCTCCAATCCCGTCGATCTTCTTATCGACGACGTTCTTGAGTATTACCAACGGATTCGCTGCACCACCGATTCCATAACCTCTTATGTCCGCGGTGAATCCATCATCATCACTCCGGCTGTTCTCCGCACTGCTCTCCACCTACCTCTTGGTGAACCACAGCGCCCAGATGCCGATCCAATGGCGGCTTCTACGGGTTGCACACAAAAAGGCAAGGAATACAAGGTGAAATCCTTCCAGGGTCGCTATCGATGTATGGCGACCATTCTAAGTCGATGCCTACTGGCTCGCACGTCCGCCCTGGACTCAGTTCCGTACGACCTTCTCCTGGCCATGTACGGCGTTTTTGAAGGTCTTCCGATGGATTGGGGGATGTTCTTATTTCGTTTGCTGCAAAATGGTCCCAAAAACCATTCCTTCGGGCGCATCCTCAGCATTGTCTTCCGGCATCTACGTCCGGACCATTTCGCCCGATTTGGTGCTGTCTCGTTTCCCTCGGCTTATTACCTCCGTTACCTTACGCCGGACGGGAACATGACCGCTCGCCGACCCACTGTAGCTCTCCGCATTCTCCCCGCCTCGGAACAACAAGGCAGCTTTGTTGGTGACCCCTCCGACAGCCAAGCCCACGAGGTCGGGTTTCGCACCCCGATCCTCCCGGATTCGGTCCGTTGTCGCGCCCTCCCACTCACGGGCCTCCTGGCCAAGCGTTCGTGCCGAACCGTCCAAGGTTACGGGGCCCTCTCAGCGCAGCGCGTCTAAAGCCGTTTCCCTCCGCCCCTCTCGTCGCCGATGTCCCCACTCCCTCCACATCCGCTATTGCTGCCGCGGTTGATACCGGTGTTGCTGTCGCCACCGCTGATGTCCCGGCCGCTTCTCCGGAAGCCCCTTTGCCTCCCCTACCTCAACCCCGAGATTACCTTGACCATCTCTCCGCCGACACCTTAACGGACCTTTGGCTCCGTTTCAGCCTAGCCCACACCTCCTCCATTCCTGACACCGATCTCCGGGTGTTTTACACACGCAATACCCAATCCCCGGAGACCATGATCATCTGGAACTTGGACCACGGCTTTCTTACGCCGGGCCGCCATTCCCGATGTGTCGTTCCCTACACCCTCCGGTCCAGTCCCCGCCGCACGAAGTCCTTCCTCTCGCTAAGGCTGGACCCTCTTCTCCTGCTGCCGCGATTCCCGTGGTTGACTTATCTAGTCAAAGCGGGTCCCTTGCTCCGGATGCCTCCAATGCTCCGGATGCTCCTGCTGCTGCTGATACTCCTGCGGACTCCTCTGCCCAATGCACTCCTGCTCCTGTTCATGCGGGGGAGTCCTCCAAAGCTCCGGAGTTGGTCCTTGGGCGTGCCTCTTTTGGCACGGTCCACTCCGACGCCGTGCTTTCCGCCCACTGGATCGACACGCCCAAGCTCAAAGCGCCCAAATTTCCGCCATCGCCGCCAAAGTTGATGCCCTCGGCGCCCAACTCCCTCTCCGCTCTCACCGACTCCTCCACTTCCATGGAGCGAGAAAATGGATCTTGTCGCCACATCCGTCCATTCATTGTCTACCTCCTTCGCGGATCCGGTGCACACGATGGCTCGTCCTCCTGTTGCTTCCCGGCGATCCGCCAAACCGGGGGAGAGAGTGTTATCCGATCCGTCTACTCCTTCTCGCCCCCACAACCATCTACTCGGACCGAGAAGTGGCCTGCCCCTTCGGTGCTTCGGGGAGTTTAAATTCCCAAACGAAGCCGCTTCTCTCAACCAAGCTCCTCTCTCTGCAGCTCCAGCCTCCTCCTCCATCTTTCTCATCCGGGACTGATACCTTCCTCCCATCATATGCGGAGTTTGACCCTTCTAATGCGGATGGAAGCTTGCGCAAGGCAATGAAATCCTAGCCTCTTCTGTCGAGAGAAGATGTCTTTCTCGAAATGTACCCTTTCTCCCCGGCCGACATTCGGACTCTTTGTTCGGAGAAAGGACTCTTTACTATAGAAGACATTGACAACTTCTCGAGAGTCGCTAAAATGGAGATGAGGGCCGTTTCCATCTCTCTACAAAGATGGGCACTTGTTTAACGTTCGCCGTGTTGGAATGAGGGCTATCTTCCCAGGTGTGGAGCTAATTCAGTCCTTCATCGACGGACTGGCCGAGGATAGCAAATCATGGAAAACTCTCTCAACCATCCTCATTCGGCACCGGATCATGTTGCCACACTTCATGATGGTCTGTCTTCATGATTCGGCCCAAGCAAATGATTCTCATTGATTCTCATCAGATTGTGGAGCACTTCCTTAGGAAGAATCAATGGGAACCCTCGTGTCTCAGTGCCGATCAAGTCGTGAAGAAAGCCGGATTATATGAAGAGTTGGGCATCACACCCTCGCGTCCGATCGAGAAACTCAAGGCGACATTCCGGGGCAAGAAGCAAGTGCCACAACAAATCGGATGGAGATAGCCGCGGAGCCTTTGTCCGTCACTTCATCAAGTCATTCTTAACCGTGGACAAATATTGGAGCCAACACACCACCTTTACGATGAAGCGGACAATGGAGCTAAGAGAGAAGGCAACAACTATGATCTTCAAGTATAGTAAGCCTTATGTACCCTAGTGAAAAACTTGTATTAAGGCTGAATTGTATTTAGTTGCTGATTAATGAAATTGGTTGTGTTGCGTATTCGTATGTTATTCTTTTGCATTGCTTACCAGATCAGATTACAAAGGGTTTGGGCATATCCATAATTGGGGGAGATTGTTGGATCAAACCCGGAATTTGGATAATCTCGATAAAGCCTTATGTAATTTGATCCGAGATCTTTTGTGCTTATTTGATCATTGCAAAAGATATGTTACTAATCCAAGAGATGCACTCGTGAGAGCAAAGCTAAGGACAGGATACATAATCCCGATCCGGACAAGAGTGAGTGTCGTCAAACACTTGGTAAATAACCAAGTCACAAATACATACGGAATAAGGAACATTCGTACGGACTAAGAACTTAAAGGATAAGTGCGGAGTAAGGAAACCAGACGCGGAGTAAGGAATCCGGATATCTTACTCGCCCGGAGTAAGGAATTTACATACGGAGTAAGGAACTTACATACGGAGTAAGGAATTTACATACGGAGTAAGGAACTTACATACGGAGTAAGGAACTTACATACGGAGTAAGGAACTTACATGCGGAGTAAGGAAGTCGCTAACACGGACTAAGGATTCCAAGGACTAAATAGATACGGAGTAAGCAACCACCGACACGGAGTAAGGTTCCGAGCTTCATTAGCTACGGAGTACGGAAAATTACACCGGACCAAGAAGATACTGCTTCAACTCAATCGCATTTAAAGTTATCAGCTCGTGGCGTCCCGATGTAAGACGAATTTATTGAGAACCTAAAGAATCTTACACGTGGATCATCCGGATATGTGGACACAACCTTAATTGTAATTGGGAACTCACAAATGCACTTATACTCTTCGAACCCAAGATCTTGAGCTCCACAAACCGCACGAGCCAAGGCAGAGAGATTACCGAGGGATAGTTAGTGCTGAACGCATTCCGAACTACAAGTTCCAAGGTTGTCTTTTAGGAATGTTTTGTATAAATATTCATACTTGTACATTAAAAAGAATATGTTGAGAGAGAGCGCATGTGCATTAGTTAAGAAAAGACTAATTCTCGTGTATGCACAAGCGTTTTTAGCTTTGGAGATAGAAGTTGGCTAGTGTGTGAGTTCATCTCGGAAAACGAGTGTAAGAGAGTCTTGCTTCTATTTTGTTGTATTTATCTTGTGATAATAAAACAAAATACTTCCACTATCCGATTATCTTCCGCAGTGATTCTATCACTTAACTAGATAAGTGTTTGTGTCTTAAGAGAAAGAAAAGAGTTATAATAAGAGCCTATTCACCCCCCCCCCCCCCCCTTTAGGCTCCAAGGGACCATCACCCAGCAAAGGTAGAAAAGCTTTCCCGACCAGAGAGAAAAGTAGTTCCCCAACAAGTTGGATGTCAGCCAAAATCTCCAGTAGCATGGAGATAAACCCCCCTATCCCATACCGGGTCATTCGCAATATATTTCACTATGCATCCCCGCATACACCATATTGCATTCCATGCATACATTCAACATCTTCTACAATTTCAGGAACGCCATCGCCTCTCGAAGATCCCAAGAACTCATCCTAGAAAGCTTCTCATCAAGTCCTACGGCTTCCTTTGTTCAAACTCTACGAGTCTTTCTTTGTAATTTCCCTAATCTCTAAAAGCACCCATTTGAAACTCGAACAAATTTCCTCTCTTTTCGAGTAACCTCGTCGAGCGATCTCCTTGAGTGAACTCGTAGAGGGAGCCCAAATTAGATCATTAGAAACCTTCTTCAACAATTAGTCACCTTTGTCCAGACCTTGGATGCTTTTTCCCTTCTCGTTGGGCCTTGGATGCCTTTTTCCATTTCTCGTTAGGCCTTGGATGCCTTTTCCTTTTCTCGCTAGGCCTGGATGCCTTTTCAACTCCTGTTAGGCCTTAGATGCCTTTTCAATTCCTGTTAGGCCTTAGATGCCTTTCAATTCCCGTTAGGCCTTAGATGCCTTTTTTAATTCCTGTTAGGCCTTGGATGCCTTTTCAATTCTGTTAGGCCTTAGATGCCTTTTCAATTCCCGTTAGGCCTTGGATGCCTTTTCAATTCCCGTTAGGCCTTGGTTGCCTTTTTCCCCTTCCCCGTTAGGCCTTTGATGCCTTTTCCCTTTCGCTAGGCCTTGGATGCCTTTCCAATTTTCGTTAGGACTTGGATGCCTTTTCACTTCTTGGTAGGCTTCGAATACCTTTTCAATTCCTATTACGCCTTGGATGCCTTTTCTTTTCATGTTAGGCCTTAGATGCCTCATCAAAATTCTCCAAACTCCACTGGCCTTAGAAGCCCCTTTCTACTCTTGGGGACAGACCCAGTCATTGCATTTTACTCTTCCTTCATACAAGGTAAGTCAGGTAAGTGCTCCAACCCATCCAAAATGATTCCTTTTTATCTTTGTTCACCGTTTGTATACAAACAAGGCACAAAGAGGGGCAGCCGTTGGACCCCATTTTGTCCGGGTTGGACATACTAACCCCATTTTATATATACCTTCTACCCATGCCATATTCCTTGTTAAACAGGTCCATAAAGATTCCCCGCTACCAAGGAATGACTTGGAGTCGATGTTAACCCCAATTTGCACAAGATGGATATACTTACACGAACGGGAAAACCCAAAACCGATAACCTTTGCTACAAGCCCCCGAAGTTCCCCAAGACCAACACCAAGGGATAGAGGATGAAATTTGGAGACTAACGCACTTCGACTAAGCTCAATTCCGATTTAATTGGAAAAAGTCAAACTCGCCAAAAGATGGTCAATGCCCCTAGTCAAACCGCCCAAAAAAGTGACCATGCGAAATTCTTCAAAACGTCAATTTAGGCAAATACGGGTCTTCCCAAACAATCCCCAAAACTTCACCCGATTTGGCATTTCGGTGGGGCTAAAAGGGTAATTAAAAAAAATAGACGCGTAGAGTCGAAGATTCAAAGTCTTTGAGTCTTCAGCCTCGAAGGCTCGAAGTCCTCGACCTCCGAGTCTACCCTTGACCTTCAACCTTTCGACCCTTGACCTTCGACCCGTTGACCATTGACCTTCAACTCGTTGATCGTTGACCTTCGACCCACCAAAACTTCGACCCTGCCGACACTTCGACTTGTCGACACTCCGACCCTTTGACCTCTGACCTTCAGCCGTTTGACCTCTCTCGCTGGCTCTCTCATTGTTTGCTCACAGACGTGTTTGATTAACCGGCCATTTTGTCAAAGATGCTTTTCAACGCCTATCAGTCACATGTGTCAACAAAAAACCAAAAATAAAAAAAGCAATCGTAGGTCGACACCCACCCGACAAAGCATGGAATCCGGGAAATATAAAAAATCGGGATTAATAATATAACATTAAATGTTGCAATCAATGCAATGTAGCCAAACCTCTGTAAAACCAATATCCTCTCCAACAAAAAAGGGGAACTCTCTGACGGAAAAAATTGCTGCCATTCTCTCTCAAATTCACCTAACTCTTGCATTCAAAAAACAAAAACACACCGTAACCGATTCCTTTTTTCTCTTTTTCTTTCCTTTTCTCCCAACTTTTTTCCCTCACTTTTCCAACACTCATACATACACTCTCCCCCCATTTCAAACTCGTAAATTCCGAAACAACATTTTATTCCCCCAATTCCGTTTTCTTTTCTTTTCAAAGAACAATACCGAAATTAAAAAAATAAAAAAAAAGATTGCAAAACAAAAAGAGAGACACAAAGTTTATTTGAAGTTCCATCCAACAGTTGTTCAACCTTCGGCCCAAGTCTAATCAACTAGTCTTTGGAGACTCTTCTTCCCACTAACGTTGCCACCGTTGGTCCCTGTTAGCCTAGAGGGGGGGGTGAATAAGCTTAAATCAAAAACACTTTTCTCACAGGTGTAACACAATTTGGTTAAAGGATATAAAATCGCTGCGGAAGATAACCAGATAGTGAAAGTATTTTGCTTTATTATCAAGTGATAATTACAACAAAATAAGTAGCACTTAGCCGATTACACTAGCACTCGGCTTTACAATCACACACACCGGCGTTAATAATCTCTATAAGCTCTTGTACAATAACTTTGCTCACGCGCGTATCGTTTTCCTTTGTATGTGTACACACGGCTTTAATGTACAACACCTGCAGATATATATAGACATCCTAGGAATCTATCTTGGAACGTGTGTTTTTCGGAGCACCGTGTGGACATTAAGTTCTTCTCGGAAAATGCTTCGATATAACCGCTTCGGATGTGGAGCTCGAAATATTGGAAGCATAAGTAAATTAAATAACTTCGCTCACTTCCAATTACATTTGGGATCGCATCCACATCTCCGAGTGGTCCATGTGTAAGACAGTTTAGATCTTCAATGAGTTTGTCTTACTTCGAACACAGCGAATCGTTATCATAAATGCAGTATTGATAAGTTAAAGTAGCGTCCTCTCTAGTCGGTGTAGCTTTCCTTACTCCGTGTCAATGAGGTTCGGATCCTTACTCCATATTAGTTATTGCTTACTCCGTGTACATGAGGTCCCGAAAATCCTTATTCCGTGTCGGCCGCTTCCTTACTCCGCATGAGTTCCTTACTCCGCTTGAGTAATGATTCGGATTTCTTATTCCACATTAGATGTCCTTACTCCGCATCGGTTGTCCTTACTCCGCATCGCCGTCCTTACTCCGCTTGAATGAAAGACTCGGATTCCTTAGTCCGAATCTTCTTTTCCTTAGATAGCCGGAGTAAAAGACTTAGTTCTTTCTCTCGCAACAAATCTCTCTTACTCCGTACAAGGTGTAGACTCGGATTCTCATTCCGCATAAAATGACTTAGTCCAATCAACAATAAGAGCGCGGAATCCTTAGTCCTTTCAACAAGTGATTAGTTCGTACGAGAGGGTCTTTACACCGAATGAAGACTTGGTTATTTACCAAGTGTTAGACGACACTCATGATGACCCGGATCAGGATTATGTATCTTGTCCTTTGCTTTGCTCTTACAGGAGTAGGTCCGAATAATAATTTTATCTTCTCGCACGGACTTAAAATAAACATGAAACAACTAAAATCAAATTACATTAGGTTTGATCCGCATCATCCAAATTCTAGGTTTAATCCAACAATCTCCCCCAATATGGATGTGCCAAACCCTTTGTAATCCGATCCAGCAAGCAACAAGATATACACAGAGATAAGGATAAATAAAAAAAAATTTCCACTATTTCAAAGAATAAGTAATACAAAGTAAGCCTTAGTACAAAAGTTATACTAAGAATTGTAAGGCTTCTCGTACTTGAAGATTTTAGTTCGTCGCTGCTCCTTAGCCGCTTATCTGTTCTTTAAAGTGCATAAGAAAAATAATTCTAGTTGGGATCATACTTCAAAAGGTGCCTAATAAAGTAACGGGACATAGGCTCCACAACTTTCTCCGTCAAGTTGTTGGGGAACGTCTCCTTTGCTCGGAATCGACAAATTGAGAAGAGCATTTGGAGCGAGAGGAGGTTCGCCAATTGATTCAAAGAGTCCACTGGCTGGACAAAGATCCGACGCAGTCCGGAGGAATGGTCCGAGTTGGCTTCTTCTCATCTGGTGTCCCACAACCCGATGGGAATCGTGTGAACAACTCTCCCGTCCTTAATAGAGAAGACCGCGAGCATGTGATGAGGAGTGCCGATCCCGTATAGAATGAGAACAATTGTAAGATTTTTCCATGGCTTGTCGTTCTCACTGCTCCATTTATGAGGGTCTGAATGAAGTCCACTTCGGAAGGTAGTGATCAAGCCAAGCAAGGTAGGATTTCAAACATATGCTCGTCTTGATACAAGGTGGGAAACGGCCTCATCTCTTCCTTTACCACCAAGGTGAAGTTGTCAATATCCTCGCAGAGAATTGTCCTTTGTCCGACAAGAGGGTAATTATGTCTTCGGGGGGAGAAAGGGGACAGAGATGATAAGCACCTTTTTGGGGTAGAGGGAGCAAAGACTCGCATTTGCTAGCATGGCTACAAGTACACGCCCATCTAAATCATATGGATCGAATTCCGCATAAGATGGGAGAAACGTGACTTGCGGAGCCCGATCGTAAGAGGAGGGAGCCGCAGCGGAGGAGCTGGGACGGTCGGAAGGAGCAGGAGCAAGATCGGACGGTCCAAGAGAAGCGAACTGCGTTTGGGAACCGGAAGACCCGGAGGAAAGCCGAGTGCGGATCTACGACTTCGGCTAGGAACATCGGGAGTGTCGGGAGCAAGAGGGAGGGAGCCGGATCGGATGAGACATTCTCCCCGGCTTGCGGATCGGCGAGAAGGGCGAGAGGGACGACCCACAACCCGAGTCGATCCCGGACAGAGGTGGAGAGGCCCGAAAGAGATTGGGCAATAAGGTCCAGCTTCCGATCCAAGGAGAGAGAGGAGTTGGAGAGAGCAGAAAGGATCCGGGTCCCGATTTCATCAACTTTGTCAGGAATGACTTGGGCCCGGAACAATTGTCCTCCGCAATACGATCTAGCGAGCATAGACCACGGCTTTAGACAAAATCGTGGCAAAGGAGGGGCAGCCAAAGCCGAGAGGCGGAGCCTTCGAGGACTCCCCCGCATGTGAGGGGCAGGAGTGCACGGCGCGGAGGAGTCTGCAGGTGGAGAGAAGGAGGAGAGACCAGAAAAGAACAGCGGGTGTGGCGGAGCCACTCCGACCGAGAGAGGTCAATGAGAGGAATGTCCGCAGGAGAGGAGGGACCAGCCTCAACAGGATGGGAGTCCGTGCGTCATGAGCAGGTCCAGAGGAGGCAAGCAGCAGCTGGAGGTGCGGCTGGCGCAGAGACGGCGTGAGAAAGCCGTGTTCGGTGTTGCAAATGATCATAGCTTCCGGGGTTTGAGAATGTTTAGTGTAATGCACCCGAAGATCAGATTCAGAGATGTCCGCCAATGTGAGCGAGACCGAAACAGAGCGTAGTCGGCCGAATATCGGCGGGAAGATGGTCGAGGTAGTCGTGAGGGTCAACACGACGTCGCTGGAGAAGCACTGGAGGAGATGGAGGCATGTCGGCAATGACAGCAGCAACGGCAGCGACCACGGGAGAGGTGGGTGCAAGAACATCAACGAGAGCATCGGCAAGCAGCAGCTAGGAGATATATCGGCAGGAGGGGCGAAGAAACAAGTGTCATGAGGAAATGGTCGAGAGGGCCCCGCAAAGATCATGAATATCGTGCCGCAAATGCGGGAGCGTGCCGGAGCGGCAACGGACCGAATGCGTGGAAGACCGGGGAGTGGAGCTAACCTCGTGACCCGAGCCGGGGCGGGGTCACCAACGGAACTACCATGATGTTCCGTGACAACAACGTGTGCACGAGAGACAGGAGGACGGCGGACGACAAGCCTCCCATCGGAGGTGAGATGACGAAAGTAAAAATTCACGGGAAGGGTATCATCAACCGGTCATGGAAGTGCTCGGGACGCAGATGTCCGAAGAGGTGGGAGAGAATCCATCCGAAAGACGAGTTCCTTTTGCCATTCCGCATAATCCGAAAAGAAAATTGCCCCGGTCAAGAGGCAATCGCTCAAAGACCACGTACATCACCAAGGAGCAAATCGTACGGGATCGAGTCAAGCGCCGTAGAGCGAGCCAGGAAGCATCGATCGAGTATGGTGGCCATACAACGGTAGGGGCCTTGAAAAGACTTCAGCTTGGATTCCTTCACTTTAGAGGGACATCCCATGGCAAGTAGCCATGGTGGAAGCGCTCGGCCGGAAATCACCGCGCCGGGGAGATCAAGGCGTCACGAATCACTTGAGGAGTAATCTTGATGGGTTTGCCTCGAATACCGGAGACAATCGAGTGGTCACGGGATTCGAGTGCTCATAGAAGGTTCTCGACGTCCGAGATGAGAAGATCTACAGAGCAGAGACGATGTCAAGGAGACCACCGGAGGCTAACAAGGAGCGAACCTCGTCGAGCCAGCAGAGGGCTCGGAAATGCCGGCCCAATCGACAAGATGGCTAGGAACAACGCCGTAGAGAGCGGGAGATGCTATTGGAGGTGGAAGATTGAAGGAGAAGGAAGGGGAGGTCTTTGGTGAATAGAGAACAACGAGGGTTTAGGGTTCCGAAAAGTGAAAGCGATAGCCTGGCGCTGCGTGAGAGTTCGGGATAAATAGGACCCATTCCGTGGAAGCCAGCGGGTCTCGGGTTTAAGCCGAGATGAGCAAAGTGATCCGCCCCGACAATCCGATGTCATTAGACTTGATGTATTAGCGCCATCGAGTAAACCGATGACATGGCAGCCGTGCTAACCATTCAATAATGACAACCGTATTCATACCGCCGAATTTTGAAAAGACAAATTACCGGGCTCGAGACGTGCATTTAATGAACCATCATTATTTAGCCTCAAAAAGATGCGATGTAAGATAATCACTTGGGTTATCGCGAACTGAGAATTCAAGAGTTAGGAGGAATGAAACCGACTCTCATCCGGGCTTGATATTGTCCGTGTGAACTATATCCGGATGATGGGATCGACCGTCCGTAGAAGCTGAGTGCGTTGATAAAGAATGATTCCTTTGCTGTCTTGGTGTCGAGGAAATAAGAAGTACCACAACACTTCAAATCCGAGACATCAAAACAAGATGGAGTAATGAAGTGCAAAGAGAATCCGAACCCGTAGCTGGAAAAATAAACTAAAGAAACAAGAGACTAACGGGTCGAAGTTAGTACGGATATAGATCAAATAGTCTAAGTGAGAACATCATAATCCGAACTAAAAAGAGATAGAACTTATGCATATGTAAGAATTGTAACAAGACCCATACATGTGAATTATGATCAAATTAACCAAGAAAATGCATAGGACAACCGATAAACACATAAGTTCATGTAGGTCAACATAGCAAAACCTTCATACTGACAGTGATAGCTAAGATAAATTTAAAAAAAACATATGATTTTCCAACTTAGGAGTCACGAGTGAGACGGTAGGAGTGAACACATGTCAAAAGCAAGCAAATGATTGTCCAATTAAAATGTACGGTTGAAGGAAGAAAAACATCCTTGCATGCCACATATCTAATTCAACAATGCATGTCCAGGTAGATCCGGAAGTGATAGTTTGGAGGAAGGAGCATCCGAGACATATCAGGGGAGTATTACAAAGGTTGCTCCCCCTTAGATTATGCGATCCTCTCAATGATAGACTCCCCTCGGATAAACAGCCAGAAAGGGGTCACGAGACATATACGGGGGGTATTACTTGGATAATAAATAAAGCATTTTCTCCCCCGTAGATCATACGATCCTCTCGATGACATTACCTGTTTAAAAAATTGAGATCTTGAAACATCACTGTCTATCCATTAGGAAACTACACTTTAGAAGCTAATCAGATCACGATTGTAGTACCATCACCAAGCATTCCGAGCTAACCCATTTCATTTCTTCAACCATACAAGTTAATAGAGCAATCAATATGAAATAGCAATCGCCATGTGGTGATGAGTGGAGATTAGAATCATGAAGTCCTAAAGTGGTTATTCATATCCGTTTTAATTATGTCACTTGAACGACTTCCACGGAAACGCAAGCATCCTCCCAACACGAACTTTGGTATTTATCGACGCATAAGACACGTTAAGCAGAAGTATGATCGAAAATTAAATTTGGTATGAATCCTTTACTTTCAATAAACGCTCAATGCATGTTCCAAGACATCTCGTTGATTGATTAAGTGAAGCTACGCAGAAAAGTCAAGCATACCTAATCCAAGAGTAGTTCGGAAAATCTTGCATCGGGTAGGGGCTTTGTAAGAATGTTCCGCGCTTGATCTTCGAGAAGCAACATGTTCTAGAGATATATTCTTTTTGAGAACATGATCGCGAATGATGTGATACCTAACCTCAATATGCTTCGTCTTTGGGTGCATGACAGGATTGTTGCTTATAGCAATTGCACTAGTGTTGTCACGATGAGTGGAATAGATGTCATGTTGAAACCGTAGTCCGTAAGTTGACTTTGCATCCCAGTAGTCAGGCGTAGCAACTCCCAAGCAGCTATATATTCCGCCAAAGCAATAGAGGTTGATACGGAATTCGCTTCATCCGAACCATGAAATTAATCTATTTCCAAGAAATCGACACGTACCGCTTGTGCTTTTCCGTCGATGCGACACCCGACAAAATTAGCATCGAGTATTTGGATAAGGTGAAGTTTGATTCCTTTGGGTACCGAGTCCCAAGTTCATCATTCCTTCGAGATACCTGAATATCCGTTTAACATGAAGTATATGTGACTCCTTGGGATTCGCCCGATATCGCCTGAGATGCAAGTCGCAAACATAATGTCCGGGTGACTTCGTTGTAAGATACAGACAAGGATCCTATCATCCCTTTGTATTCAGACATATTTACTGATTTGCCGTCCACATCAGGGTCTAACTTGGCAACCAAGACGCATCGGAGTCTTGACGGAGATGAACCTTCCATACCAAACTTCTTAATAATATCTCGTGTATACTTAGCTTGGTTAATGAAGATCCCTTCCTTCAATTGTTTAACTTCTATTCCAAGGAAGTAGGACAGTTCTCTCATCATACTCATCTCAAACTTGCCGCTCATCAACTTTGCAAACTCTTCACAAAGCTTCGGATTTGATGATCCGAAGATGATATCATCCACATATATTTGTACGATCGTAGTATGTCCATTCTCTTTCCATAGAAATAAAGTGGTGTCTATCTTCCCTTTTTGAAAGTTGTGAGCAAGTAGAATTCGACAAAGGTGTCGTACCGGGCTCTTGGAGCTTGCTTCAACCCATACAAGGCTTTCCGTAGCTTGTAAACTAGATGTCCAGTCTTGGGTTCAAAAACCCCAGAGGTTATTCAACATACACCTCCTCTTGAAGATCTCCATTTCAGAAATGTGCTTTTGACGTCCATTTGATAAACTATGAAGTTTTCATATGAAGCATATGCCGTAAACATTCCGATTGCCTTAAGTCTCGCATCTTGGAGCAAAGGTCTCGTCATAGTCTATTCCTTCTTCTTGACGATATCCTTGGCTACCGATCAGCTTTGTTCGATTACTATACCATCCGTATCAAGCTTGTTCCCGAACACCCATTTAACTCCAATGACTTGCTTGAGACTTGGGCCTTGGTACTAGAGTCCACACATCATTTCTATTAAATTGATTCAATTCTTCTTGCATGGCTTCTATCGAGTTCGATCTTGAAGAGCTTCATCTACCACCTTTGGTTCTATTTGAGATAGAAAACATGAGTAAAGACAAATGTTGGAGGTGGCATGTATGCGCCCCAATTTTGAAACCTCCAAACCGGGTGCGCAATGAAAATAAATATACAAATTTTATATCAATTTCAAACTATTACTTATTTAATCAAACAAACCATTTATTATTACAAATTTCAATCCAAGATCTTTAAGGTTTAGGGGTTTAGAGACTAAGTGTCTATAACCCATTATTACATAACAAAGCATACGAGCAAACAACTTAATAAATCTTTAAAATTTCACACAACTTTATTTCCAAGCACTTCTCGACTCCTTATCCTAGTTTCTCCATCCCTTAATTACCTAGGGTTGGAAAAGAAGTCATAAAAAAGGGTGAGCTCAAATAGCCCAGTAAGGGTAAAATAAGCGGGTAAGAAAATCATGAAGATATCGAACATAGGAAATACCATATAACATTTGCATACATGATCAACATTTCACAAGGAAATCATAACATGGAAGATTATGTTTAGACATAATATCATAACATCATGACCTAGGTTAACCACCCAGATACCGTATCATAACATAACATATTATCAATTTTGGATTGACACTCTCCGATGATGTTCTTTACCCAATGCATTGGAGGTCTTTCCTGGAACCACCCATCATAAACTTACTTTGTCCAAACATAAGAGGTTATAACAACTTTAACATACATAACATGAGGCATCACCCAATTTCAATAAAACATTTAAAGTTAACAAGGATAACCACTAATATCAAAATGGTTATCTACCCCAATCAATAAGATAATTACCAAAGAGATTAAAAAAGAGACTAATCTAATCTTCTCAACAATAAAATGGAATTAGAAGAATAAGAAATATAAAACTCTTACAATAATAATTCCAAACAAGATAAAGAGGAAGAAAAAAGGTCCCTTACAATAATAATTTTAAAATATAGATTATAATGAAGAAGAAAAAGGGGATGAGAAAAACCCTTACAAAATATAGACTATAATGAAAAAGAAAGGGATAAGAAAAACCCTAATGAAATATATATCATATAATGAAAAATAAAAGGGGATAAGAAAAACCCTTACAATCGCTTGTCGCTCTCCGGCTCTAAACCTTAAAAATATCAAAACACTAAATTAGTATTAACGCTTGCAAAGCTCAATATCACACATATCTCCAAAAAAATATATTTTATATATATATATCTATATATATCATACTTTAACTTATATCTTTTAATAGGCATACCGTGCTTGTGGGGTTGAATATTAATTTGGGTTCCCACTTCTATTACTGCTCCATATCCTATTTCGATCCTATGATCATAAGGTTTTAGTCAGGCAGACTAACTAGGTTATATGCCTCGAGAGTTTTTGAATAAGATTTACTTCTTGTATTGGGTGAACGGAAAGACGCTCGATAAGTTTATTTTTCCTACGGTATTCCACCTTAACCATGAGGGATATTAGACATGGTCTAATGGGACGATCAGGAGGAGATAAGGATGGGGATAAATATGAGTCCAAACATTAACAATCCGGGGTGCAGAAGAAGAAGTGCGATTGTCGGGGAATTCATTTTGAAGTCGCTCCTCACGATCTTCGCTATCTAGAACCTTAAAATAAAAATAAAAAACATAAGTTAATATTCTCATCTTTTCACTTGAATTATAGAATGACAATATATGCTATGATAAAATACTATAATTTAAAATCATTACACATATATATAAATATATACGAGGTGGCAAGGCCAACCATGTATGTATATATACGAGGTGGTACAACCAATCATATAAATAACATATGTAAGGTGGTAAGCCAACCATGAATATAGTATATATGAGGTGGTAAAACCAACCATATAGATCTACATAATAAATAAGAAGTAACTTCAAAATTTCAAAATCTTAAGTATTACCTTCGTAGAACTTCTATGCTTGGTAAGTACCAAAAGCAAAAAGAGGATTTGAGTAGAGTAATCGGGGTGTTAAGAGGGCTTAAGGGAGTGTTTTGAGAGAGAATTTCTTGTGATGTGGCTTGAGGGATTTAGGCATTAAAAGGAGAAGACACTCCTTATATACAAGGATGGTAGGGATAATAGTGTGAAAATAGTGTACAAATTTGACTTTGGCATTAAATTAAATTATTTAAAATATATATAATACTTTATTTTCTTCATATTATCTCTATTAAAAACATGGTTATCTCCTCCTACCATTAAAAAATGTTTTAAGACTTTTTTTAAACCCAGAAGGTTCCTTGGCATCAAAAAGTCCACATTGGTGTACTCCTACTAATTCAATTATAACGTTTTTAATTTTGTAGTTTGGACAAATGGCCAATTGTATTGCATTAATAACTCAAATATCTACAAATGGGTATCAATTTTATAATTTTTAAATATGTATAACAAAGTTATTGAATTTTAAAGTCATACTAAAATGTTTACCCGCTCATACCTAACCTATGTGTAGTATTTTAAATTCTAGAATTGATTGGCTTCTGCTATTAAATTCTAACATTTCTACAAGTTTTAGCTAAGTCATAAATCAACAAATGGGCTTTGGTTTCATGTCAATTGGATCTGTATAATTCAAGCTATGGATTTTTGAATGGGACCTTAATCTGCCTCATTCAAATTTTTGGGCCTTACCTATGTTTTATACTTTTGGTAAAGAGCGCTTTTTAATACTTACTACTTCCACACAGTAATTTGGCTAAGAAACTAAATGATATAATATATAGCATCTAAACTTTTTATGACATATAAGAAATTATTTTATTATTTTTTTTATAACGTATTTATTATTTACACGGATAAAATAATATAATTGCATAATCAATAAACAATAAAGTAAGATAACATTATAAAGATAAAAATATTATAATCCTAAACATAAACATTAATATCATATTCTATGGCCTTCGTAAAATTTCTGAATTATATTAGCGTATTGTATGCAGGACGTGTTGTGCTTCGGCAAACAGAGCCGCACAACCCTTCGGCTAACATTGTCGTGGTCAGCGCACGAACAACCTCAAACTCTCTCCGTGTCTCGTCGCATTATATTGGTAATATTGGACACGAGCATTTAGCTCATCTATAGCAAAGCATAGCTTTGTAACTTCAAGTCGTATTGCTCGCCGATCTTCATCGCGTGACACTATTCTCGGATGGCACATTTGAGAACTTGATGCCATAACTCTTATTATTCTTCTTACTTCTACACTCTCTTATAAATAAAATCTCATACTCATACCTATTTATGGAAGTCCAAACGGATATTATTCATAACGGATGGATACTATTCATAACGGCTACTTATCACATGCTATTTGAATGACTGTATTGGGTGCTTATTTTTATCGTGATAATATATAAAATATCCTTTCTAACTATTGTTAACAATAACATTATTATTATTTTATTATTATTACTCTTTAAGTAAGAACTTAAATAGCTAAAAATTTTGCGGGTCTTACATCCTACCCTCCTTAAAGAAATTTCGTCCTCGAAATTATTTCGTACCTTCGTTATCACAAAAGCTCATGGTCCCAAGGAGAAAATTATAATTACTTTCTACGGCCTATTCAATATTTCTCGAATTGTATCTGCATAAACCCTGAGGGTTAAGCGAGCTTCTGCAGCAGAGCCACATTGTCCTTCTGCTAACATTGCCGATGTGGCTGCACGGATGAGATTAGCCTTTTCCCTCATCCTTGTTTGCTCTAATAGTAGCCAATGATTACGGGCTGTAAGTTCATCTACGGTAAAGAGTAGTCTTGTAATCTCAGCCCGCACCCTTCGTCGATCTTCATCTCGCGTGGTGCTAGATTCGAGTATATACACATGAGAGTTGGATGATGCCATATCGTTAACCGCTTCCTAAAGATTATCTTCTCCTTCGTTTATATTTTATATATAGCACTTGCTTAGAGTACAGCTAATGATAATGATATTATAATCGATATAGGTTCTCAAATGTCAAAATAGACTTGTTCTATCATTAATCAAAATCATATCAATCACTTCCTATAGATATAAAATATTGACTAAGATTTGCGGTTTCACATTATAAAACGTGTCCTAGACATTATCATCAATATTATTACTTTTCATTTATTATTTTTATGATATCACTCTTAAAAACTCTAGGGTTCTATGATGACATAGGGTTAAAAGCATAATTTATTTAAAACAAAATAAAATACGTGAAATAAAATACACCATACAGATTTCAAATTATGATGGAGCTAAGCGGTTTTCTAGATGTTGTCTAGATTCGATGATCCAGCTTGACTTCCCAAAGGTCCTTTGGAATAGCACCTTCACGTGTTGGCTTATATGCCTCCATTTTCCTTAATAGATCCTTGGCTGCCGCTTTACGATGATGATATTCTTTTGTGATGGTTTAATGAAACCTTCTTCGATGGCAGTATCGATTTGGGCTATAAAGGGGTCGAAAAATCAACCTATATTAAGTAAGCCTATGGGTTTATCATGGATACCCAGTTGAGCCCAGCTGACGATTTCCATGAATTCCTCCATAGCTCCAAGGTCTCCAGGAAGTATAATGAAGCAATTAGAGAGTCTGGCGACTTCTTCCTTTCGTTGATGGAGTTCGGAGATTGCGTTTCCATGCTCTGAATGTGTAGATATATGTCCTCCCGCTGAGCGAACAACTTGAGACAAAAGCGCCAGAAGTCCAATAATTTCGCAATTGCAGACAACGTCTAACCCTTTAGAGACAGGTTCCTCACCGAGTTCTATGGTTGCGATCTTATAACACTCTTTCTTCCCAATGGTTTTTCCTCCAAGAACACCAACTCGTTGGAACCTTGAGTTTCGTGGTAGTTTATAGTAGGAAGCCATTTTTCAACTAAAGAGAAATTGTTGTCTAGATCTAGAACTATGGAAATGGCGCGTACTTCCATTTATAGTGTTATTCGTTGGGGTGGGTAAACTTAGCGTGTAAGAAAAAGCAGGCTAAAAGATAACTTGACTGTGTCTTAGAAGCATAGGTGCATTAACTTCTACATATAGCAAGAGCATGGGTGAGTGCCTTTGGCGTGTGGTATAAGGCATGCATGATATGGCGTTAACGTGTAGTAAATCTATACCTATGTAGCTTCAGCGTGCCACAATATTGAAGCTAGGATTCTTAACTTAAAGCATGGAACAAGATGATAGGTATTTACTTGGGCATTAAAGAAAGGAATATATATCAAAAATAAAATAACCAGGGTATATAAAAATATAAGGGTTACTTAAACTTAAAATGGTAACATAAGTTAAACATAACATGTGATAATAGTGAGATTTCATAATTTAAATTAAGGGGTCATCATTTATTTGCTGACTGAGCATTATAGTCCTTTAAATCGGATTACTTACCTGGACATTGCATGGGAGGTGGCCTAGTGGTGTCACCTTGTGTGAATATTCTGAACGTCTTGGTTCGGTTCCTATGCGTTCCCTGCTGGAGTAATGGTTGATGATTTGCCACTTACGAGGCCTACTTGTTATCTGAGCTGGTCCGAGCCTAATTACATATACCCGAATTCGGTAGGCCTATAATTGATTTGGGCTAGCAATTATTGTTGAAGTGAACGTGAATCTCCACCTTATTACTTAAAATTCTATTATTATTATTATTTTACTTTTCCTTTTCTATTTTTTTTTAACCACATGTTCATACTTTTAACCCTCACCACATATTCTCCATTATAGGTATCTTCAGCTTCGTCGTCCCGCACCCTTTCGGCTACACCAGCTTCGTCGTTCTTCATCTAGCATCACTGACTTCGGCTAGTCCATGTTGATGTCGAAGACTTGCTTGGTGATGTTCCTTTCAACCTTGATGACTTGATTTCCTTGCTAACTAACGCTCTACGAACTAGTTTTCATTGCTATCATTTCTCCAACAAACGTGTTACTCTTACGACAAGCTTCAATCCGGCGAAGCAACCACTCCTTCCCTTTGCGACATAAATGTTTTCCCTTGTCAAGATCTTGTTTACCTTTCTTGTTATTTTTGTAACGTTTTTATTTTTCATGGACGAAGTGTTTAGTCCAATTTTCATACCGTTTCTTATGACAATCTATCTATTTTATATTATCGCAATGTTGGTGTAATTTTCTTTATGTAATATTTCCTTATGAAATAAAATAATTTGTGTTTGTGTGTGATATACACTACAAGTATTTTATTTTATAGCGTGTCGAGTGACGTACCTTTCACAAGTGTGTTGTCCTAAAATAATGTTGAAGACTTGATAACATACCTTTCACCATGTCATTTACTAGATTTCTCCATGTCTGCTTCTTTCGAGATATATACACAAAATACCCGTTAGTCCATCAATAAACGAAATATAATTTCCTAACAATAATCTCATGCATTTACTCAAAGTTTTATTGATTTTGATTTCTTGTAGCGTGCTATACTTTATTCCTATGCTTTATACGAAATTATCATTCTAAGACCTTTAACTTATGTATCACACTTCATATTTCTAAGACTCAGTCTCTAACCTATACTAAACCATCGCTCTGATACCAACTGTAACGCCCCCAAATTTGAAACCTCCAAACCGGGTGCGTTAGCGGAAAATAAATATACAAATTTTATATCAATTTCAAACTATTACTTATTTAATCAAACAAACCATTTATTATTACAAATTTCAATCCAAGATCTTTAAGGTTTAGGGGTTTAGAGACTAAGTGTCCATAACCCATTATTACATAACAAAGCATACGAGCAAACAACTTAATAAATCTTTAAAATTTCACACAACTTTATTTCCAAGCACTTCTCGACTCCTTATCCTAGTTTCTCCATCCCTTAATTACCTGGGGTTGGAAAAGAAATCATAAAAAAGGGTGAGCTCAAATAGCCCAGTAAGGGTAAAATAAGCGGGTAAGGAAAATCATGAAGATATCGAACACAGGAAATACCATATAACATTTGCATACATGATCAACATTTCACAAGGAAATCATAACATGGAAGATTATGTTTAGACATAATATCATAACATCATGACCTAGGTTAACTACCCAGATACCGTATCATAACATAACATATTATCAGCTGGATTGACACTCTCCAGGTGATGTTCTTTACCCAATGCATTGGAGGTCTTTTCGGAACCACCCATCATAAACTTACTTTGTCCAAACATAAGAGGTTATAACAACTTTAACATACATAACATGAGGCATCACACAGAATTTCAATAAAACATTTAAAGTTAACAAGGATAACCACGAATATCAAAATGGTTATCTACCCCAATCAATAGCATAGATTACCAAGAGAGATTAAAAAGAGACTAATCTAATCTTCTCAACAATAAAATGGAATTAGAAGAATAAGAAACATAAAACTCTTACAATAATAATTCCAAACAAGATAAAGAGGAAGAGAAAGGTCCCTTACAATAATAATGAAATATAGATTATAATGAAAAAGAAAAAGGGGATGAGAAAAATCCTTACGAAATATAGACTATAATGAAAAAGAAAAGGGGATAAGAAAAACCCTTACGAAATATAGACTATAATGAAAAAGAAAAGGGGATAAGAAAAACCCTTACAATCGCTTGTCGTTCTCCGCGTTCTAAACCTTAAAAATATCAAAACACTAAATTAGTATTAATGCTTGAAAAGTTCAATATCACACATATTTCCTTTTATATATATATCTATATATATCATACTTTAACTTATATCTTTTAATAGGCATACCGTGCTTGTGGGGTTGAATATTAATTTGGGTTCCCACTTCTATTGCTGTTCCATATCCTATTTCGATCCCATGCATCATAAGCCTTGAGTTGTGCACTAACTAGGTTATATGCCTTGAGAGTTTTTGAATAAGATTTACTTCTTGTATTGGGTGAACGGAAAAGACGTTCGATAAGCTTATTTTTCCTACGTGTCTTCTACCTTAACCATGAGGGGATATTAGACACGGGTCTAATGGGACGATCAGGAGGAGATAAGGATGGGGATAGCTGTGAGGTTGAAGCATTAACAATTGGGGTTGCAGAAGAAGAAGGGCGATTGTCGGGGGAATTCATTTTGGAAGTCGTTCCTTACGATCTTTCGCTATTTAGAACCTTAAAAATAAAAATAAAAAATATAAGTTAATATTCTCATCTTTTCACTTGAATTATAGAATGACAATATATGCTATGATAAAATACTATAATTTAAAATCATTACACATGTATATATAAATATATATGAGGTGGCAAGGCCAACCATGTATGTATATATACGAGGTGGTACAACCAATCATATAAATAACATATGTAAGGTGGTAAAACCAACCATGAATATAGTATATATGAGGTGGTAAAACCAACCATATAGATCTACATAATAAATAAGAAGTAACTTCAAAATTTCAAAATCTTAAGTATTACCTTTCGTAGAACTTCGATGCTTGGTAAGTACCAAAAGCAAAAGAGGATTTGAGTAGAGTAATTGGGGTGTTAAGAGGGCTTAAGGGAGTGTTTTGAGAGAGAATTTCGTGGGGTGGCTTGAGGGATTTGTGCATTAAAAGGAGAGGCAAGACACTCCTTATATAGGCAAGGATGGTAGGTGTAATAGTGTGAAAAATAGTGTACAAATTTGACTTTGGCATTAAATTAAATTATTTAAAATATATATAATACTTTATTTTCTTCATATTATCGCTTATTAAAAACATGGTTATCTCCTCCTACCATTAAAAAATGTTTTAAGACTTTTAAACCTAGAAGGTTCCTTTGGCATCAAAAGTCCACATTGGTGTACTCCATACTAATTCAATTATAACGTTTTTAATTTTGTAGTTTTTGACAAATGGCCAATTGTATTGCATTACTAACTCAAATATCTACAAATGGGTATCAATTTTATAATTTTTAAATATGTATAACAAAAGTTATTGAATTTTAAAGTCATACTAAAATGTTTACCCGTTCATACTGAACCTATGTGTAGTATTTTAAATTCTGGAATTGATTGGCTTCATATTAAATTCTAACATTTCTACAAGTTTTAGCTAAGTCATAAATGAACAAATGGGCTTTGGTTTCATGTCAATTGGATCTGTATAATTCAAGTTATGGATTTTTTAATGGGACCTCCAGAATCTGCCTCATTCAAATTTTTGGGCCTTACCTATGTTTTATACTTTTGGTAAAGTTAAGGCTTGTAATACTTACTTACACATAGTAATTTGACTTAAGAAACTAAATGACATAATATATAGCATCTAAACTTTTTATGACATATAAGAAATTATTTTATTATTTTTTTTTATAACATATTTAATATTTACGCGGATAAAATAATATAATTGCATAATCAATAAACAATAAAGTAAGATAACATTATAGCATAAAATATTATAATCCTAAACATAAACATTAATATCATATTCTATGGCCTTCGTAAAATTTCTTGAATTATATTAGCGTATGTGCGTAGGACGTGTTGTGCTTGGCAAGAGAGTCGCACAACCCTTCGGCTAACATTGTCGTGGTTGTCGCACGAATAACCTCAAACTTCTCTCTGTCTCGTCGCATTATATTGCAGCCATTGGACACGAGCATTTAGCTCATCTATAACAAAGCATAGCTTTGTAACTTCAAGTCGTATTGCTCGCCGATCTTCATCGCGTACACTATCCTCGGATGGCAGTACTTGAGAACTTGATGCCATAACTCTTATTATTATTCTTCTTACTTCTATACTCTCTTATAAATAAAATCTCATACTCATACCTATTTATGGAAGTCCAAACGGATACTATTCATAACGGACGGATACTATTCATAACGGCTACTTATCACATGCTATTTGAATGACTATATTGGGTGCTTATTTTTATCGTGATAATATCTAAAATATCCTTTCTAACTATTGTTAACAATAACATTATTATTATTTTATTATTATTACTCTTTAAGTAAGAACTTAAATAGCTAAAAATTTTGCGGGTCTTACAGCAGCTCTTGTCCTTACACCAACAGTAGGATCACCAATCACTTGTTCTGAAGGGTGGTTTCTAGTCCACCTGAAATTCTGTGCATGTGATGGTTGATCTTGAATAATTTGAAGCTCTCCCAGATTAGGTGGCTCTTGTTCGTCCATTGATTGAGCTTCTTTCGGACCAGTATTATCAGTATTAACAGGTTCTGTGAGGTTCTACGATACTGTTCATTTCAGTAGTAACTGGTTCAGATGGACTGGAAGGTACTCTGGTATTTTGAATATTTGTAGAAATATGTCCGGAGATGAATGGAAGTCCAGAGTCCGATTCATCCGTAGCATCATCCGTACCATTTCTTTGTGCTTTGCTGGTGCTACGTGGTTGGTCAGTGTGTGTAGCAGGAACATTCATAAACTTTGAATAGTCGATGTTACTGTCCTGAACCTGTACATTTGAACTTGAAGAAGCAACTTTAGACTAATCCAGGTTAGCTTCATCAAAGGTTACATGGATAGATTCTTCAACTTTTAAAAGTTTTCTATTGAAGACCTGATAAGCTTTGCTATGTAATGAGTACCCGACAAAAATCCTATCATCAGATTTTGGTTCAAATTTATTCCGGGGTTCTTTGCCGTTGTTCAATATATAACAAGTACACCTAAAAGCTCTAAAATGTGAAATTGAAGGCTTTCGTCCTCTCCACATCTCATAGGGTGTTTTCATGGTAGATTTATTTATTAGAGTTCTGTTCTGAACATAGCATGCAGTGGACACAGCTTCAGCCCATAGACTGAGAGGAAGCTTTGCCCCTGCTAACATAGATCTACCAGCCTTGACTAAAGTGTGATTCTTACGCTCACCTACCCCATTTTGTTGTGGAGTTCTGGGCGCAGAGAAGTCATGCTGAATGCCCTGTTCAGAACAATAATATCTCATATCTGAGAAATCAAATTCTGTACCATGATCACTCCTAATGCATTTTATGCTCAATCCTTGTGAATTGCTTATCCAGTTGAAAAGATCTACAAGATGCTCAAAGGTTTGATCCTTAGATTTCAGGAACATCACCCATGTGTACCTGGTGAAATCATCGATAACCACAAGGGTATATCTCGCACCAGCTAGTGAAGGAACAGAAATGGGACCACAGAGGTCCATATGAAGAAGTTGTAGAGGAGCAGTTATTGAATTAACTGATTTGCTCTTAAAGCTATGTTTGGTCTGCTTGCTAAGTTGGCATTCTCGACAGAGAGTGTCTCTGGAGTATTTGTGTTTAGGTATACCAGTGACAAGATCGGGTGACGCTAACTTAGACAAGGTCTTAAAGTTTAAATGTGCGCATCGCTTGTGCCATAGCCAACTATCTTCATCTGATGCTGTAGTGAGGAAGCATACAGGGTTAGAAGAATTATTTCTTAAGACCACTGAGTATATGTCCCCATCTCTTGATCCGGATAACTTAACATCTCCGGATAAGTTTTCCCTTCATTGTCAGGTGTTGGACATAAAGGAAACAGTAAATCCTTTGTCACATAAATTACTGACACTTAGCAGATTATGCTTCAAACCTTCGACTAGTGCAACTCTAGTAATAGATACACAGCCGTTGGTGAAAGTGCCATACCCGACAGTCTTACCTTTGTTGTTGTCACCATATGACACGGATGGACCTCGTTTGTCATTAACTTCAACAAGTAGAGTCTGATCACCTGTCATATGTCCGAAGCATCCACTATCGAGGATCCACTTGCTTTGATTGATCTTTAACTTCAAGTGATCCGACAATGCATTTCAGAGATGCTCCTGAAAGACAACAGTTTACACTTTTGGTGCCCAAACTTATTTCGGGCGGTTAGAAGGAACAACATTAATGTCAAGAGATCCGGATTTCACGTTGTTAGGATTTTTAGCTTTCCAGGTTGACCTTAATTTGTTAGTTTCAGCTGTTGCTTTTGCTTGGGTTTTCTTTGAAGAGACACTCCTTTGAGGTTTAGATTTTGTCTTGCTCGAAGAACCTCTTTTATTTAACTGATCTTTATTGATAGAAACTTGATTACAAAGCTAGTTATCAGATAAACTCCAACATTCATAGTGATAATGACCTATTTCCTACAGATGTAACAGACACTATAATGCGGAATACAAACAGGGGATACAGGTCTCTTAGATTTTACAGATTTTCTACTCTGTTCCCTATGGCCTAATCCATTGCGTTTGGGTGACGCGCTCTTGGCCCTAGATGCGTCAGCCTTAGCCTTTCCTTTCTTTTTGGGTGCTACAGTTTTGGCTTGAACTGCAGCAGCCTTCCCTTCGTCATTAGTTACGGTGCTACTATTTTGGGAATAGCAGTAACAGCCTCTCTTCCACAGTCATAAATTATGGTGCCACCTGAAATGAAACCATCCAACGGTTTAGACGTACTAACAGGAGGATATAAGTTGGTTAGTTTCAGAGTGAAGTCCGAAGGACACTCAGTAGCATGAGTAGTGGAAGTCGATGGTTCGGAGCCTAGGCCAAGTTTGACTCGAATGTTATCCGGATCAATCCTAAATGTAGAGGCTATTTCCCCGGATTTTAGCCACTTACGATATATTTCCTTTTCCTGTTCAAGTTCATTCTCGAGTTGTTTCACAATGACTTTTAGGCCCGTTAGATTGGTATTTAACAGATGATTTTCAGCTCTTAGATCATGATACCAAGCCTCTTTACTTCTAAAGTCAGTTATGTCCTTTTCTAATCTAGCAACAGTGATCTCAAGAGGCTTATTCTGACTTTCCATATCTTTGTACATTTGAGTAATTATTAGTCTCTCATTCTTTTCATGATCACATTCAGTAATAAGAGATTCTAATTTACTCATGAGCTCAGAGATTGAAGGTACCTCAGAATTTGCCATGAGGCAGACGTTCGGCTTGGGAGTTGGCTCATCATCCGAGGATTCCTCCTCTTCTTCGGAGCCACTGACGTATTTTGTGACGAACGCCTTCCTCTTGTTCTTATTGTTGTCTAAGGTGGAGCGGCGAGGAGTTACCTTGTCACTTTTCTCGGCCACTTTAGATTTGGATCTACAGTCCTTGGCCCAGTGACCGGTTTTCCCACAGTTGTAGCATTCCTGGGAACTGCACTCCGGTCGCTCCTTTCTTTGGAAAGATGATGAGGAGCGTCTCCTGAATCCTTTTCTGCTTTTCCGTAGGAATCACTCAAAGGATTTGACAAGAAGAGCTATCTCCTCCTCCTCGTCAGAATCAGAATTCTCGGACGCGTCCGTATCATCATTCCTCAGTATGCTTGGACATTCCGTAGCTTTGAGAGCTACCCCCTTTTCTTTCCGAGCTATTTTCTCATCCCGGTCAGAGTACTTAAACCTGACCTCGTGAGTCCGCAGCTCTCCATATAGTTCTTCAAGGGGAACATATTGCCAGTTCTTGTCCGATTGCATCTGGAGTTGTTTGGAGTAGTAGCGATCCGGCAAGGAGCGAAAGAACTCATTGATCTGAGATTGAGAATAATGCTCATTGACAGTTTTCAGATCAAGGATGAGTTTGCCGAATCTCCGATAGATGCTTTCGAGTGATTCGCCCGGTTTATGATTGAAACTCTCAAAGTTCTGCCTGAAAGTACAGATAACATTCTGCATTTGGGACTGACTTCCCTCATAGAGGATTGTCAGTGTATCCCAGACAGCTTTCGCTGTCATGCATCCCTGAACGTCCATGAAAGCCTCGGAATCCAAAGACGATGTGACATATGCCAGAGCCTTTTCGTTGGCACACTGCTAGGCTGTTTCATCATTGGTGAGTTCGGCATCAGTCTTTGGTCTTCTGACTCCATGTTCTCCGATAGTCATCGGAGTGGTATCTCCTGATGAAGACATGGCCACATGAGGTGATCATGGCAGACCATGAACATTCTCATGCGAGCTTTACACTGGGAGAAAAGCTCAGGTGTGAACTTGGGTGGCTTTGTCAGAGTGAAGCCAAAACTCCGTGCTTGTGCAGCAGTGGTAGCAGCAGGTTGAGGTGGATCGACATTTTCACTGCTGCTTCGATTCGGAAGGGGCTCTTATGCACCTCCAGAGTTAAGGCGAGTGTTGAAAAGCATGCTACTTTCATCAGCCATATGTAAGAGAGAAAGAGTGGGATCTCTACTTGGAACAGATAGAACTTGCTCTGATACCACTTGTTGGTCCCTGTTAGCCTAGAGGGGGGGTGAATAGGCTTAAATCAAAAAATCTTTTCTCACAGGTGTAACACAATCTGGTTAAAGGATATAAAATCAGTGCGGAAGATAACTAGATAGTGGAAGTATTTTGCTTTATTATCAAGTGATAATTACAACAAAATAAGCAGCAGTTAGCTAATTACACTAGCACTCGGCTTTACAATCACACACACTGGTATTAATAATCTCTATAATCTCTTGTACAATAACTTTGCTCACGCACGTATTAGTTTTCCTTCGTATGTGTACGCACAATTTTAATGTACAACACTGCAGATATATATATATATAGACATCCTAGGAATCTATCTTGGAACTGTGTTTTCTGAGCGCTGTGTGGACATTAAGTTCTTCTCGGAAAATGCTTCTGATATAACTGCTTCGGATGTGGAGCTCGAAATATTGGAAGCATAAGTAAATTAAATAACTTCGCTCGCTTCCAATTACATTTGGGACTGCATCCACATCTCTGAGTGGTCCACGTGTAAGACAGTTTAGATCTTCAATGAGTTTGTCTTACTTCGGAACACAGTGAGCTATTATCATAAATGCGGTATTGATAAGTTGAAGTAGCGTCCTTTTAGTCCGGTGTAGCTTTCCTTACTCCGTATCAAAGAGGTTCGGATCCTTACTCCATATTAGTTATTGCTTACTCCGCGTACATGAGGTCCTAAAATCCTTATTCCGTGTCAGCGCTTCCTTACTCCGCATGAGTTCCTTACTCCGCTTGAGTAATGATTCGGATTTCTTATTCAGCATTAGATGTCCTTACTCCGCATCAGTTGTCCTTACTCCGCATCAGTCGTCCTTACTTTGCTTGAATGAAAGACTCAGATTCCTTAGTCCGAATCTTCTTTTCCTTAGACAGCTGGAGTAAAAGACTTAATTCTTTCTCTACAACAAATCTCTTTTACTTCGTACGAGGTGTAGACTCGGATTCTCATTCCGCATAAAATGACTTAGTCCAATCAACAATAAGAGCGCGGAATCCTTAGTCCTTTCAACAAGTGATTAGTTCGTACGAGAGGGTCCTTACACCGGATGAAGACTTGGTTATTTACCAAGTGTTAGACGACACTCATGATGACCCGGATCAGGATTATGTATCCTGTCCTTCTCTTTGCTTTTACAGGAGTAGGTCCGAATAATAATTTTATCTTCTGCACATACTTAAAATAAACATGAAACAACTAAAATCAAATTACATTAGGTTTGATCCGCATCATCCAAATTCTAGGTTTGATCCAACAATTTTCATTCCCCCAGTTCTGTTTTCTTTTCTTTTCAGCAACAATACTGAAATTAAAAAATCAAAAAAAAAAAAGAAGATAGCAAAACAAAAAGAGAGACACATGTTTATTTGAAGTTCCATCCAGCAGTGTTCAACCTTCGACCCAAGTCTAATCAACTAGTCTTTGGAGACTCTTCCTCCCACTAACATTGCCACTGTCGGAGTCCTAATCCAAAGCCAAAGTCAGTTTTATTATCATTATTATTATTATCATTATTATTATTATTATTATTATTATTATTATTATTATTATTATTATTATTATCATTATTATTATTAGTTTTTTATCTTAATATATTCTTAGTATTTGTGTTGTGATTTTATTTTTTCCCTTGCTGTTAATTTCGTTTAGTTGTTTCGTTTCTTGTTTTCCTTATTTTGTTGTTATTTTCTCCATTTTATTCAAGTTGTAATATGTAATAGCCAATAGTTAAAAAAAAGAAACAAAAAGAGAGGCATGAAAAAGAAGAAAAAAAAGTTAATGTTTTTTTTTTTTTTGTGGATGTCACTATCACACACAATATTTATTTTTGATTTGCTATTAAATTTTCATTAGCTAAGAAAAAACAAAAAATGGCTTCAAAACAAAGCAAAAATACATTTTCAAAACAAAACAAAAAATGTTTTCTAACCAAAAAATAAAAAGCATTTCAATTTTTAGGACATCAATTTAAACATATATATATATACTAAACCAAAACCTTGGGATTTCACTTTCCACTAAAAAAAAAACAAACAAAAAATAAAAACAAAAACAAAACAAAAAAAACCTTAGGATTTCATTTTTCACTTCAAACAAAAAGCAAAACAAAACTTTTAGGATTCCCTTTAGAAATTTAGGGTAAATCAATTTTAACCGTAACTTTAACAAATAACTTAGCTAAATAAAAAGCAGAGACTTTCTAGGAAACTCAACCCGATCACTGCAGTAAAAATAAATAGAAAACATCCTACTCAGAAAATAGATACCGAAAGGGTGTTGTAGGGGTGCTAATCCTTCCCTACACGTAACCAACTCCCAAACCCTTCTCTGATGATGCAGACCACACCTTAAACTACTCGAAGTAGAGGGTATCCAACTGTACCCCAAAAATAGTTGGTGGCGACTCTAAATTCCTCACCATTGGTTTAGTTTGCACCCACCCCAAACAGGCCCGGACAAAAACCAATGATGACAACAGTTACTTTGGGTGGTTGACTAGCAGAGGATGCAGGTTTGGTGGGTAAGGAGGCAGGCTGTGCTAATGAGGAGGGTGCAGGTTGGGAAGAGGGTTGTGTTAATGAGGAGGGAGTAGTTGGGCGTTTCTTCATGCGCGAGGCGATAGGTTCATTATCCTCAGAGTCCGAAGTCGAGGGGATAGGGGCTCTGTGGGCACACTTGTGTCCTCAGACATAGGCCGCCTCAGGTTGAGAAGCTGGAGGTTGAGGAGCTGCACTTGGAGCCAGCCTGGGATCTTCAATAGGAATAGGTTTAGGCCAGTCGAAGAACTTTTGTGGCGGCCTCACTTCGAGCATGATCTCGCCAATAACCAACCGGCAACATTCAGACAGAATGGCGCTCATGACTATGGTGAGTTTTTCGAATTGGTCCTTGTAGGACGTCTTCATCTCCTCAACATGCTCCTCAAGGCACTGGAAGCCAATGAGGGACTCCATTTCCCCCTTAAGATTTTCCATGTCCAGCTCGACCAACTCCAGGTCAGTTCGAATCCCGTGCATGCTGCCTTCAAGCGTGGTGATTTGGGCATTATAGGCCTGCATTGCTGGCAATACATCTAGACACCCCGATGCTAATAGCTTGGCCACCACGTTGTCAGCAAGGAGTTTATGGTCTTTCGCGGACAGGGATCGGGAGTGAGTCTCAACAACTAATGGTATGGCCACTAGAATGTTGGGTGATGAGTGTTAACTCACTCACTTGAGTAGCTACTTCGTGTGATGTACGGGTAGTCCGAGCAACTACCTCAGGTACTGCAACATGTTGCTCATCCTCATCAGTATCACTTGCCTCGTCAGCAGCAAGGGCTTCCTCCTCAATTGGTGCAACCATCTGAACATCGCAGAGAGGAGATAGAACAGGGGATCCTGCCACGATGGGTGACAGTGCCACAGCTGCAACAACCTCTACAGAGTCCTTCCTCACTAGGCCTTGTTCAACCAACTAGGTGATCAAGTTTTCCCGATTCACCAACTGTTTCCCAAAGGCAATCCACGCCTTCCTCAAGTCTTTGGGGGCCTTGTCGGCTATTGCATACTCCACATAGAAGTCGTTGAGTTTGGACTCCCTAAGAGAGCATAACAGAACAGGCTCCTTGGCCCCAACCTCCAAGGCTACCTATTCTGGGGTCTGCCCTACAGTTGCAGGCTCTCTATCATATGCAGTATCACTGCATAGCTCAATAGGTTGAGCCTCCTCTGGCAATGGATCGATTGGGAGTATGATTTCTACAAGTTTTTCCATAGCCTCAGCAATGTGAGCTGTCGTTGCAGAAGCAGAGGAGACTCGGGAAGTATGCGAGACTGGCCGATCTGCGTGGAATGCGGGCTGGGGCCCTGATAGAACTAGCAGTGTCCTTCGCAAGACTTCAAACACTGGACCCTGGCCTCTTCACAACCTTGATCTCCAGCCAGCCGTCTTTGTACATGGTTTTAAATACATACTTGGTCGGCAGCATTATGGAGGGTTAAGTGTTAAACATGAGGGATGGAGGTGTCGTAGCACTTTGATAAGAATGAGACCAAAGTATTGGATCGAACCTAGAATTTGGATGATGCTGATAAAACTCTATGTAATTTGGTTTGAGATCTTTCAATGTAATTTCTAACATCTTGCAGAAGATAAGTTTTGATCTGGATCTTCACTCGTGAGTACAAAATTAAGGACAAAATACATAATCCTAATCAGGACCAACATCAGTATCGTCAATCAACTTGGTAAATAACCAAGTCATTACAAGATACGGAGTAAGGATTATTAGCGTAGACTAAGCACTTACAGATATAGAGTAAGGAATCCAGGTTTCACACTCAAATGGACTAAGAATCTTAGCCTACAACTCGCGCGGAGTAAGAAAGAAATATGCAGAATAAAGAGCTAAGTCTTCCACTCATGCGGACTATGGACAAGAAGATATGGAGTAAAAAATCTGAATCTTTCATTCACGCAGAGTAAGGAAGGACTTTTACGGAATAAGGACCCGAGTCTTTTGTTCGCACGGAGTAAGGAAAAGAGAAGCGGAGTAAGGAATTTGAACCTTTACTCGCACGGAGTAAGGAAGCGCTGACACAGAATAAGCCACCCGAATCTTTCATTCACATGAAATAAGGAAGCACTGACATGGAATAAGGATTCAAGTATCAAATTGACACGGAGTAAGCAACCACTGACATGGAGTAAGGAACTTTACAATGGATTAAGACGACACTACTCCTACTAATTCACTCCGCATTCAAAGTCATCAGCTCGCTGTGTCCCAATGTAAGAAAGATCCATTGATCATTTATCATCTTACACGTGGATCACTTGGAGGCGTGGACAAAGCTACTAATGCAATTGGAATCATGCGAAGAAATTCCATATGCTTATACTTCCAACATCTTGAGCTCCACATCCGCAGCAGTTATAGCATATGTATTTTTCGAGAAATCTTCAATTCTACACACTGCTCGGAAAATCTTGTTCCAAGAATGTTTCCTAGGGATGTCTATATATACTAAGTCTTGTATATTTTCGTATGTGTGCATACATGTGAAAGAGCTTAGAGGATTTCATTTTGGCTAGTGTGTGTTATTGTAAAATAGAGTGTTACTGTAAACAAAAGAGAGATACTCTTTCAGTAGATCCAAAAGCTTGTACTCAGCTTTAATCTGCTACAATTTGTTGTAATTATCTTGTGATAATAATACAAATTACTCCCACTATCTGGTTATCTTCCGCATTAATCTTATCTTTAACCATATTAAGTGTTGTGCCAATAAGAGTGAGAAGAGTTTTTGAAAAGCCTATTCACCCTCCTCTAGGCTTCTCGGGACCAACAAGTGGTATCAGAGCAAGTTCTACTTGCTCAATGTAGAGATCCCTCTCTCTCTCTCCACACTCAAATGGCTGAAGAAAGCAACATGCTGTGCAACGCTCGCATCAACTCCGGAGGTGCTCAAGAGCCCATCCCCAACCGCAACAGCAATGATAATGTCAATCCGAGCACAAGTACACAAACCACTGCTGCTCCTCAACAATAGAGTTTTGGATTCACTCTTTCCAAACTGCCAAAATTCACACCTAGCTCTTCTCTTAGTGGAAAGCTCACGTGAGGATGCTCATGATGTGTCATGATCATCTAACGTGGCCTTGTCTTCATCATGAGCTCCCTATTCCAATGACCATCAAAGACAATTAAGTTAGAAGGCCAAAGACTGATGCTGAACTCACCAATGAGAAAAAAGCCTGGCAATATGCTAACGAAAAGGCTCTAGCTTATATAACGTCATCCTTAGATTCCAAAGCTTTCACGGATGTCCAGGGATGCAGAATAGCAAAAGCTATCTAGGATAAACTGACAATCCTTTATGAGGGAAGTCAGTCGCAAATACAGAACGTCGTCTATGCTCTTGGATAAAATTTTGAGAGTTTTTCTCACAAACCTAGCGAATCCATTGAGAGTATTTATCAAGGATTTAGCAACCTCATTCTAGACCTGAAAGCTGTCAATGAGCATTATATGCAGTTTCAGATAAATGATAAGTTCTTCCGTTCCTTGCCAGATCGCTACTACTCTGTGCAAGTTTAGATGCAGGCCAACGAAATTTGGATGTATTCCCCTGGAAGAAATATACGAAGAGCTATGGACTCACGAGGTGATGTACCAAGACATGAGTGGTCAGGCTAAGCATCTTGAATTTACTATTTCTAATCTTGAAAAGGACTTAGCCAGTTTAACGAGTAAAGAGGTTTGGTATCACGATCTTAGAACCGAGCATCATTTATTGAACACCAACCTAAATGGCCTAACTGTAAATCTTAAAAGACTCAAGAATGAGCTTGAAAAGGAAAAGGAAATAAACCATAAGTGGCTAAAATCGGGGGAAATAGCCTCTACATTTAGGATTGATCCAGATGATACTCGAGTCAAACCTAGCCTAGGCTCCGAAGCATCTACTTCCACGTCTGTCACTAAGTGCCCCTCAGATTTCACTCCCAAACTAACCAACCTATATCCTGTTAGTACATCAAAACCGTTGGATGGATTTATTTCAAGTGGCACCATAGTTTACGACTGTGGAAGTGAGGTTATTACTACTAATCCCGAAGTAGTAGCGCCCGTACCAAAAGATGAAGGGAGGGTTGCTGCAGTTAAAGCTGAAACTATAGCACCCAGAAAGAAAGGAAAGGCTAAGGCTCACGCATCTAGGGCTAAGAGTGCGTCACCCAATCGTAAAGGATTAAGCCATAGGGAACAGAGTAGAAAGACTGTTAAACCAAAGAAACCTGTATCCCCTGTTTCCGCTCCGCATCAGTGTCTATTCTATCTATAGAGAAATAGGCCATTATCATTATGAGTGTTGGAGTTTGTATGATGACTGGCTATGTAATCAAGTTTACATTAATAAAGACCAGTTCATCAAAAAGGGTTCTTTTAGCAAATCAAAGAAAGTCTCAATCACAAAGGAGTAACTCTCCCAAGAAAACCCAAGTAAAAGAAGCAACTGACCCTAACAAAGTAAAGTCAAGATAGAGAGTTAAAGTATCTAACAAAGCAAAATCCGGAACTGTTGACACTGCTATTGCTTCTCATAAGCGCCCGAAACAAGTTTGGCACCGAAAGTGTAATCTATTATCTTGTAGGAGCATTTCTGGAATTCACTCCCAGATCACTTGAAGTCAAAGATAAATCAAAGCAAGTGGATACTTGATAGCGGATGCTCCAGACATATGACAGGTGATAAGTCTTTACTCGTGCACATTCCTGACAAACGAGGACCATCCGTATTGTATGGGGACAATAACAAAGGTAAGACTATGGGGTATGACACTCTAACCAATGGCTATGCATCAATAAAAGTTGCACTAGTCGAAGGTTTGAATCATAATTTGCTGAGTGTCAGTAATTTATGTGACAAGGGATTCACTGTTTCATTCCTGTCCAACACCTGCATAGTTAGGGAAAACCTATCTGGAGATATTAAGCTATCCGAATCAAGAGATGGGGACATATATTCAATGATATTAATAAATAATTCTTCTGGTCCTATATGCTTCCTCACTAAAGCATCAACTGAAGAAAGTTGGCTATGGCACAAGCGTTGTGCGCACTTAAATTTTAAGACTGTCTAAATTAGAATCGCTTGATTTAGTCACTAGCTTGCCCAAACATAAGTACTCCAGAGACTCTCTCTGTCGAGAATGTCAACTTAGCAAGAAAATAAAACATAGATTTAAGAGCAAATCTATTAATTCTATATCTTCTCCCTTACAACTTCTTCATATGGATCTTTGTGGTCTCATTTCTATTGCTTCACTTGCTGGTGCAAGATACACCCTTGTGGTTATCGATGACTTCACCAGATATACATCGGTGATATTCCTGAAATCAAAGGATCAAACCTTTGAACATCTAGTAGATCTCTTCAACTGGATAAGCAATTCACAAGGACTGAGCATCAAATGTGTTGAACCCCATTTTGACAGGATTAGATCACAATCATACTCGGCGTAGGACCACAAGACAAAGGACCACTTTGGGAGACCTTTAAATGCCCCAAGGTAGCACTAAGTGATACAGGACGAAATTTGGAAAACAACGCACTTGACAACACTTGATTCTGAGAAGAAATGAAGAGATTATGACAAAAATATCGAGTTTTGTACAAATTTCAATTAGACAGCCGGTGTGCAACGCTCTGTTTTGCCAATAACTACCCCGATACTTGTCAAAATCGAATAAAGTTACTTGATTTGGTTAAATAACATCATTATATATCATTTACAACTAGTTTGAGGTCATTCCAATCTCTACACATTTAGTTATGATTTTTTAAAGTTAGTAATATAGTTTAGGTGAGACAGCCAATGTGCAATGCGCTATTTTGCCAATAACTTCATCAATACTTGATGGAATTGAACAAAGTCAATTGCATTGGTTAGATAACATCTTTATCTATCATCTACAAGTACTTTGAGGATAATCTGAGTTCTGTGCAATTAACTATGAATTTTTGAATCTGACAGGCAAAATGCTCACTTTGTCATATACTTCTGTGCAGTGTTTCCAACTTTTCTCCTAAATGGATGATCATTTTTGAGTGATTCCAATTTGAGAAGATATATAATAGAACTTCAAGAAAAACAAGACCAATTTGGTCTCAATCCGAGCTCTGTGGAGAAAGTTATGAATTTTTGAAATTACCCTAGAAATCTGCCTTATTTTTCTCGAATTTTGGTTCTTCATATGCGTGTTTGTCCCACATTGGTAGTTTTGCTTCTCCTTGGTCCAGTATATATACAAAGACACTACTCTTACATAGCAAGTGAGAACAAGAGAAGCGCAGGAAAGCCCAAGTAGAGTTGTTAGCTGGCAGTTGAGCCCACACACGAAATATTTCGGGGAAACACAAAATCTAGAGGTCAAACTTGGTGAAATCCAGAGTAAGGATGACACAAAAAAGGGCCCGCTAATCCAGAATAAGCCCGCTGATCTAGAATATGCCCAGATCTGGAGGTCAAACTTGGTCAAATCCGAGCCTTCCATTCGCATGGAGTAAGGAATTCGAGCTGAGTAAGGAATTCGCATTTCCATTCGCATGGAGTAAGTAATTAGAGCTGAGTAAGGAATTCGGGCCTTTCGGCTGCTTCGTTGAGCCGTGGCGAGGAATCGAGAGCTCCAAGTGAGCCATTTTTGGTAAGTAGAACTGGCGTTTCAGGATGAACCGGAAGCTAGGTTACAGTGCCCAACTATGTGCTATCCTATATCCCACAAAGGATGTTGAATGGAGTAACGAATTCGGGCCTTCCATTCGCATGGAGTAAGGAATTCGCGCTTCTATTCGTATGGAGTAAGGAATTTGAGCCTTCCATTCACATGGAGTAAGGAATTCGAGCTGAGTAAGGAATCCGGGCCTTCCATTCGCGTGGAGTAAGGAATGAGCCCCAACGATCCGGAAAAACTCCAAAATAGCTCCTCCACAGCATCGGGACTCTAAAAAATCCAGAAAAATCCTTTTTCAAGTGCATTAAATGCTACCAGTGTCTTGGAACTCCCTTTTCAAGTATGGGAATTTAGGAGTCTCTGAATATTAACTCAAAATGCCTTGGGCCTCCATTTTTGAGCATAGGGATGAGAAAGGTGCCATAATTAAATCCTCGGGACATCACAGTTGACCATGGGGACTACATAGTCATTAATTCCCAACGGCACCAATACACAAGAGATTTATTCAGCCATAATACAATCGCCGCAGGCAGAGATTTAAAAATAAATCAAGATTAATAATTATTTTTCATGCCTAGGAACCGAGAATTACATCTCCAAGGCCATCAATTCTTGAGACACCATGGTTGACGTCTGGGGACCATAAGACATCTAATTAATGCCTAGTGTTGGATCAAACCTAGAATTTGGATGATGCGGATCAAACCTAATGTAATTTGATTTTAGTTGTTTCATGTTTATTTTAAGTCTGTGAAGAAGATAAAATTATTATTCAGACCTACTCCTGTAAGAGCAAAGCAAAGGATAGGATACATAATCCTGATCCGGGTCATCATGAGTGTCGTCTAACATTTGGTAAATAACCAAGTCTTCATCCGGTGTAAGGACCCTCTCGTACGAACTAATCACTTGTTGAAAGGACTAAGGATTCCGCGCTCTTATTGTTGATTGGACTAAGTCATTTTATGCGGAATGAGAATTCGAGTCTACACCTCGTACGGAGTAAGAGAGATTTGTTGCAGAGAAAGAATTAAGTCTTTTACTGCAGCTGTCTAAGGAAAAGAAGATTCGGACTAAGGAATCCGAGTCTTTCATTCGAGCGGAGTAAGGACGACTGATGCAGAGTAAGGACAACTGATGTGGAGTAAGGACATCTAATGCGGAATAAGAAATCCGAATCATTACTTAAGCGGAGTAAGGAACTCATGCGGAGTAAGGAAGCACTGACACGGAATAAGGATTTCAGGACCTCATGTACGCGGAGTAAGCAATAACTAATATGGAGTAAGGATCCGAACCTCGTTGATACGGAGTAAGGAAAGCTACACCGGACGAAAAGGACGCTACTTCAACTTATCAATACCGCATTTATGATAACAGCTCGCTGTGTTTCAAAGTAAGACAAACTCATTGAAGATCTAAACTGTCTTACACGTGGACCACTCGGAGATGTGGATGCAGTCCCAAATGTAATTGGAAGCGAACGAAGTTATTTAATTTACTTATGCTTCCAATATTTCGAGCTCCACATCCGAAGCAGTTATATCAGAAGCATTTTCAGAGAAGAACTTAATGTCCACATAGCACTTGGAAAACACAGTTCCAAGATAGATTCCTAGGATGTCTATATATATATATCTGCAGTGTTATATATTAAAATTGTGCGTACACAAACGAAGGAAAACTGATACGCGCATGAGGAAAGTTATTGTACAAGAGCTTATAGAGATTATTAACACAGTGTGAGTGATTGTAAAGCCGAGTGCTAGTGTAATCAGCTAACTACTGCTTATTTTGTTGTAATTATCACTTGATAATAAAGCAAAATACTTCCACTATCTGGTTATCTTCCGTACTGATTTTATATCCCTTAAACAGATTGTGTTTCACCCCCCCCCCCCCCCCTCTAGGCTAATAGGGACCAACACCTAGGCACTGGCTATCTCCCTTGGACCCCTGTAAATAGGGTGGCCTGGAGACAGGAAAGTGGGAGGAATGATTAGAGTATCGATTATCCATTATCTGGTTGAGATTATGAACAAAGAGTGTTGAACGTATTTTCAAAGGAAAAAGATATTTATTTAGGAGTCTTGGAAACTAGAGGCTTAAAGCATGGGAGGAAAGCTGTGTTTTTCTTTCTAACCTTTTTGTTTTCAGGAAGACTTTTGGAGGAAGATCTCCAAGTTCGGTCACAAAAAGACCACCCAGGTTCTTCTCTTTAATTTCTTCATATTTAAACTGCTAAAATTTCTTTCCTCAAATGTTTTGAAGTGAAACGGTTTCCCTTTTAACTCTCATTCCTTTTTTCTTCAAAAATAAAAAAGGACCATCAAAAGAACATATTTTCTAGAAAAATTAAAATAAGGCCCCGGTGGTCATGAGGGTTGAGCCCTAGATGCTCATATCCTAGTCTGCCTGGGCTAATATTAATTGTGGCAGTATTCTCATTTTTCAATTCAAATGATTTTTATTTTCTTTTTTAAAAAAAGAAAATCACATTTGTTTTCTAAAAGAAATGCAATACTGTCACATGTGCCTAGATCCCATATTCTTTTTCTAAAATTAGAATGTCTCTTTTTATTTCTTTTAAAATCCTTTTTTGTTGTTTTAAGGCCTAAATCCTAAAAACTCTTCTTTCCCGAAAATCAAAAAATATAAAAAATAACTTCTTTTTGAATAATACAAGCAAACACCCATAGATCAAGACTAGGTACCAATTATGGGCATTATGGGGGTGCAAGAGTTTTTCTTCCTTCCCCACACGTAACCGACTCCCGAACCTAATTCTCTGGAATCGTAGACCTTTCTTTTTTTAGGTGCCCAATCACACCTTTAATTTATTTGATGGCGTCTCTATGTTTTTCTTTTCTTTCACGGTTTGTGCGAGCCTTGTGCAGGGATGACTCTAGGATTAGCTGAATGAACCATCATGGAGTCCTTTCACAAAGAGCCAGTAATGAGCCCGGTCAGAAACGGGTGACGACAGCTGGCGATTTTGCTAGGGACCTGTTAGAGTCTAGCATTGAAGGTTAAGTTACCAACCCTATGATACTGGAAGGTAACCTTGTAAAGCGATCTCTTAGAGTGAACTTGTAAAAGGAGCCTGGATCAAGTTACCAATTTTGACCCTAAAAGTCATCTCCTTTCAACCCTGGAAGTCATTTCCTTAGTGTTCGTCTACTTTGACCCTCGACGTCACTTTCCATCGGCCCTTGATGCCACATCCAAATATTCCCAGCATACCCAATATGCAAGTGAAGATCACCCAACTTCTTTTTCCCTAGAAGAAAATCAGTTCGCCTTTGAGGGTGCCAACGCAATGTGATACCAGAGTCTCGATCTCTTGCTACAAAGAGAACAAAAGGCACAAGACACATACTGGCCTCATTCCTCATCAAATGAAGAAAATCTCACAAAACTTAATCACAAATTCACATGCATTCATTCATCATTCTCAAAAGAAGTAGCATCTCCATGCATCAATAACATACATCCTAGCATGTTTGCTCTTCTTACTTGCAGGACTGACTACACTTCAGATTCGTGTGAGAGTTTATCAAATAATCCACCAATAGTCAAGCTTTAGGGACTGTCTCTCAAGATAGATGAGGACTCACCCTCAACAAACAAATTTCCTTTTCAGAACTAAGCCCGGCTGACCTAGATCGTAAGCCCAAGCATGACTCTTAAGTGGTAACCTTGTAGAGCGATCTCTTGGACTCGTAGAGGGAGCCATGATAGAGTCACCTATCCAAAGCTCAAGATGTTATCTCACTACCATTTGGCTCAAGAAGCCACTCCATGGCCCAAGAAGCTAATCGACCCAAGATGTCGTATTTGGTCCAAGAAGCCATTCCTCCAGCCCTAGAAGCTAATCGGCCCAAGAAGCCACCCTCATAGCCCAAGAAGCTATTCATCCCAAGAAGCCACCCTCATAGCCCAAGAAACTAATCGACCCAAGATGTCACTACATCCGGCCCAATAAGCCATTCCTCCAATCCTAGAAGCTGTTCGACCCAAGATGTCACTCATTTTCGACCCAAGATGTCATATCTAGCCCAAAAAGCTATTTGGCCCAAGAAGCCAATATTAATCAATTCAAGAGATTGTTATACATGGCTATATAAGTCATGCTCATCCATTGGCTTTAAGAGTCATGACTTTAGCCCAAGAGCTATCCGACCCAAGATGTTGTTTTCTTCCCACAGCTCTAGAAGCTGACCATTTTAACCCAAGATGTCATTTTATCACCCTAAACCAAAGATGACACAGCAATGCCAAGCTCCAAGGAATCAACTCTTATGGGAAAAAAGACCAAAGAAATCTAACCCTTCAAAATGGGTGTCTAGTTATCTTTGTACATCATTTGTATACAAACAATGCACAAAGAGGAGTAGCTGTTGAACCCAATTTTAACTGGGTTAGATCACAATCATACTCGGCGAAGGACCACAAGACAAAGGACCACTTTGGGAGACCTTTAAATGCCCAAAGGCGAGCACTAAGTGATAGAAGATGAAATTTGAAAAACAACACACTTGACCACACTTGATTCCGAGAAGAAATGAAGAGATTATAACAAAAGTATCGAGTTTTGTACAAATTTGAATTACATAGTCAGTGTGCAGTGCGCTATTTTGTCAATAACTTCCCCCATACTTGTCGGAATCAAATAAAGTTACTTGATTTGGTTAGATAACATCATTATATATCATTTCCAACTGGTTTGAGGTCATTCCAATCTCTACACATTTAGTTATGATTTTCTAAAGTTAGTAATCTGTTGGATATATAGGATTTGATGAAGCTGCCAAGATACAATCTAAGTCTTGAGACTCGTAGATTCGAAGGGACGTAGGGTCAAAGAGTCAAAGTTAGTACAAGTAAAACTATCACAGGACATTTGGGCGAGAGGCTCGTAGACTCGTAGGGTCTAGAGACTCGAAGCATATTTGTGACAGAACACATTGCGACTCGTAGATCCAGGGTTGAAGGTCGTAGAGTCGCAGTGCGGAAAAGAGAGCATTACTGTAAACGACGATTAAATTCAAAGACTCATAGAGTCGAAGAATTTTAAAAAACAGTAACCAAACTTAAATAACTCGAATAATCGAAGCCCTTATAACTGTAGAGTCCCTAGAGCGCTCATGTCACTTAACAGAACTTAAAGTACCGCTAGACTCGTAGACTCAAGGGTCGTAGAGTCGAAGCCTTAAAACACTGTTAAGAAAACAGGACTCACAAACTTGTAGGTCGAAGGTTGAAGAGTCGAAGCCAAAAAGACTAACCAACTAAAATGAAACTGTAACTCGAGAGTCGTAGAGTCGTAGACTCAAGGGAAACAGGTAAGTTAAAGAACTTGTCAGACACATCACAAACTCGAAGATCATGAAGGCAGAGAGTTATAGCTGAAGGGTCATAGCTGTAGAGTCGAAGACTCGTAGAATACAGAAACTCAGTGCATGAGCAACTGCGAAAGGCTAAGGAAGAAATGTAAAGTCTAAGACTCGTAGAGTCGAAGATTTTTAAGGTCGAAGACTCGCAGAGTCGAAAAGCCTCTTAGTCAAGTAAAATAAATTGAGAAACCTGAAGGTCGTAGACCCGCAGAGTTAGAGTTGTAGACTCACAGTTGTAACAATGGGTAGATTAGGCGCACTACGAAGAAGTCACTCTAAGAGCCATTAGGATAGTCGCAGACTCGTATAGTCATAAACTCGCAGAGTTATAGACTTACAGTTAATAGAGTGACACAAAAGACTTAATATAACTCGAACTCTAGCTTCGAAGACTCGAAGATATGTGAGTCGTAGACTCACAGATAACTGTAAAGCCTGGAGCAAACTTCTACAACTTCGACAGGCTCTAACTGAAACCTTCGAGTCACCAAACCTACGAGGCACCCACCATCAAGGCATGCTTACAACCCAAAGCATATTCACTTAGCAATATCTTCAGCTAGGGTTTGTACAGTAAGCCTGCGCCGTCTCGAGCAGTTGGAGCGCAGTTAATGTCGCATTAATTGCTACCAACTACCCTCCATGGATGAACGGCCAAGATCGACTGCGTAAGTATAGGCGTGCAACTGCGCAGCATGGGCAACAGATCTGCAAATCAGAGCAAATCAACCCATCCCCTGACATCCCGCATATCCAATGGCAGGAAGTCAGTCTGTTGGGATGGACAACAAGGTGCACAGCACTTTAAACTTAAAATATACCTTTCTCATATACTTAACGACAAAATCAGGAGCCAACCTCTTTCTCTAAAAGTGTGGAATACACAGAATAGAAAAAAAGAGGATTCTAATACACATTAAGAAGATAATCTTTTGCAAAATTCAAGTAAGAGTTCCAACGCTAGAGAGAGAGACTCCGAGAGAAAGAACTTCTAAGTGTTGTGTGCCACGTTGAACCGAGATCAAGATCAGACTTTGTGATCCATCATATACTCTTGTTCATCCAAGATTCAGCACGATTATCTAGTCTAACCTCAGTATTGATTTTCACAATCAAAACTATCATGGACCATTCATTACACAACTGAGATCTGTGAACAAGGAGCATTTACTACATCTCAGATTTGTCTAATAGTTCATAACTCACATTATCACTCAAATTACTACTGTCATCTTCTCCATAAATACTTCCAGCATAGTTATCCTTAGAAGTAACACATACCAGCAAACAGTTTAACTTCCGCACACGAAGAAAGTTTATTCACCCCCCCCCCCCCCTCTCTAGACTCACTTTGGGACCTACATAATCAAGTTTGGGTGGGACAGCCAGTGTGCAGTGCACTATTGTGCCAATAACTTCATCAATACATGTTGGAATTAAACAAAGTCAATTTCATTGGCTAGATAACATCTTTATGTATCATCTCCAGCTGGTTTTAGGATAATCCTAGTTCTGTGCAATTAACTATGAATTTTTGAATCTCACGGGGAGAATGCTCACTTTGTCATGTACCTCTATGCGGTGTTTCCAATTTTTCTCCTAAATGGCTGATCCTTTTTGAGTGATTCTAATTTTAGATGATAGATAACAGAATTTCGAGCAAAACAAGACCAATTTGGCCTCAATTCAAGCTCGTGGAGAAAGTTATGAATTTTTGAAGTTGCCCCAAAAATCTGCCTTATTTTCCACGAATTTTAGTTCTTCATATGCGTGTTTGACAATTTTGCTTCTCCTTTGTCTAGTATATATACAAAAACACTCCCCTTACATAGCAAGTGAGAACAAGAGAAGCACAAGGAAGCCCAAGTAGAGTCGGTAGTTGGCGGTTAAGCCCACATGGAATTTTTTGGGGGAACGCAAAATCTGGAGGTCAAACTTGGTGAAATCCGGAGTAAGGATGACACGGAAAAGGGCTCATTGATCTAGAATAAGCCCAGATCCAGATGTCAAACTTGGTCAAATATGGAGGTCAAACTTGGTCAAATCCGACGCTTCCATTCGCAAAGAGTAAGGAATCTGAGCCTTCCATTTGCATGGAGAAAGGAATTCGAGCTGAGTAAGGAATCTGGGCATTCCACTCGAATGGAGTAAGGAATTCGAGCTTCCATTCACAAGGAGTAACGAATACGGGCTTTCTATTCACATGGAGTAAGGAATTCGAGCTTCCACTGGCTCGGAATGAGCCCCAATGATCCGAAAAAACTCCAAAATAGCTCCTTCACAACATCAGGACTCTGAAAAACCCAGAAAAATCCTTTTTCAAGTGCATTAAATACTGCCAGTGTCTTGGAACTCCCTTTTCAAGCATGGGAATTGAGGAGTCTCTGAATATTAAATTAAAATGCCTTGGGACTCCATTTTTTAGCATAGGGATGAGAAGGTGCCATAATTAAATCCTCAGGACATCACAATTGATCATGGGGACTACATAGCCATTAATTCCCAACGGCACCAATACACAAGAGATTTATTCAGCCATAATACAATCGCCACAAGCAGAGATTTAAAAATAAATCAGGATTAATAATTATTTTTCATGCTTAGGAATCGAGAATTACATCTCCGAGGCCATCAATTCTTAAGACACCATGGTGGACGTCTAATTAATGCTTAGCACTGGCTATCTCCCCTGGACCCCTGTAAATAGGGTGGCCTGGAGACAGGAAAGTGGGAGGAATGATTAGAGTATCGATTATCCATTATCAGGTTGAGATTATGAACAAAGAGTGTTGAACGTATTTTCAAAGGAAAAAGATATTTATTTAGGAGTCTTGGAAACTAGAGGCTTAAAGCATGGGAGGAAAGCTGTATTTTTCTTTCTAACCTTTTTGTTTTCAGGAAGACTTTTGGAGGAAGATCTCCAAGTTCGGTCACAAAAAGACCACCCAGGTTCTTCTCTTTAATTTCTTCATATTTAAACTGCTAAAACTTCTTTTCTCAAATGTTTTGAAGTGAAACGGTTTCCCTTTTAACTCTCATTCATTTTTTCTTCAAAAATAAAAAATGGCCATCAAAAGAACACATTTTCTAGAAAAATTAAAACAAGGCCCCGGTGGTGATGAGAGTTGAGCCCTAGATGCTCATATCCTAGTCTACCTGGGCTAATATCAATTGTGACAATATTCTCATATTTCAATTCAAATGATTTTTGTTTTATTTTTTTAAAAAAATCATTTTTGTTTTCTAAAAGAAATGCAATACTGTCACATGACCCTAGATTCGACATTCTTTTTCTAAAATTAGAATGTCTCTTTTTATTTCTTGTAAAATCCCTTTTTTATTATTTTAAGGCCTAAATCCTAAAAACTCTCCTTTCCCAAAAATTTAAAAAATATAAAAAATAACTTCTTTTTGAATAATGGAAACAAACCCCCATAGATCAAAACTAGGTACCAATTATGAGTGTTGTGGGGGTGTAAGAGTTTTTCTTCCTTTCCCACACGTAACTGACTCCCGAACCTAATTATCTGGAATCGTAGACCTTTCTTTTTTTAGGTGCCCAATCACACCTCTAATTTATTTAGTGGTGACTCTATGTTTTTTTTTTTTTTCACGGTTTGTGCGAGCCATGTGCAGGGATGACTCTAGGATCAACTAAATAAACCAACATAGAGTCCTTTCACAAAGCCAGTAATGAGCCCGGTGAAATACAGGTGATGACAAAATGCATTAGGAGTGATTATGGTATGGAATTTGACTTTTTAGATGTCAGGTCATATTGTTTTGAACAGGGCATTCAGCACGACTTCTCTGCGTCTAGAACTTCACAACAAAATAGGATTGTTGAGCATAAGAATCGCATGTTAGTCGAGGATGGTAGATCAATGTTAGTAGGGGCAAAGCTTCCTCTCAATCTATGGGCTGAAGCTATGTTGACTGGATACTACGTTTAGAACAGAACTCTAATCAACAAATTTACCATGAAAACACTGTACGAGATGCGGAGAGGAAGAAGCCATCAATCTCCCATCTCAAAGCTTTTGGGTGTGCTTGCTACGTGCTTAACAATGGTAAAGAACCCCGGAGCAAATTTGAGCCAAAATCCGATGATGGAGTCTTTGTTGGATACTCGTTAACTAGCAAGGCTTATTGTATTTTCAACAAAAATATTTTAAAAGTTGAAGAATCTATCCATGTTACATTTGATGAAGCTAACCTGGATTGGTCAAGAATAGGATCTTCAAGTTCTAATGTGCGGGTCAGATAGACAAAACTGACTACTCACAATTCATGAATGTTCCTGTCAGTCCTACTGACCAACCTGCTAGCACCAGTGGAGCAAGAAGAAATGCTACTGATGATGCTTCTAATGATATGGACTCGGAACTTCCATTTCACTCCGGACCAGTTAACACGGACATCCCAAACACCGGAGAACCTCCTAGTTTTTCCGGACCAGCCAATATTGAAAGTCTCAATGCCGAAGAACCTCAAGGTACTTTCGGACCTGAAGATACAGAAATGCCTAGCTCCGGAGAAGCTCAACCAGCGGATGTACCTAAACCACCAAATCTGGCAGAGCTCTAAATCGTTGCTTATTCACCACCACGAGCACAGAACTTTAGGTGGACTTGAAGCCACCCATCTGATGAAGTGATTGGTGATCCAACTGCTGGAGTAAGAACAAGGGCAGCCACCTCAAATATCTGCTTGTACTCATGCTTTTTAGCACAAGTAGAGCCAAAAGTGGTGGATGAAGCCCTTCAAGATTCAAACTGGATAGACGCTATGCAAAAAGAGCTAAATCAATTCAAGAAGAACAATGTGTAGACACTGGTACCAAGGCCAAAGTCGTAACAAGTCATTGGCGTCAAATGGGTGTTCCGAAACAAACTTGATACGGATGGAATAGTAATTTGGAATAAAGCGCGACTAGTAGCTAAGGGATATCATCAAGAAGAAGACATTGACTATGACGATACCTTTGCTCCAGTGGCTAAACTTGAGGCGATCAGAATGTTCCTGGCATATGCATCATATGAGAACTTTAAAGTTTATTAAATGGATGTCAAGAGCATTTTTCTGAATGGAGATCTTCAAGAGGAGGTTTATGTTGAACAACGTCCCGGATTCATTGAACACAAGGCTAAACATATGGTGTACAAACTACATAAAGCCTTGTACGGATTGAAGCAAGCTCTAAGGGCCTGGTACAACACACTATCAGAATTCTTGCTTGAACACAACTTCAGAAAAGGAAAGATTGACACCACATTATTCCTACAAAAACAAAAGGGACATTCCTTGATCGTGCAAATATATGTGGATGACATCATTTTTGGATCACAAATCCGAAGCTATGTGAAAAGTTTGCAAAGTTGATGACTGACAAGTTCGAAATAAGCAGGATGGGAGAACTATCCTACTTCCTCGGAATAGAAGTCAAACAAATGAAGGAAGGAATCTTCATTAACCAAGCTAAGTACACAAGAGACTTACTCAAGAAGTTTGGTATGAAAGATTCATCTCCCATGAAAACTTTTATGCCAGTAAGTGCTAAGTTAGATCCTGATCTCAGCGGCAAATCAGTAAATGTGACTGAATATAGAGGTATGATAGGGTCATTGTTGTATCTCACAGCAAGTTATCCAGATATCATGTTCGCAACCTACATATGTGTGAGATATCAGGCTAATCCTAAAGAGTGACACATATTTCATATCAAATGGATATTGCGGTACCTCAAAGGGACAATGAATTTGAGACTCGGTATCCAAAGGAGTCCAATTTCTCTTTATCCGGAGATTCAGATGCTGATTTTACCGGATGTCACATAAATAGGAAGAGCACCAGTGGTACATGCCAGTTTCATGGAAACAGACTTATTTCCTGGTTTAGTAAGAAGCAGAATTCCGTATCAACCTCTACTGCTGAGGCGGAATATGTTGTTGCTGGGAGTTGCTGGCAACTCTTATGGATGCAAAGTCAACTTAGTGACTACGGTTTCAACATGACATCTGTTCCACTCTACTGTGACAATACTAGTACTATGGCAATCAGCAACAATCCAGTCACGCACCCGAAGACAAAGCACATCGAGGTCAAGTATCACTTCATCCGAGACCATGTTCTCAAAAAACATATATCTCTCGAACATGTTGCTACGGATGATCAACTTGTAAACATACTCACAAAGCCCCTATCCGACGCAAGATTCTCTGAACTGCTCCTCAAGTTAGGTATGCTTGACCTTTCTGCATAGTCTCTAACTTTAATTATCTAGCAGTATATTTTTCAGAACATACATCATGCTTCGTGAATAGTGAAAGACACTTACTGTACTTTATGTTGATCATATTTAGTTTTGAAGTTATGCATCATGTTTCTGATGATTTTCTCATAATTCGTTGGGAGGATACTTGCTAATCCAGACTAAAATAGGTAAAGTCAACATAATTAATGATATATGAATCAAATCTTCTTTTAATGTCATGATTCCATTTCCATTTTCCACCACATGTCTTATGATTTCTATGATTGAATGAAATGTCCATCATGCATTGTTGAAGATGTGAAATGGGTTGGCTTAGAATGCCTAGTGGATAGAATCACAGTTGTAGTCTGCTCAGCACCTAGAGTGGAGTTTTATCTCATATAGATAGCACTTTCTCACGATCTAAAATCCTTTTACAGGAAAAGTCTATCGAGAGGATCGCAGGATCTAAGGGAGAGAAAATGTTTCATTTATTAACTAAGTAATACCCCCCCTGATATATCTCGTGACCTCTTTCTTGGCTGTCTATCTGAGGGGAAGTTCTTATCGAGAGGATCGCATGATCTAAGGGGGAGAAAATGCTTCATTTATTACTTAAGTAATACCACCTGATATGTCTCGGACACTCCTCCCTACAAACTCTCACTTTTGGGTCTGATTGGACCTATATTATTGAATTGGAATTGTGTAAAATGTCTGGAATGATTTCTTCTTCAACCTTGTATCTTAGGCATGACTATCAATTGATTAATCATACATCATGTGCTTTCTTATTCACCCTCACTAATGAATCTTAAGTTAGATAAATTCATATAGCGTTAATTCATCTTTGCTATCTATCTCAGTATGAAAGATTCGCTATGTTGACCAATTGAACTTTATCTGTCATATGCATTGATTTCAGTAAATTGATCATTAACTCGTATGTATGTGTCTATCACTATCATTTCTTATGCATAAGTTTTGTTTTTCTTTAGTTCAGATTATACTGAGTTTACTCATATTATTTATCTCATATTTATACTAATTCCAACCTGTTGAGTCTTCTACTCTCTTTAGTCTACTTCTATAAAGATACAGGTTCAGATTCCCTTTGCACTTTAACGATATATCATGTTTGATGTCACGGATCTGAGGTGTTGTTGTACCTCCTATCTTATGGACTTCAAGACAGTAAAGGGATCTTTTTCTCTTCATCAGCACCTGTTACTATGGAACAACTCTGTCATTCATCCAAATCATTCTTCCTATGGATTATCTTTACTCCAGATGACAGTTGGTTTCCTTCCTCCTGACTCTTGGAATTCTCAAATAGCGGTAATCCACGTACTATCTTACATCATGTATTTTTGAGGCGGAATAATGATGATTCATTTAATGCACATCTCAAGCTAGGCAATTAGTCGTTTCAAATTTCTGAAAGTAAGCATACAACTGTTATAAATGCTTGGTTCTTACGGGCTCCACGTCATCTTATTATCTGGAGACCTTCAACTATCAAGTCTAATGTCGTAGGTTGTCAGGCTGCTCACAGTTCATCTCGCTTAAGCCCTAGACCCGCTGGAATCTATGGCCCAGTCATATATATATCCTGTGCGTTCAAGCACAAAGCGACATTGCATTTTCAAATCCCCAAATCCTTCGTCGCTCTTTTCTTCTCTCAACCCCTGCTTTCTTTACCTTCTTGCCCTTCGACTTCAATGGCACCCAAAGCCACACTATCTGGCGTCAACCCAGGCCATCTAGTTGATTGGAATGCAATTTCTAATCCTCCGACATGGTTTTTGAAACTCCGCCCACTTCTCGACGCCAGCCACCTTCTCAATCTGGTCTCTAATCCGATAGACTTACTTCTCAAAGACATCCTTGAATATTACCTGAACATCCGCTGCACCGTCGACTCCATCAAATGCACTATTCGAGGTGAGTCCATCGTCATCACCCCTAATGTTCTTCATGCCGCTCTTCACCTACCTCCTAGTACTCACCCGTGGCTAGAGCTTGAGACAATGGCACCCAAGATGGGATGCACACACAAAGGGAAAGAATACAAGCTGAAGTCCTTCCAAGGCTGTTATCGTTGTATGGCCACCATCCTGAGACGGTGCTTACTGGCTCGGACGTCTGCCCTCGATTCCGTCCCATACAACTTGCTTCTGGCTATGTACGGAGTCTTTGAGCGCTTGTCAATGGATTGGGGGGCATTCCTGTTTCGGTTGATGGGTAACAACCCAAAGAACTTATCCTTTAGGCGGATACTCACCATTGTCTTTCAGCATCTTCATCCGTCCCAATTAGTTACTGGTCATACTTCCAATGTCTATGCTACTGAGGCTAGAAAGAGAAATGTAAAATGAACTATGGTATCTACATAGTCCTTAAAGTTGGTTATATTGGCCTTCTAGCAAACAAGAAAATTATGTTGAAATTTGATTATTTTTGTAATAAAATATTATCTATTTTGAAGGCTTGTAATTATATTTATTGTTTTAAAATACAATATTATCCATGTCACTATTCTTTGAAAATAATCATTTCAAAAAATTAATATTTATTATTATTTTAAATAAACTCTGAATGAAGCTTAAACAAATTGAGCTGCATGTTTAAGGCTCATGTAACAGCTTAATCGAGCTTGGGTATGAGCTTGAGCTCAATTATAAAAATTGTGAAATATTAGTTTTACACGAGCTTGAGTTAATCGAAGGCTCGGCTCAAATAATCACCTTACATGGGCTTAACTAGAATGTATAGAAGAATTTTTAGAATTTTTTTTAAAAAATTAAAGTATTGGCAAAAAGTAATTAAAGCTAAATCAAGAATTAATTTATAAATTAAAATAAATGAAAGCAAAATTAACAAAAAGTATGTAAGTCCCAACAATACGCCTAGAAGGAGATGAATAGATAGATAGTCTTCGCAAAAGCTATGTACTTTGAGTCTTCGAGTTTCAAAATTTAGACAGTTTTGTGGCAGCTTTCAACAAATTAAGTTTTCGACAAACAAAGTAACTAAAAACAAATGTAATTAAATTAAATATTTTAAATTACATCAAAATTATTGTAAGTGGTATTCGAAATAAACATTTAATGATAGTATAAAATGAAACAAAAAACTGGATGTTCAAAACCAAATTCCAAATTAATTATTAAACTTGAAATAAAGCTAAGCCTAAAATAACAAATAATTTCTAAAATATTTCAAGAGGAGGCATGATCTAGAGTGGAAGATATGCTGCAACAACAATTAGACTGCAAAGATTTCTAAAATTGTGATCTAACTAGGTATCTCTATCTAAGCTATGTGTCACCAAGTCAGGATTTTCACTCGTGCGACACTCGGTCATCCTTATGGATGCTCCGAGTAAGTCATATGGATCAAAGAACACATAGACCGGTTTCACCCTGTCTAGGACTCATCAGGAGAACACTCAAATTTTCAACCAGTTTGTATAGGGATGGCCAAGTCCCCTCTTCTTCATCAAGTCCAAGACTAACGACGTACTCCCCGCATTTAACTGGGTCAGTACGTCTGAACTCAAAAGGGGCTTCATCGATCTCCCGCACAAATTGTCATGGAGTCTTTCCCGTCTGCACCAACTACACTTTCCGCATTGTCCCTTCTCAAGTAGCATACACCTCTACCACTTGGGAGACGCCCGCTAGCACCACGATGTTTAGGGTGTGACATCCTCTCCACTTGATTTCGCAACGACCTCATTTCATCTAAGTGAGCTCGGAACCAAGATCGTTCGACACGCTCCTTATGACTCCAGCAATGCCACTCTATCCCATGCTCAAGTACTCCACCCTGACACGTTGGCAAGCAACTTGGGAGACACGATGCATGCAAGACCTTTATCTGGTTGACCTTCATCTCTTTGGAGCTCCTTCCCAACTTGGGATTAGGGACCACACATGTCTACTGTGAGGTGAGTTTTCTGGATAAGGACTGCAACTGCTCTAATACTACTTTGCCACGGGATTAGAGTTTTCACCCTAGTAGATGCTCCATGTAAGCCATACCAATCAGAGCACACAGACTGATTTCGCCAAATCAGGAGAACGGTTTCAATTCCCAACCAATTTGTGTAAGAATGACTAAATCTCCTCTTCTTTATCAAGTTCGAGACTAGCGGCATACTTTCCGCATTTAACCGAGTGGATACGTCTGAACTACTATAAAGCCTTTCTTATCCGCACCAATTATGCTTTTCGCCTTGTCCCTCCTGAAGTAGTAGGTACCTGTGCCAAGAGACACCCGCTAACATTACGTGTGACACACATCTACCTGCTACTCTCTCGTTTCTGTCACCTCCAAAAGTGTAGCAAAACCTAAAAAAGTTGCCTCTTGATACTTCATGACCTACCCTCGTAGAGCATTGGAACCCTACAAAAAGACGAAATATGACAGAGACCCCAAGCCTCTTAGAAAGTGACGTTTAGGAAATAGGAAAATAACCAAAATGGAATCGGAGGAAAAGAGAAAAGGGAAAAATAAAAGTCATGGAAAATTTAAGCGCAGCAAATTCAGACATGTATATCATTTCGAAGAAGATTGAGCGCTGCAAATTCAGGAATGTAGATCTAGACTTGACAGCACGCAACAAGGTCATCGTGAAGATGAAATAATGGAGGTTAGGCGCTGAGTAAAATTGAAATGAAAAAAAATGGAGGGATATGAACTCATCCCATAGAGCAGAAGGGGTAAAAAATAGGGGTTTCCATAGGAATGATCTCAACACGGGATCGAGAAAAAGTGTAAGATTAGTTGATTCTATATACCAAGCATGCTCTTACATGTTCTGCATGTTACTAGTAAAAAAAAGTAATTCAAACATGAACTTTTAAGTGCCTACAAAAATCAAAGCAGTTTCATAGCATTTACAGTTTACAAGGCACAAATATCGACTACATCATATTAAGTTTCCAATCAAAATATAAGACTCCAGCAGCTCACATCTGGCCGTCTAACTACTGCGTGACAACAGACTTCAATTGCCTTCATATTTAGGGTCAGCTATCACAAAATGGTAGGCGATTACCAGTGCAAATATACATATGCCAAGAAAATTGGCAACAAAGCCCAGGTCATCATCGTCAAACATCTGTAAAATTGCAATCAAACATATCACAATGAATCAGCATCATCATCCACACAACCCAATTCTTATTCGCTTTAATAGATATATTTACAAGAACAGTTAATTCACAGATATGCTGGCACTTGAGATGGTAATTTCCAAAGTAAAAATGCATTTTCTCTAATGGAAGTAGGTCCATGAGTAGTTCTGTACAATTATTGTAAGAAGTAGTAAGCTATGAATGAGACCTATGAGGATAAGATTTCTATTAGAGAAATGAATGGTTTTGCCAATTTTCTCAATTATTAGCCATTCAATAACGCATGAAAGTTGCTTCCCGCAAATACTTCCAGCTACTTCAAGAAAAAACTGGAAAATGTGTAAAAAAGGATAATATAAATGGTAGAGCTATGAACTTTATCTGGGCCACCCAGGTAGTGTGACGAGTGAAATTTAACAATACAAACGTTATTCAGCCTGCACAGTTAGTGTCACACATGAAATTTAACAATGCAATATTTATTCAGCCTGCCCAGCTAGTGTCATGCGTGAAATTTAACAATAAGCTCAGCATCAATGGAACAAGTAAAGGTGTCCCAGGTAAGAAAAACTTAAACCTGCCCTCAAGTGCAATGCGGAAAGTGCAAACAAGAAAAATAGGAGAGGCAATGAATGTAAAATACATTCATGCAATAAAATACAATTAACGTAATGGCACGTTTAGTACTACTGTCAGCCCCTTTTTTTCTAGAAACACGTTTGGCTAAAGAGTTATTGAAACATTATACGATTGGTAAATATATTTTTATTCTTTCAAATTCGAAATCAAAAAATAAATATAAACACACACAATAACAATACAAAACTAACAACGCTACTAAACATACACTAAATCGGTCGCCATTTTTCATGGCCTCATTGATTGCTACGAGAAGACTCAAGAGCATATTAAAATTCCTATAAAACACTCAGTGGTTTTTTGTCCAAACGCAGGGCATAAATGGATTTAGTTATTCAAAATTAACATGGGAGACCAAAAATAAAAATTAAAAATCTATGCCTGTCTGTCGATTGATATATCGAAACCCCTAGAACAACGTTGGAAATGGGAAATCGAAATTGGGGAAGAGGGGTTATGAATTGGTGATTCAAAGATCGAAAACAAACACGGATCAATTGAAGGAGATGTCTAGGATAACAGATTGTGAAAATGGTGATAACAAGAGAGGATGGTACCGTAGCTAGCAGCGAAATCGAAAAGGGTCGATAATCGGTTTCGATCCTTCGATGAGCGGCGACGGTGACGGCGGTTCGGAGTTAATGAGAGGGAAGCGCGCAACGCAGATAAACGGGCTCTGTTTGTGATTTGGGCTGGGCTCATCGTTTCGAAATGTAGCCCATTAATCCTCTCCACGGCCACAACGTGGAATTCTTACCAAAACTACAGAAGATGTCCCTTCGACAAAAAAACAGTTATTTTGTTGCACGTAGGATTAAGGCACAATCGCATGTGGATGATAATTTTATCCGCCTCCGGACCCATACCCGCCTCATATTTTTTAAATTTAACGAGTAACGGACGGATACGGGACAATAATTTTTTGCCCCGCCGGATAACAGGACGGGGACAGGGCAAGCATGCCCCGCCCCTACCCGGCAAAAATCCCCACCCTGCCCCAATTACTGATTAGCTACCGCCCATGCATGCCACCCCGATTATCATATCAAAGAATATATATATATATATATATATATATATAAACTCATATCAAATTATCACTATATATGCATGTATAAATTTTAATTAATGAGTGATAATTTAAGTAAGGAATAGTGATAATCTAAGTAATATAATTATCATTAATAATAAATGATAATATGGGTAGTGATAACCTAACTAATATAATTACATATCATGGTTGTCATATTACTTATGTTATAAACAATACAATAGTTCAAGAAGTCGTGTTTTTCTAACTTATTTCCCTTAACATAATTAAAATGATCACTAATATAATTATTAAGTGTGAGTTTATATATATACATATACAACACTATTCTAATTATAATTAATGTTATTGGTTAATTGTTGGTCCCTGGGAGCCTAGAGGGGGGTGAATAGACTCTTAATTAAAATTCTTTCTCACTCAGGCACAACACTAATTCTGGTTAAAAGAAATATTCAATGCAGAAGATAACCAGATAGTGGAAGTATTTTGTTTTATTATCAAAAGATAATTACAACAAAAGGCACTAGCAATTACAGCTGATTATAACAATACTTTTTTTTTTCAAGTCACACACACACTGGCTAGTTTATCTCTGTTTTGCACATGTACTCGCGCGTATCAGTTCTTGCAATGTATGCACGCTTGACAGATATACAACACTACATATATATATATAGACATCCTAGGAATCTATCTTGAAACTGTATTTTTCGAGCACTGTGTAAACATTAAGTTCTTCTCGGAAAATGCTTCTGCTATAACTGTTACGGATGTGGAGCTCGAAATATTGGAAGCATAAGTGTATTGAATTACTTCGCTTGATTCCAATTGCATTTGGGACTGCATCCACATCTCCGAGTGTTCCACGTGTAAGACAGTTTAGGTCTTCAATGAGTTTGTCTTACATCGGGACACAGCGAGCTGATAACATAAATGCGGTATGGATAAGTTCAAGTAGCGTCTTCTTAGTCCGGTGTAGATTTCCTTACTCCGTATCAAGGAGGCTCGGATCCTTACTCCATGTCAGTTGTTGCTTACTCCGTGTAAATGAAGTCCTGAAATCCTTACTCCGTGTCAGCGCTTCCTTACTCCACATGAAGTAGATATGCGGAATCCTTATTCCGCATCAGCGCTTCCTTACTCCGCGTGAGTTCCTTACTCCACTTGAGTAATAGTTCAGATTCCTTATTCCGCATTAGTTGTCCTTACTCCGCATCAGTCATTTCTTACTTCGCTCGAATGAAAGACTCGGATTCCTTAGTCTGTATCTTCTTTTCCTTAGACAGCTGGAGTGAAAGACTTAATTTCTTTCTCCCCAATAAATCTCTCTTACTCCGTACGTGTTGTAGACTCGGATTCTCATTCCGCATAAATTGACTTAGTCCAATCAAGAATAAAAGCGCGGATTTCTTAGTCGTTTTGTCAAGTGATTAGTTTGTGTGAAGGGTCCTTACTCCGGATGAAGACTTGGTTATTTACCAAGTGTTTGACGACACTCATGATAATCCGGATCAAGATTATATATCCTGTCCTTTGCTTTGCTCTCTGAGTGTAAGTCCAGTTTAGGATTTTATCTTCTGCAAGCTTAGAATAAACATGAAACATCTCAAATCAAATTACATAGGGTTTTTTTAACAACATCATCCAAATTATGGGTTTGATCCAACAATCTCCTCCAATATGAATATGTCAAACCCTTTGTAATCTGATCTAGTTAGACAGCAAGATATACACAAAGACAAGGAAAAATAAAAATTTCCACTATGTCAGCAACTGTAATATAAAGTAAGCCTTAGTACAAAAGTTATATTAAGAATTGTAAGGCTTACTGTACTTGAAGATCTTAGTTGTTGCTTGCTCCCTTAGTTGCTTAGGCTGTTCTTTAGTACACATAAAAAAGTAATTCCAGTTAGGGTCATACTTCAAATGATGCCTAATAAAGTAGCAGACATAGGCTCCACAGCTTTCTCTGTCAGTTTGTTGGGGAACTTCTCCTTTGCTCAGAATTGTCGAGTTGAGAAGAGCATTGGGAGGCAGAGGAGGTTGACCAATTGATTCGAAGAGTCCACTATGTCTGACAGCATCTGATAGAGTCCGGAGCAGTGGTCCAAGCTGGCTTCTTCTCATTTGGTGTCCCACAACCTAATGGGAATCATGCAAAATAACTCTCCTATCCTTGATAGAGAAAACTGCTAGCATGTGATGAGGAGTGCTGATCCTGTATGGAATGAGAACAGTTGTAAGATCTTTCCATGGCTTACTGTTCTCAGCTGTTCCATTAATGAGGGTATGAAGGAAGTCCATTTCAGGAAGGTAGTGATCAAGCCAACAAGGTAGGATATCGATCAAATGCTCTTCTTAGTACATGGTGGGGAACAACCTCATCTCTTCTTTCACCGCCAAGGTAAAGTTGTCAATGTCCTCAGTGGAGAACTGTCCTTTCTCCGACAGTTAGGTACTTCTGTCGTCAGGGGAGAAAGGGGACAGAGATGACAAACACCTTTTTGGGGTAGAGGGAGCAGCACTCGCATATGCTAACATGGCTGCATATACACGCCCATCTGTATCATATAGATCTAGTTCCACATATGATGGGAGAAACGTGACTTGTGGAGCCTGAGCGGATGAGGATGGAGCTGCAGTGGAGGAGCTTGGGTAGTCAGAAGGAGCTGGAGCAACACTAGACAGTCCAGAGAAGCGACTGCATTTGGAAACCGAGAGGCCCAAAGCAAGAGTAAGTGCAGGTCTTTGGCTGAGAATGTCAGTAGTAGCAGGAGCAGTAGTGGAAGGGGATGGATCAAATGGGGCATTCTCCCCCTGTTTGGCAGATCGGCGAGGAGGGCGAGAGGGATGACCCACAACCTGAGTCAGATCCCGAACGGAAGTGGATAAACCCGAAAGAGATTGGACAATAAGGTCCAGCTTCCGATCTAGTGCGAGAGAGGAGTTGGAGAGAGCAGAAAGGATCTGGGTCCTAATTTCATCAACTTTATTAGCAATGACCTGGGCCCGGGATCGATTGTCCTTCGCAATACGATCTAGCTGAGCAGAGACTGCGGCTTCGGACAGAATTGTTGCAAAAGACGCACGCCCAAGGCCAAAATTAGGAGCCTTTGATGACTCCCCCGCATGTAGTGGTGCCGGAGTGCGTAGGGCGGAGAAGTCAGCAGTTCGAGAGAATGGTGGGGGAATAGCAGCAGCAGCAGCAGGTGTAGCGGAGGCTGTAAAGACTCGTATTCGGGTAGTTTTGAGAGATAGTCATTCTATGGGAATGTAACTATCTGGACAGTAGTGTAGTCGTCGATGTGAGCATTTTGACTGTACTTGGGCCCGATTCCGAGCCGGGGCCCCGTTTGACCCGATTGTTGACTTTTTGGGGTTTATTGGTTGACTTTGCATTTGGGCGGTCATTTGGGTGTAATAATATCTGTTTAGTGTTGTGCTCGTCATTTCGAGCGTTTTGACTGTAGTTTGACTCAATTTGGAGTTCGGGGCCTTGGAGGTCAATTATTGACTGGATCAATGGTTGACTAGGTCAGTTGACTGGCAGAAATATAAATAGCAGAAAAAAAAGAAAAAGAGGAAGCTTTCACTTTACGTTTCACGTTTGTGCATTGAGAGAGAGAGCTTGAGAGAGAGCTTGGAGGCTTTGGCAATTTGGGGCGATTTGTGTTCGTGGAGCTCAAAGATTCACTTCAAGTAGGTGTCCTTGAACTTCTTATCTTGATTCTATGCTTGGTATGCACGAATTTATCATGATTTATGAAATTGAGCATGAACCCTAGAATTTGGGGAAAACCAATTTTGGGTTAGATCAAATGGTTTAACATAAGATTTGTGGTTAAGAACTATTTTATATCATTGTGGATATATGTTTCTGTGATTTTGGGGTTAATTAATTGTGTTTTTCATGAGGGTTGATAAGTCAACCATGGGAATTTGGGTTTAGATCTAGATTTCTAGAAATCTGGAATTTAATGCGTATTTCTGTTGTTTCCGTGCGATTTAGAGGCGTTGTGGACGCATTTTAAGGTAAATATCGTAGTCTGTTGCGTAGAATGCGTGTTTGTGCGTGTCTAGGGGTTGCTGGGTTGATTCCAGACGAAGAACAGGCAAAAACGACGATGAACAGTACCCTGGGCGCGTTACTGGGTCGAACTAATGAAAATCCGAAGTTCTGGGTCGTAGGGTCGTAGTTCGTAGACCCGTAGCTCGTAGGTTCGTAATTCGTAGTTCAAAGGTTCGTAGTCCGAAGGTCGAAGTTCGTAGCCGAAGGATCGAAGTTCGTAGCCTCGTAGGTCGAAGATCGAAGACCCGCTTCGAGTCTTCGAGGCGCGCTATGCAGCTACGAGCAGCTACGAGTCACAGCTCCCGCTATGAGTCTCCGAGGCGCGCTGCAGTTCCGCGCTACGAGTCGTAGTCCTGAAGCTACGAGGCAGTGCAACAGCACTGGACTGGACCTATTTACATCGTAACCTATACCCATCTACATATTTAAGTCTAACATACTTAAGTTACTATGTAAATAATGAAATACCCCCCATTTGGATTCAAAGAAAAATACTAGAAAAATTAATTCTCACTCTTTCAAAATGTGAAAATTGGGTTTTAGTGTAAAATCTCGGAAAAACCCAAAAGTTCGTAGTGGTGAATTTTTGGAAAGTGGGGTTAGACATCTCAGAAAAATCCCCAAAAATCAGATTATCTTAATTATGCTATGGGAACCCAATGCCGGGACTTTTGATTTCAAGAAAATAGCTGCTACGGGTACTTTCTTCATAAATCAAGGATTGAGGATTTACTTGTGACGATTGACTACAGTTCTAAACGAAAGGTTGAGAATGACATACCATACTAATGTTAGTATGTTGGTGTGAGGTATTGGGGCATGGACTCCGTGACTTGTTTGGGTTCTCACCGTGTTGCACCGATGGTGCTATGTGGTTGACGTGACAGGCATATGCACCGATGGCGGGCCTGTGTGGCAACTGTGGCCGGGCATATTGCACTGTGGACAGGCTAAGGCCTGAGTTGAGCCGTTGAGCTCGTGGAGCTAGGGCTGAGTGCCCTGAGCTGGGATCCCATGGAGGATCGTGGACAAGTTGTCCTGTGTGAACAGGCTATCCTGATGTCTGTTTGCAGGCTGAGTCCTGATGATTGTGCACACTACACGGTGCACGAGTACACTGAGCATATAGTATAGACTTATATGTGTTGCATGATGTGGAGTTTGGGGTCACCTACTGAGCTTGTCGCTCACCCCTACTTGTTGTTTACCCCTTTTCAGGTGTGACCCGAGACTAGTGGAGGACTTTCTTCCAAGAGGACGTGCCCACTACTCTGATGTATGATACAGTACTGTATTCTGTATTTTATTATGTGTTGTATCCTGGACATGGGTCCGTGGAAAGATGTATTTGTATACTGTTTGTGATGTGATGTCTGTATGACTGTTTGACTTATTATATGCATGATGATATATGGGAAAGTACAGGATTGCCATTGATGTATGACTGTACAGGGTTGCATATTTGAGACAGCACCCGCGGTGTAGTCTCCATTGGTGCTAGTCACCAACCCCTTGACCTATCAGGTGCAGGCAAGGGGAAGTCATGTACCCGGTTCCGGGTTCCCTGGAATTCGGGGGCATGACAAGTTGGTATCAGAGCATGGTCTAGCGGACCTAGGTTAGTGAGGGGTGGTTAATTGATTCCATGTGACTTGGAAAACTGTAAGGAGGGCGCCTGATCAACGCAGTCCTTACAGGTATTCTAGGTTATGTTGGTGTCAGTTAGATCATCCTAGGAGCATACATAGGATGCATTGCTAGTGGTATGATTGTGTGCATATAGGGCACTAGATTGTCTTTGTGTGTGATGTGCTTGTATGTGGTGCCAGGATGGCACGTGGCCGTGAGAGCTAGGATTTGATTGTGGTGTACCCTGAGGGGTGACACGATGCTATATGCATGGTTGTGGACCTACGGGTCGTGTGGTGTACCCTGATGGGGGACACGATGCTATATGCATGGTATGGATCTACGGGTCGTCTGGTGAGAACCTACAAGTCGGTTGTGCCTTTGATGGCTATTTGTGCTATTGATCGTTTGTTGTTTGTTGTTGTGGCCAGTGTGATGGCACCACCGAGGAGAGCTGTCCGAGGCCAAGGCCCGGCAGAGGAGCCCACGATAGAGTCGGGGCACCAGGGGCAACAGAGCCCGCAGCAGAGATCGTCAGCTCCCGTTGTGGGACCTGATTTGGCTCAGGTGTTGATTCAGTTGCAGGAGGCTATGCAGGGTATGCAGGGCTCGATGAGGGATATGGCTAGAGAGGTGGATGAGCTGAAGAGGCAACAGCAGCCTCGGCGGCCACCATAGCCTCAGCGCCAGAGGCGAGGGTGGTGCAGGATGTGCACCGGCAGGAGGTCGTGATAGAGCCAGCACGACGAGTGGACTGGGCTGCGCAGTTTTTGAAACACGCACCCAGGACTTTTGAGAATGGTTCGCGGCCAGAGGTAGCCGAGGACTGGATTAGATGGACAGAGGACATCTTTGAGATGATTGGGGTGCCAGATGAGGAGCGGGTGCGTGTGGCGACGCACTATCTGTTGGGTATCCCACGTAGGTGGTGGGAATCCACTAGAGCTGTCCATGGCAGTCAGATGAGCTGGAGAGAGTTTGTTGAGCGCTTCTTTGGGGAGTATTTTCCCAGCTCGTTGCAGTATGCTCGACGTAGAGAGTATTATGAGCTTGTGCAGGGTAGCATGACTGTGGTGGAGTATGTGCAGGCCTTCACAGATTTGGGGCGGTTTGCTCTAGAGGCTTGGGAAAAGGAAGGCCGGAAGATGCAAGACTTCATTTAGGGCTTGAGGCCATCTCTGAAAAGACAGCTGGAACCGATGCAGTTGACCAGCTACCGAGAGGCGGTCGACAAGGCGCTCATTATTGAGCGAGGTCAGGATCAGGCGAGAGCCCAGAGGCCGGGCGGTTCGGCAGGTTCGGGCAAGAAGAGACAGAGTGGGGAGAGCAGTGCTCCTCAGCCTGAGAGGAGGCAGGTGCAGAGGGTTTCCAGCCAGGCGGTGGGACCCCGTGAGAGTTCAGCCAGCAGGAGGCCAGGGGCCTGTTAGAGTTGTGGTTTGACCGGGCATGTCTCGAGAGACTGCCCAAGGAAAAAATGACCTATTTCCGATGCGGGAAAGTGGGGCATGGAGCTAGGGAATGTGTTACCCTTAGCTTAACCAGCAGTGTAGGCCCTCGTCCGAGAGATCAGGGACAGAGGAGTGGGGCTCCGTCTCAGAGGTCAATGTCGCCGGCACAGAGCATGCAGAGGCGATCTGCGGTGCAGCAGCCTCAGCGGGAGGCACAGGGTCATGTTGATTAGCGGGGCAAGGCCCCAATGGGCCAGGCTAGTGGCAGTGGACCACGAGGGAGGACTTTTGCCCTCACCAGCAGAGAGGCGAGGTTCCACCAGTGGACGAGGCAGGAGCAGGGCCTTCAGTGGTGAGAGGTACCATCATCATTTCTCATACTATTTGTTCAGTTTTGATTGATACTGGTGCTACCCATTCTTTTATTTCGTATGCTACGGTGGTTGGATTAGAGTTAGACCAGGAGACAGTGAGTCAGTCTCTGATGGTTGCTTCACCTTTGGGTGGAATCGTGATACTTGAGAGTATTTGTCGTGTTTGTCAGGTAACACTTGGGGGTGTTAACCTGATGTGTGATTTATATGTCATGGAGTTAGATGATTTTGATGTTATCCTGGGTATGGACTGGTTGGTCTCCGTGGAGGCCAAGATTGATTGTTTTCGACGACGTGTGACATTCCTCACACCAGAGGGCACACGGGGTGTCTTTGTGGGTGAGTGGACCGAGGAGGCATGCAGGTTGGGACCTTTGAGGCATGGGTGGGGTGATGTGACCCACCAGTTAGCCAGCTTGATGTTGGTTGATAGGAGGAGAGAGGGGAAGGCTGTTTTGCCACCCATTGTAGATCAGTTCCCGGATGTGTTTCCCGAGGACTTGGTCAGTTTGCCACCCATGAGGGAGGTAGAGTTTTCGATTGAGTTGTTGCCAGGGACAACACCGATCAGGTTAGCGGCCTATAGGATGGCACCGACAGAGCTTAGAGAGCTCAAGAGACAGATAGATGACCTATTGGTGCGAGGCTTTATCAGGCGGAGTAGCTCACCGTGGGGTGCTCCAGTATTGTTCGCCAAGAAGGCGGATGGTTCACTTCGGCTATGTATAGACTACCGGAAGCTGAACCAGGTGATTGTGAAGAACAGGTATCCATTGCCGAGGATTGATGACCTGTTCGATCAGTTTCGAGGTGCGAGATGATTTTCCAAGATAGACTTGAGATCTGGATACCATCAGTTGAGGGTTAGGGAGGTAGATATCCCTAAGACCGCGTTCAGTTGTCGTTACGGGCATTATGAGTGGCTTGTGATGCCGTTTGGGCTCACGAATGCTCCAGCAGTGTTTATGGGATTGATGAACCAGGTGTTTGCTCCATATTTAGATATGTTCGTTGTGGTGTTCATCGATGATATTTTGGTCTATTCAGCGACCAAGAGGGAGCATGAGGAGCATTTGCAGGTTGTGTTGCAGACCTTGCGAGAGCACCAGTTGTATGCGAAGTTCACAAAATGTGACTTCTGGTTGCAATAGGTGCACTTCTTGGGGCATGTGGTATCTTCAGAGGGTATCACAGTGGATCCTGAGAAGATTGAGGTACTCATGTCGTGGAAGAGGCCCACGAACGTGTTTGAGATTCGTAGCTTCCTTGGTTTGGCAGGCTACTATTGGAGGTTCGTGGAGGATTTTTCCAGGTTGGCAGCTCCTATGACACACTTGACTAGGAAGGGAGTTCCTTTCATTTGGTCTGATGCGTGTGAGAGTGCTTTCATGGAGCTGAAGGCACGATTGACCTCAGCACCTATCTTGATTCCTCCACAGGAGGGTGTGCCTTTCGAGGTGTATTGTGATGCTTCCAGGGTGGGACTTGGTTGTGTGTTGATGCAGACTCGGCAGGTGATTGCTTACGGATCTAGGCAGTTGAGACCACATGAGCAGAGCTATCCCACGCATGATTTGGAGTTGGCTGCAGTGATCTTTGCTTTAAAGAGCTGGCAGCATTATCTCCTTGGGGAGAAGTTTGTGGTGTATACGGACCACAAGAGCTTGCAGTATATCTTCTCTCAGCGAGACCTGAACCTTAGGCAGAGGCGGTGGGTGGAGTACCTGCAGCAGTTTCAGTTTGATATGATGTATACCCCTGGGAAGGGTAATGTGGTGGCAGATGCTCTGAGTAGGAAGAGCAGGGCCGTGGTGGCCCATTGTGCCATTAAGGAATGGGAGATGATGGGTCAGTTGGCAGCGATGTGGTTGCAGATGGTGACCAACAAGGGGCGAGGGACCCTCAGTGTTATCGTCGCAGTCCCTGAGTTACAGCGTAGGATCATAGAGGATAAGTTAGGGGACATTGATTGTGAGGTCATCAGGGATAAGATTCAGACTGGGCAAGCACCTTCTGATTGGACTGAGGATGCAGAGCATGTGCTGCGGTATAGGGGTAGATTGATAGTTCCCACTTCTCTTCAGGAGGAGGTTCTTCGGGAATTTCACCAGTCGAGGTTAGCTGTACATCCTGGTGGGACCAAGATGTACCATGCCATGAGGAGACAGTTTTGGTGGCCAAGCCTGAAGAAGGCCGTTGCTGATTTTGTGAGGAGGTGTTTGACCTGTCAGCAGGTCAAGGCAGAGCACCTGAGATCAGCTGGTGAGTTGCAGCCATTGCCAGTGCCAGAGTGGAAATGGGACCACGTGACCATGGATTTTGTCACTGGACTTCCTCGTTCCAGGGGACACGACACTATATGGGTTATTGTGGACCGGTTGACCAAATCGGCGCATTTTATTCCGATTCGAGAGACAGACCCAGTGAGGACTTTGGGACAGAGGTATATTGATGTTATTGTGCGGTTGCATGGAGTCCCATTATCTATTGTATCTGATCGGGATGCGAGGTTCACCTCTCAGTTTTGGAGACAGTTGCAGCGAGCTTTGGGTACTAGGGTGAACCTCAGTACAGCCTTTCATCCGCAGACGGATGGTTAGTCGGAGCGGACGATTCAGACGCTCGAGGATATGTTGCGTGCCTGTGTCCTAGATTTTGGAGGCTGTTAGGAGACTCACCTTCCTTTGGTGGAGTTCTCTTACAACAACAGTTATCAGGCCACGATTGGGATGGCTCCGTATGAGGCGCTATATGGGCGGCCGTGTAGATCACCCTTGTGTTGGGCACACACGGGAGAGACAGCAGTTCTCGGTCCCGATATGGTTCGAGAAACCACGGAGATAGTGTAGTTGATTCGACAGTGCATGTTGACAGCGCAGAGTAGGCAGAAGTCCTATGCGGACCAGAGGCGTCGACCCTTGCAGTTTGAGGTGGGTGACCGTGTATTTTTGTGGGTTTCGCCGCGTCGAGGGCATCGGAGGTTTGGACATGGATCCAAACTTTCCCCTCATTTTGTGGGGCCGTTTGAGATTGTTGCCACCGTGGGCGCAGTGGCTTATCGATTAGCTTTGCCACCAGAGTTGGCGCGAGTACATGATGTGTTTCATGTGTCTCAGTTGAGGCGGTATCACCCAGATCCTTCTCATGTGTTGGACTATCGCGAGATAGACTTGGCTGATGATGGTGCCGTTGTTGAGATGCCGGCACAGATTTTGGACAGGCGGGACCAGGTCTTGCGAGGCAAGACGATCCCACTAGTTCGGGTGTTATGGCGACACCGAGGCATGGAGGAGCAGACTTGGGAGAAAGAGAGCCAGATGCGGATTCTTCATCCTGAGCTATTCGAGGACGATCAGTCCTGAGGTGGGGAGGATGTGAGGACCTTCCATGAGGTATGAGTTATGTTTTATGCATTTGTTTTGCAAATATGGTTTGTGATGTGGTTTAGTGATAACGTGCATTTTATGCCGTTATTCTAGTGTTTATTTAGGATGTTTAAGAGCATGATTAGAGCCTTATTGCTTCATATATCATATATATTTGCTCTAACCCCTAGGAAGATGCTAGTTGCAAATACATGCGTTTTTAAGCTGTTTTGGCAGATTTTGGACCTCACTTTTGACATAGTAGATGACCTCAAACAATTGGCGTGCAAGAACAAAAGTTTCTTCGAATGATGTCAACTACCTACCACAGAAATTTCAGAGCATTTGGAGCTGAACGTGAATTCACCCAATTCACGTGCAAGCCTATTTTTGCCTCTCAGGCCTCTACAGGATGCAAGGAAGCTTGGGGAGAAGTTTGAGCTGATTTGGAGGTGCACGTGAATTCACCATATCACGTGCAAATTGACGTGAGAGATATTTTTGGACCGATCCAATCGTTTTTCCATGCCGATCATTTGTTCCTGAAGGCCCAAGTCCAAATTGTGGATGGAAGATAGAGTTTTTAATGTTTCGAGTGTTACTTATCAAAACTACGCCGTTTTGATAAGTGGGCTAGGTTACACACCTCAAGGCCCATCCAAACTCTATAAATAAGAGCTCCACGCCCCTTGCTAGCTATGCCTAACCCCCCTACACGTTTTTAGAGAGAGAGAGAGGCTCCACGACTTGGAGGTGCTCCTTGACCTAGGAGAGCAGCCGTCGCAGCAGCCGTCGCGGATTTTGGAGCCTGGATTTGAAGCTTTGCTGTGCGCGTGATCAAGAAGAAGATGTTTAGCTTTTCTGCTATGGTTTTGCTTGTAATCATGCGTGAGTAGTTCTTATAATCTAGGGGAGCAATGTAGCCCCCTTGTTGCTTTGCTGTGTTTATGAATATTGGGTTTGGATGATTGAGTTTTGCATGTTTTATGAATCTGTTCTTAAGTTCTATCTTTGGATGTACACCTTGGTATTCTTAGCCCTAGTCTGGGGCGGATTGAGATTCATAACTTATTTGTAATTGGTGTGATCATTATCCTTTTGCAAGTATGATTTATTGGCTTTGCATGTTTGTGTGTTTTGATGACCATTCTGGCATACAACTCTTAAAAGGACCTCAATGACCATTTGTTGTCCTTGGCTTATGTTTAGCATGTTTTCAATCAGACAACCCTAATATCATGAACCAGGAGAGATAACATAGGGAGGTGAAATTGTGACCCTAGATGCTTTTAATCCTTGAATCTTAATCCTAAAATCAGTTTACTTTCTTTGTTTATTCAGAAAACCAAATAAAAATTAGATCTTTAGTTTAAAAAAGAAAACTTTTTGCCAAGACATTTTATAGAACAAGAGTAATTGGGTGATTTGATTTGAGAACTAGAGAACTAGGTTAATCCCTGTGGGTTCGACCCCTTTCTTGTCGCTATTCTTTTAGTGCAAACTTAGGGAATTTATTATTTTGAAGAGAGATTTAACGACATTAGCTAGCTCTTTTAGAGAGGCTAAAAATCTTGTCTGTCAAATTGGCGCCGTTGCTGGGGATTCAACGGTTAACTAGTTTTTAAAATCAACATTGAGTGAAATTGTTTGAATTCGATCTTGGTGTTTTATTTTGTCTTTTATTTTCCGTTATTTTGTGTTCTTTATTTGTTTATTTTGCATTGTTCGGAGCTGCTGGGTGTGTTCTTGTTGTTGTTTACAGGAACATACATCAAGGATTCCTAGTTGTGCATGCAAAGAGAGGAGGATATACAATTTACGCGGGAACCTGAAAGGTTGTTCAGAGCTCGTCGTAGAGCAGCTAGGGGAAGCAGGACGTGAGGCGGAAGAAGCACTACAAGGCTTGGAGCAATCCGTAGGCGATCTGATGGCAGATCTCAGACCTGATGGTGGTGCACCACACGGAGGGGCCAATTACAATGGCCAATATCCAGAAGAAGAGGGTAATAGGTTTATGCCCAGAACCTTCTTAGATTATGCGAGGCCAATGATGTCAGATCATTATTCTGGGATTCGGCAAACAAGAGTCCAAGCGAATAGCTTCGAGCTGAAGCCGGCATTGATCAACATGGTGAGCAACAACGCGTTTGGAGGAACAGCCGTGGATGATCCACACCAGCATTTGATGAGGTTCTACCAGGTGTGTGACACCATCAAGATCAACAATGTGTCGGAGGAGGCCATAAAGCTAAGGCTTTTCCCTTTCTCTTTAAGGGATAGAGCTCTTGGGTGGTTCAACAGTCTGCCAACAGGTTCAATCAACACTTGGGAGGAGATGCAAACCAAGTTCATGTCAAAGTACTTCCCTCCTTCCAAGGTGATCCAGCTAAGAGGAGAGATTAGCAGATTCAGGCAAGATGAGATGGAGACTCTTCATGAAGCTTGGGAGCGTTTCAAAGACTTAGTGAGAAGATGCCCTGATCATGGAAGGCCCCAGTGGATTCAAATTGAATCTTTCTACACAGGTCTTCGGTCCCATTCACAAGACAAGGTGAATGCAATTCTGGAGGATGCTTGATGAACCTAGAGCCTGACGCAGCGCGAGAGCTCTTGGAGAGGCTGTCATTAGCTGATTGGCAGTGGTCTAATGTGCGTACTTCAAAGCCGAGGGAGAAGATAGCTTCAGTTGAAAATTCTTCCAATGATGTGCAAGCACAGATTCAAGCTTTAGTGAAAAGCATGGAAGTATTGGCTCTTAAAGTTGAAGGATCACAAGCTTTACCAGTAGTTGAGCAGGGCTGGAGTGGAGCTGAAGAAGCAAATTATGTTGGAGGAAAGGGCTTGTACCAAGAAACGGCAATTTTATCCTCAACAACAACAACAAGGGTACAACCGGAATCAGCAGTCTCGGCCTTTTCGGAAAAATCAGAACCGAGGGGGAGATACCTCATTTCAAGTACAAATATGTGCCTCCAGGGATGAAGCAAAATCCGTATGCTGCGATAATTTCTTACAGCCACCTCCTGGATTCGCGCAACAGCAGCCTCAGCCTCAGCAGCAAAGAAGAACATATCAGCATGAGGATGAGACAGCTAGAAGAGAGGTGGGTGATCTGAAGGAAAGGGTAGATAGTATGGAGACTTCATTTAAGAGTATGGAGAAGTTACTTGTGAGCATGGCACAGAATGCTAATCAAAGGGTGTCCACCAACACTTTTCCAAGTGACACCGAGGTGAACCCCAAGGAGAGTTGCAAGGCTATCACTCTAAGGAGCGGGAAGACACTAAATGAAGCTGAAGAGCCTAAGAAGAAGACAATTCCCAGGAAGAACAAAGCAGACCCTTGGAAGCTGATGACCAAGGAAAATCAGATAAAGCTGAAGAAAAAGTGCAAGAAAAGAAGGACAAGCAGTTGAGTCAAGACAGAATAGCTGAAGAACAGAAGCAAGAACTCAGGCCTACTATGCCATTTCCTCAGAGGCTGAGGAACCAGAGGGTTGAAGAAGAGTATGAGCGCTTCCTGAGTTTGTTCAAGAAGCTTGAGATTAATATTCCATTTGTGGAAGTTTTGGAGCAGATGCCTAGGTACGGAAAATACATCAAAGATTTTGTGACGAAGAAGAGGAAATATGGGGATCATGAGACGGTGGCGGTCACTAACGAGGTGAGCAGTGTTGTTCAACGAGTTTGCCCATCAAGCATAAAGATCCGGGCAGCTTTAATCTCCCTTGTGTGATTGGCAATGCACCGCAGAACAGGCCCTATGTGATTTAGGGGCCAGCATCAATTTGATTTCCTTTGCTTTGTACAAGCGGCTTGGGCTTAAGGGCATGAAGCCCACTTCCATATCATTGCGGTTCTTTGACCGGTCTCCTGGGAGGCCTGAAGGGATAATTGAAGATGTGTTAGTTAAAGTGGGTTCCTTCATATTTCCAGCGGATTTTGTTGTTTTGGAGATGGAAGAAGATAGAGGAGTTCAGTTACTCCTTGGAAGACCGTTTCTCGAACGGGTTGTGCATTGATTGATGTTGCTCAAGGGCAGCTAACTCGAGAATTAATGAGGAGACCTTAGTCTTCCACATGGGGGAAGGCTCTACAAGGTCAAGAGGAGGAGGATTGCCTTTGGGTTGAAGACCTTGAGGAATTGGTGGAAGACTACTTGGCGGAAGAAATTACCCATGATGGAGCCCTTCACTCATAGAAGCTCAACAAGATGAAGAGATGTACTTGACGGCCGAGAAAGATGAGCAAATTACAAACTCTTTGGAGCAAGCCGAGGAGGAAAAAGAAGATGACATGCATCCAGCCTCCGGAACTAAAGGAGCTGCCTGGACACCTAAGGTATGAATTTCTAGACTCTACAAATCAATTCCCTGTCATTGTTGCTTCTAATTTGAATGATGTGGAGTGTACTCAATTGTTAGAAGTCCTTAGGAAACACAAAAAGGCCCTAGGATGGAACATTGAAGACATTAGGGGAATTAGTCCAGGGATTTGTATGCATAAAATTTTGATGAATGATGACTTTAAACCCACTCCTGAAAGACAAAGAAGATTAAACCCTGCTATGAAAGAAGTTGTTAGAAAAGAAATTTTAAAATGGAAAAATGCGGGAATAATTTACGCTATTTCGATAGTGAGTGGGTGAGTCCATTGCATGTTGTGCCCAAGAAAGGGGGCATGACCGTGATTAAGAATGAGAAAAATGAATTGATCCCATCTCGCACCGTGACGGGGTGGAGAGTGTGTGTTGACTATAGGAAGCTGAACAAGGCCACTAGGAAGGATCATTTTCCTCTTCCTTTCATTGACCAAATGTTGGATAAGTTAGCTGGCTATAGTCACTACTCGCTTTTTAGATGGCTATTCCGGGTATAATCAGATCATGGTTAAGCCCGAGGACCAAGAAAAGACCACCTTCACATGCCCTTTTGGCACATTTGCATTTAGGAGAATGCCATTTGGGCTTTGTAATGCCCCTGCCACCTTTCAAAGGTGTATGATGGCTATTTTTCAGGGTTTGGTTGAGGAGATCATGGAGGTCTTCATGGATGACTTCTCGGTATTTGGTTCCTCTTACCAACAATGCTTGAGAAATCTAGATGTGGTCTTAGAGAGATGTGAGGAGAAGGAACTAGTCCTAAATTGGGAGAAATGCCATTTCATGGTAACAGAGGGGATAGTTCTAGGGCACAAGGTGTCAGCACATGGTTTGGAGGTAGACAAGGCAAAAATCTCCACTATTGAGACTCTGCCACCTCCAACTAATGAAAAAGGAGTGAGAAGTTTCCTTGGCCATGCTGGCTTTTATAGGAGATTCATTAAGGACTTCTCAAAAATTGCAAAACCCATGAGTAGGTTGTTAGAAAAAGACACTAGCTTTGAGTTTAATACAGATTGCTTAGAAGCTTTTAACATCCTCAAGGGTAAGTTAGTCACTGCACCTGTTATAGTTACACCGACTGGGCTCAACCTTTTGAGCTAATGTGTGATGCGAGTGATTATGCTTTGGGGGTAGTCTTAGGGCAAAGGCGAGAAAAGGTGTTTAGGGTCATTTACTATGCTAGTAAGACCTTAGATGATGCTCAACAGAATTATACCACCACTGAGAAAGAGTTGCTAGCCGTGGTTTATGGTCGCAACAAGTTTAGACCCTACCTTTTGGGGTCTAAAGTCATTGTTTACACCGATCATGCCGCATTGAAATATTTGTTTGCGAAAAAAAGAAGCTAAGCCACGCTTGATTAGGTGGGTTCTCCTCTTACAGGAATTTGACCTTGAAATTAGAGACACAAAGGGAGCCCTAAATTTCGTGGCTGATCACCTCTCCCGTGTGGAGAATGCACCTAAGTCTCTACCCATTGTAGATGACTTTCCTGATGAGAAGTTGTTTGAGGTGCATCATCTTCCTTGGTTTGCCGACATAGCAAATTATTTAGCCACCTGGGTTCATACCCAAGCGGTTAGACTACCACCGGAGAAAGAAATTGGTAGTGGATGCTAGGAAATATATTTGGGAAGACCCAATTCTTTATAGGAGGTGTCCAGACCAAATCATTAGAAAGTGTGTCCTTGAGGAGGAAGTAGATGACATAATACATCATTGTCATGCATCACATTATGGGGGCCACTTTGGGGTGCAAAGAATCGTGGCTAAGATCATGCGGTGTGGCTTTTATTGGCCTCACATGGTGAAAGACACCTATGTCTACATAAAAAAGTGTGATAGATGTCAAAGGGTAGGTGGTCTATCTAGGAAAAATGAGATGCCATTAACTGGAATTCTTCCAGTTGAAATTTTTGACATTTGGGGCATTGACTTCATGGGACCATTCCCCAATTCGATGGGTACTCATACATTTTGCTTGCTGTGGATTATGTGTCTAAGTGGGTAGAAGCTATTCCTACTAGAGTGAATGATGCTAGGGTTGTGACTCATTTCCTTACTAGGAACATCTTTAGCCGTTTTGGGACACCAAGGGCTATAATCGGTGATGAGGGTAGTCATTTTCGCAACAAATTGTTTGATAAATTATTGAACAAGTATGGTGTCACTCATAGGAAGTCTTTAGCTTACCACCCACAAGCTAATGGACAAGCGAAGTGTCCAACAGAGAGATTAAGGCCATTTTAGAGAAAACTGTTGGAGCCAATAGGAAAGATTGGTCTCAAAGGCTTGATGAAGCCTTATGGGCATATAGGACAGCTTACAAAACTCCCATTGGGATGTCACCTTACCGTATTCTATATGGTAAGGCATGTCACTTGCCTGTGGAATTAGAACACAAGGCTCATTGGGCCTTGAAGAAGTTAAATTTCAACCCACAAGAGATCAAGGAACTTAGGATGACTCAATTAATTGAGTTAGATGAGCTTAGGTTGGATGCCTATGATAGTGCTAAATTTTACAAAGAAAGAACTAAGAAATGGCATGATAGGCAACTCAACAATGAACCTTTAACCTTAGGACAGAAAGTTCTTCTATTTAACACAAGGTTGAGGTTATTTCCTGGCAAATTAAGGTCCAAGTGGATGGGACCTTTTGTAATAGTTGATAAGAAGCCATATGGGAGCTTTGAGCTCCAAGCTATAGATGGCAAGAAATTTTGGGTGAATGGCAATAGGCTGAAACCTTACTTTGATTCAACTCAGAGGGAGATAGTTGATTCCCTCTCTTTCACCATTGCATGATCATCACCGAAAGTCTAGCTACGGACTTTAAATAAAGCACTGGTTGGGAGGCAACCCAATGTTTATTCTTGTGTTTTATTTTATGTTATTTTCTCTTATTTGTTTTCTTCAATAAATTTGTTTGCAAGCTAACCATTGTGCAGGAGACTTTGTTCCTTTCTTAGCTAACCATGTGCAGGATGAGCAAATTTTTGGGTCCTGAACTTGTGGAATTATTTTTAAAGTCAAAGTCAAGGAGCAAGGAGCAAGTGAAGCCCAAAAGTGCTTGAAGATGGGCTCAAACAATTCACGTGCAAGACTTAAAGATGGTCCATAATGCATAAGCAACTCGGTGGAGAAATTTGGGCCGGTTTGGGCTTGAACGTGATTTTGCACGTGAATTGCCCAATTCACGTGCACCTCCTTTTGAGCCGTAACTTTCTGGAATGGTAGATGAAGACCATGTGAATCACGTTTACTCTTGCACGCGAATTGCTAGTTGTCATATGGAGGCCCAAAAATGCAAAATACCGATTTTAGCCCTCCTAGAAGCTTCCTACAATTCACGTGCGAAGGAAGTATTGCTTGCCAGCTCGGTGGGGACCTACCACCAAAGTTTGGGACGATTCGACCGCACGCCAATTCAGCCAATTCACGTGCGGAGGGTATTTTGGTCGAACACTCGAAAAGTTAGGGGCACGTGTATCATGCCAATTGGAGCCTCTTTCCTTCGCACACTATATAAAGGGAGGCCATCTTCAAAGGCTTCCACACCAAAATCACTCCAGATCCGAGTATTAGAGAAGCTCGCCCTTTTGCTCTCTTGCTCTTCGGTTTTCCGCTCTTGTTCTTATTTTCTCATTCCAAAGATGGTGCGCACAAGGAGGACCGGCCAGGAGGAGGTGCACTCACCTAGTGCTGATAGCCAACCTGAGGAGGAGATACTCTTGGGGCATGCTCGGACATGCAGGCTTTGGAGGCTTCGGAGCCGGGGCGGGCTAGAGAGGTGGTCGTTAAAATTCAAACTCGGGATTACAAAGGTTAGTATCTGCCCAGCCAGCTATTTCCTATTCTGCCTTACAAGACTTCTATGCATCTGTCTCTGGGAATGAGGATGAACCGATAGGGGTTGTGCAAGGGGTTTATGTCGAATAACCCCTGATATTATTAGAAATTGCTTTAACCTCCCTGAACCCAGTAGTAGCTTCCCTCGCCTAAGCCTAGGAGAATTTGGTACCGCATGTAACTATGCTAGAAAATTTCAAAGTCGAAGGCGTATACCAAGAATGGTTTTGTTGGAAAATTTAGATGCCTAGCTTACCTGGTAGGGAAATGCTTATTGATTCGGACAGTGGGCTAGATAGTGTGCCTAAGCCACACCTGGAGTTCATGTATAGCATTGATCATATGCTAAATGTGGATTGGGCCACTACCATTTTTAAATGGTGGAAGAAAAACTCATCCAAGCGAGATAAATGGCAGAATTTTGTGTGTGATATTTCAAAGCATGCCTGCTTTGCAATTTTCCTCCATGGAGAGCATTACTTTTCCTTCTCACTGGGTGTTAAGAGTATTGCAAGCTGAAGGAGGTTTGGGGGGTCAGCACCAGAGGTCATTGGGCAACCAATGTTCCTCCTCCATCACGACCCGCTAGGCACGGTGTTCATGTGGAGCGATCCACGGACTTTGCAAGGGAGACCTCTCCTCATTTGGATCAAAGGAAGCAGACTTTATACGAGACTCACCGCCATGTACATGCGGTTCAATGTACACAAAGAAGACATTTTCAATTTCTTTCAAGGCATTAGCAGCAGGGTGGTGAGCGAAGTGGAGGTCATCAATTGGGCGATCACTAATGGGCACATCACTAATGCCCAATTTGAAGAATTAATGGCCCTCATCTCCGGAGACCAACACGCTACTTCACAACCTAGAACCAGAGCATGGGAGGCCCCAGATGTAGCGCTCATGCATCACCTAGAGCATGGGAGGCCCCGAAGCTCCTCCCGCCGCATCTATCGAAGCTTGGAGGCAAGAAACACACAGCAGCTCGGGGAGGCCAATGCCAGAACCCAGCACGAGGTGGAAGCCCTGAGGAAGGACAACAAAGAAGTCAAAGGCCTCCTAGGAAAAAACTGGAAGGCTTTGAGCAAGAGGAAAGCATCAAAACGTTCTCCTATAGTGGAGATATCCGATGAAGAACCCTCTCCATCCCCCCGAAGATGCTTATCCAGCCCAGGCAGATCCACCTCAACAAGAACCTTCAGCTCGGCCATCTCATTATCATCCAAGAGGAGGCGGCGCCAGCAACAGGGTATTCACCCTTCCAGCCTTTTACAGATCCTGCATATTCTCAGGCCCTGGTGCCTGCTATACTTCCAGGTATCTTGGGGTGCATACATGCCCGCTGAACCTGAAGATCTACTTGGCCCTCCTGTTCATTTAATCATTAATCCGGCTTTATCGTCCGAAGAGAGCCAAGCAAGCATTTGAAGAATTCATCAATTCCACAGGTCATAGGGCTCGATTTATACGGGATAATGATATCTTCACTCCTTTTAGCTTGAAGAGGATCTCGGAGAATGAATATCTCTATGCCGACGAGATAGACCTCTTCTGCAGACCATGCGGTATGTAGTGGAGGCCGAGCCTCATAATTACCCCTTAGCTGGGTACACTTCCATCATGCTTTGTGTGAGCTTTTCAATCAACCCCTGTCCGAGGAAGTATGGCGCCAACGCATTAATGGAGAGAATGAAGGGCACCGCCCTTGGCATGGTATGCATGAGGTGCCGATTCCGGTGCACATTGATCGCCACTATGTACTTGTCCGTGTGAATCGGATGTAGGCCATGCCGTGCTATATGATCCAAGCCAAGGCGAAGGGTTTGCTAGACGGAAAAGACAAGTTAGTGCATGGGTTCATCAAACGCATGAAAGTGGCAATGATCAAAGAAGGCTTGTTGGCGGACAAGCTCCCTCTTATTCACTACAATGAAATGCAAATTCCCCAACACCTGACCAATTCAGTTGTGGGATCTTTGTTTGCTACTACATGATGGGTATTCGCAAGGGAAGGAAAATTGGGAAGTGCGCGGCGAGACGTCGGCCGACTTTGTGGCTCGGTGCGACGAATGGTGGCCAATGTCATCTACTATTACAGTGTGCCAAACCAGGGGTAAGTGTTTTTCCTACTCCTTCTTTTATGCCATGCGGACATAGCATATTTTAAGTGTGGTGTATGGGAGTGACTTGAGCCACTTGCTTGTCTTTTATGTTGTGATTGCATGTTTTGATATAAAAAAAAAAAAAAAGAGAGTGAATAATCCATCAAGGGAGAGCATAAAATGCAACCTTGTAAGGTTATTATAAAAAAAAAAAAAAAAAGAAAGAAAGAAAGATTCAGAATAAAAGCCACACTGGCCTGATGTTTATGTGTGATTATTTATTTGTGAAGCCACATTGGCTCAGTTTTGTTTATTTGAGAGTGTTGAGCTCAACCCTTAGCTCATGGTTTTGTTTTATTAGTTATTAGAATAGCGTGTGAGTTCAAATAAAGTAGAATAGAGGGTGTGTTTTCTTTGATGAGCACAATAGGGAACTCTCATGATTGTTTGGCAAGTACTTAATCAATAGCTGATGGTGAGTGTTGAGATAGAGTTTTCCATCCATTGTTCATTGATAGGTATTGGGCTTGAGAATTATTATATTTGAGTGAGGCTGCTTATCCTTGGTAAGAACTTAAAGGGAGACTAGGTGCTATTTTATCATGGATTGCTTGCTCATATCCGAAATTTAAGTGGAGATATTGCATGGTTGTTGGACTAGGGATATGGACATAAATGAACCGAGTTATGACTCATTTTGATGCTTAAATTCCCATTTCATCATGATAGAGTTGCATGCTTAGGAAACCATGATTCTCCTTGATTGTTATTTTATTTTTCTTCCGTTTGACTGCGTGTTTATTTTATTTTTGTATGCTTGTATGTTTTTGCTTGAGGACAAGCAATGGTTCAAGTGTGGTGTATTTGATAACGTGCATTTTATGCCGTTATTCTAGTGTTTATTTAGGATGTTTAAGAGCATGATTAGAGCCTTATTGCTTCATATATCATATATATTTGCTCTAACCCCTAGGAAGATGCTAGTTGCAAATACATGCGTTTTTAAGCTGTTTTGGCAGATTTTGGACCTCACTTTTGACATAGTAGATGACCTCAAACAATTGGCGTGCAAGAACAAAAGTTTCTTCGAATGATGTCAACTACCTACCACAGAAATTTCAGAGCATTTGGAGCTGAACGTGAATTCACCCAATTCACGTGCAAGCCTATTTTTGCCTCTCAGGCCTCTACAGGATGCAAGGAAGCTTGGGGAGAAGTTTGAGCTGATTTGGAGGTGCACGTGAATTCACCATATCACGTGCAAATTGACGTGCAGAGATATTTTTGGACCGATCCAATCGTTTTTCCATGCTGATCATTTGTTCCTGAAGGCCCAAGTCCAAATTGTGGATGGAAGATAGAGTTTTTAAAGTTTCGAGTGTTACTTATCAAAACTACGCCGTTTTGATAAGTGGGCTAGGTTACACACCTCAAGGCCCATCCAAACTCTATAAATAAGAGCTCCACGCCCCTTGCTAGCTATGCCTAACCCCCCTACACGTTTTTAGAGAGAGAGAGAGGCTCCACGACTTGGAGGTGCTCCTTGACCTAGGAGAGCGGCCGTCGCGCAGCAGCCGTCGCGGATTTTGGAGCCTGGATTTGAAGCTTTGCTTGTGCGCGTGATCAAGAAGAAGATGTTTAGCTTTTCTGCTATGGTTTTGCTTGTAATCATGCGTGAGTAGTTCTTATAATCTAGGGGAGCAATGTAGCCCCCTTGTTGCTTTGCTGTGTTTATGAATATTGGGTTTGGATGATTGAGTTTTGCATGTTTTATGAATCTGTTCTTAAGTTCTATCTTTGGATGTACACCTTGGTATTCTTAGCCCTAGTCTGGGGCGGATTGAGATTCATAACTTATTTGTAATTGGTGTGATCATTATCCTTTTGCAAGTATGATTTATTGGCTTTGCATGTTTGTGTGTTTTGATGACCATTCTGGCATACAACTCTTAAAAGGACCTCAATGACCATTTGTTGTCCTTGGCTTATGTTTAGCATGTTTTCAATCGACAACCCTAATATCATGAACCAGTAGAGATAACATAGGGAGGTGAAATTGTGACCCTAGATGCTTTTAATCCTTGAATCTTAATCCTAAAATCAGTTTACTTTCTTTGTTTATTCCGGAAAACCAAATAAAAATTAGATCTTTAGTTTAAAAAAAGAAAACTTTTTGCCAAGACATTTTATAGAACAAGAGTAATTGGGTGATTTGATTTGAGAACTAGAGAACTAGGTTAATCCTCGTGGGTTCGACCCCTTTCTTCGTCGCTATTCTTTTAGTGCAAACTTAGGGAATTTATTATTTTGAAGAGAGATTTAACGACATTAGCTAGCTCTTTTAGAGAGGCTAAAAATCTTGTCTGTCATTTAGCTCGTTGTTGTTGGATTTTGTCAGCCCTTTTGGCTTGTTGCGAGTTGCATTGCACATGTGTGATCGGTGATCATGTTTTATGTTTTGTTGTGGGGACATTGAGCTTGAATTTTGCTATCTCCTTTGGGCATGTGTTTTATTTTCGAGGACGAAAAGTCCTAAGGTGGGGAGGATGTAAAGACTCGTATTTGGGTAGTTTTGAGAGATAGTCATTCTATGGGAATGTAACTATCTGGACGGTAGTGTAGTCGTCGATGTGAGTATTTTGACTGTACTTGGGCCCGATTCCGAGTCAGGGCCCCGTTTGACCCGATTGTTGACTTTATGGGGTTTATTGGTTGACTTTGCATTTGGGCAGTCATTTGGGTGTAATAATATCTGTTTAGTGTTGTGCTCGTCATTTCGAGCGTTTTGACTGTAGTTTGACTCAATTTGGAGTTCGGGGCCTTGGAGGTCAATTATTGTCTTGGTCAATGGTTGACTAGGTTAGTTGACTGGCAGAAATATAAATAGCAGAAAAAAAAAAGAAAAAGAGGAAGCTTTCACTTTACATTTCACGTTTGTGCGTTGAGAGAGAGAGCTTGAGAGAGAGCTTGGAGGCTTTGGCGATTTGGGGCGATTTGTGTTCGTGGAGCTCAAAGATTCACTTCAAGTAGGTGTCCTTGAACTTCTTATCTTGATTCTATGCTTGGTATGCACGAATTTATCATGATTTATGAAATTGAGCATGAACCCTAGAATTTGGGGAAAACCAATTTTGGGTTAGATCTAATGGTTTAGCATAAAATTTGTGGTTAAGAACTATTTTATATCATTGTGGATATATGTTTCTGTGATTTTGGGGTTAATTAATTGTGTTTTCAATGAGGGTTGATAAGTCAACCATGAGAATTTGGGTTTAGATCTAGATTTCTAGAAATCTGGAATTTAATGCGTGTTTTTGTTGTTTCCGTGCGATTTAGAGGCGTTCTGGACGCATTTTAAGGTAAATATCGTAGTCTGTTGCATAGAATGCGTGTTTGTGCGCGTCTAGGGGTTGCTGGGTTGATTCCAGACGAAGAACAAGCAAAAACGACGATGAACAGTACCCTGGGCGCGTTACTGGGTCGAACTAATGAAAATCCGAAGTTCTGGGTCATAGGGTCATAGTTCGTAGACCCGTAGTTCGTAGGTTCGTAGTTCATAGTTCGAAGGTTCGAAGGTTCATAGTTCGTAGATTCATAGACCCGTAGTCCGAAGGTCGAAGTTCGTAGCCGAAGGATCGAAGTTCATAGCCTCGTAGGTCGAAGATCGAAGACCCGCTTCGAGTCTTCGAGGCGCGCTATGCAGCTACGAGTCAGCTCCCGCTACGAGTCTCCGAGGCGCGCTGCAGTTCCGCGCTACGAGTCGCAGTCCTGAAGCTATGAGGCAGTGCAACAGCACTGGACTGGACCTATTTACACCGTAACCTATACCCATCTACACATTTAAGTGACTATGTAAATAACGAAATACCCCCCATTTGGATTCAAAGAAAAATACTAGAAAAATTAGTTCCCACTCTTTCAAAATGTGAAAATTGGGTTTTAGTGTAAAATCTCGGAAAAATCCAAAAGTTCGTAGTGGTGAATTTTTGGAAAGTGGGGTTAGACATCTCAAAAAAATCCCCAAAAATCATATTATCTTAGTTATGCTATGGGAACCCAATGCCAGGACTTTTGATTTCAAGAAAATAGCTGCTAAGGGTACTTCCTTCATAAATCAAGGATTGAGGATTTACTTGTGACGACTGGCTACAGTTCTAAACGAAAGGTTGAGAATGACATACCATACTAATGTTAGTATGTTGGTGTGAGGTATTGGGGCATGGACTCCGTGACTTGTTTGGGTCCTCACCGTGTTGCACCGATAGTGCTATGTGGTTGACGTGGCAGGCATATGCACCGATGGCAGGCCTGTGTGGCGACTGTGGCCGGGCATATTGCGTTGTGGATAGGCTAAGGCCTGAGTTGAGCCGTTGAGCTTGTGGAGCTAGGGCTGAGTGCCCTAAGATGGGATCCCATGGAGGATCGTGGACAAGTTATCCTGTGTGAACAGGCTGTCCTGATGTCTGTTTGCAGGCTGAGTCCTGATGATTGTGCACACTACACGGTGCACGAGTACACTGAGCATATAGTATAGACTTATATGTGTTGCATGATGTGGAGTTTGGGGTCACCTACTGAGCTTGTCGCTCACCCCTACTTGTTGTTTACCCCTTTTCAGGTTTGACCCGAGACTAGTGGAGGACTTTCTTCCAGGAGGACGTGCCCACTACTCTGATGTATGATATAGTACTGTATTCTGTATTTTATTATGTGTTGTATCCCGGACATGGGTCCATGGACAGATGTATTTGTATACTATTTGTGATGTGATGTCTGTATGACTGTTTGACTTATTATATGCATGATGATATATGGGAAAGTACAGGATTACCATTGATGTATGACTGTACAGGGTTGCATATTTGAGACAGCAACCCCTTGACCTATCGGGTGCGGGCAAGGGGAAGTCATTTACCCGGTTTCGGGTTCCCTGGAATTCGGGGGCGTGACAGAGGCACTTTGACCGGAGAGGTCAATGATGGGAATGTCCGCAAGAGTGGAGGGACCAGCCTCACCAGGGATAAGAGTCTGTGCGTCGTGAGCGGTTGGAGGTGCGGCCTGAAGCAGAGACGGCATTAGAAAGCCATGTTCAGAGTTCCAAACAATCATGGCCTCCGGGGTTTGGGTATTTGGTGTAATACACCTGGAGAGCAGATTCAGGGATGTCTGCAGTGTGAGCTAGACTGAAACGTAGCTAGCAGTCAGTCAGAATGTCGGTGCGAAGATGGTTAAGGTAGTCTTGAGGGTCAACAATGCTTGCTAGAGAGGCGGTTGGAGGAGAGGTAGGTATGTTAGCGATGACAGCAGCAACAGCGGCAGTCACCAGAGAGGTGGGTGCGGGAGCATCAGTAGCAGCAGGAGGGATAGAAGCAGGGGCATCAACAGGAGGGGCTGAAGAAACAGTCTCATGATGAAGCGGCTGAGAGGGCCCTGCAGCATCAGAAGGAGCAGCACGAATGTTGTGCTGCGAACCGCGTGAGCATGCCGGAGCGGCAACGGGCCGGATACGGGAAGACCGGTGTGTAGAGCTAACCTCGTGACCCAAGCTGGGGGCGGGGTCACCAACGGAACTATCTTGATGTTCCGATACAATAACGCGTGCACGAGAGACAGGAGGACGGCGGACAGTGAGCGTCCCATCGGAGGTGAGATGACGAAAGTAAAAGTTCTGCGGGAAGGGAATCGTCAACTGGTGTAGGAAGTGCGCGGGACATAGATGTCTAAAAATTTGTGAGAGAATCCATCCGAAAGACGAATTCCGTTTGCCGTTCCGCATCACCCAAAATAGAAAATCGCCCCAGTCAAGAAGCAATTGCTCAAAAACCACGTACATCGCCAAGAGCAAATTGTACGGGACTGAGTCAAGAGCCGTAGAGCGAACCAGTAAGCACCGGCTGAGTATGGTGGCCATACAACGATAAGGGCCTTAAAAAGACTTCAGCTTGTATTCCTTCACCTTGGAGGGACATCCCATGGCAGTAGCCATGGTTTGAGCGCTTGGCCTGTAATCACTGCCGATTGGGAAATAGAAGACGTCACGAATCACTTGAGGAGTGATCTTACCGGGTTGACCTTGGATACCAGAGACAATCGACTGGTCACTGGATTCGAAGTGCTCATAGAAAGTCCGGACGTCTGAAATGAGAAGATCAGCCGGGGCAGAGACGATGTCGAGGAGACCACTGGAGGCTAGCAAGGAGCGAACCTCGTTGAGCCAGGCAGGAGGGTCAGAAATGCCGGCCTAGTCGACAAGATGGCCAGGAACAACGCCGTAGAGAGCGGGAGATGCCATTGGAATTTGAAGATTTGAGGAGAAGGAAGGGGTGGTCTTTGGAGAATAGAGAGCAACGAGGGTTTAGGGTTTTGAGTAGTGAAAGTGATAGCCTCACGCTCGCGTGAGAGTTCACTACAAATAGGACCCATTCCGTGGAAGCCAACGGGTCTCGGGGTTAAGCGAGATGAGCAGTGATCCGGGCTAGATATTGTCCGTGTGAACTATATCCGGATGATAGACAAACTGAGTCTGTAATAAGAAAGTACTGAAGAAGAAGATTCCTTTACTCTCTTGAAGTCAGAATAGAAAAGAAGTACCACAACACTTCAAATCTGAGACATCAGACTTAATATAGCAATGAAGTGCAAAGGAGATCTGAACCTGTAACTTCATAAAGTTTAAACTAAAAGAACAGAAGACTTAACAGGTTGAGTTAGTACGGATATGGAACAAATGGTCTAAGTAAAAACATCATAATCCAAACTAAGAAGAAATAGAACTTATGCGTATGAAAGAATAGTAACAAGACACATACAGGAATTATGATCATGTAAGGACCCGTATTTGAGGGGCCTTGGAGATAGCCTTGAGTTAGAGATCTTATTTTAACAAATGAATATCAGCACAATGATGTGCTCATCAAAATGGAGAATTTTGACTGTACTTGGACTAAATTTGGGATTTGAGGCCTTGAGGGGTATTTTCGGGATTTTGCAAATAATTTTATATTCCCTTTTAAATTACCTGGGTTTGTATTTTGAGCTTTGGGTCTCCCTTCAAGGGAAAACCCAATATGAGAGAGTGGGCTGTTTTGCCTTTCTTCTTGGGTTTACTTAACCACCATTGGGCTCCATTTGATCTTGGGCTTCTATTAAAAACAAAATAATAAAAAAGAAAGAAAATAGGAGAAAAGAAAAGGAAAACCAAACCCTACCTTCCCTGCAGCCGTCACACACACACACACACAGAGAGAGAGAGGGAGACGATCCAGAGTGGAGGAACTTCTGATGATCAAGGATTTCCTACAGATGACGGGAGGTCGGAGACGTTGAGGTAGCAAGGATACAGATCGCTCCATTCTTTTCCCCAATTCTTTTCTGCAACACTTCTGAGGTAAGGATTTCAAGTTTTGTCTCTTTGCCGTCTCTCTCTTACAGATTCTAGAAAACAAAATTTATGTGATGATCTGGGATGTTGAAAAGAGATTTTTAATATATATTGAGTTTCTAAATTCACCCTGAGCCTATGGATGATCTGGGGTTTTTGTCTGAGTTTTCTGAATTTCTGAATTTCTGCGTGAGATTATTTGTGCCTTTGGGTTAGGGGTCATTTGTATACCCATTGTCTTAAGACTATTTAGATGAAGAACTTTAGGAAAAATCCTGTATCTGGTTTCGTTAAGGCCTCTGGTATTGGGAAATCAAAATGAGAGTGAGGCCAGAGTTGGATTTAGGCCCTGTCTACGGACTTAGAATCTCAATAACTTCTAAACTAAAACGAATTTGAGGTTGGTCCTTTAGGGAAAAATGATTAGAATGACAAAAGGAAGGTATTGGAGCCTGCACGTGAGAATGCTTTTTTTCACTTGTAGATTCATTCTTGCTCCAAATTGCCCCAAATTTTAGGTGTAGCTTCCTTAGAGGCACATGAGTTGAAATACCCCTGCACGTGAGAATGACCTTTTCACATGCAATCTTATTTTTGGCTAAAAATCATCCTTGAACCTTCTGGGATGGTTAGAATGATGTTCTGAGTTAATTTGCCTCTGCCCGTGACAATAGGTTGTCACGTGCAGCTTGTTTTGGGCTCCCCTTGAGGTGGATAAGCTTCCTTTGAAAGGTTGTTTATGATCCAGATTATGAGTGTGAGAAATGTGTGGACTTTAGGGACCATGAGGAGTTAGGTGATGTTATGTGTAATGATTTGATTGTTCTGAGACTATCTGTTGTTTTACATTCTGAGTTGAGTTTTTTTGTATGCTAAATGAGTTGCATGTTTGTACTGTGTTTGTTGAGTTATGTTTATTGAGTTGGGATTGTTGAGTTGTATATGTTGAAATGTGTATGTTGAGGACCCCAGAAACGCAGAGAGTTGAGATGAGAACCCCAGAAACGCGGGGATTGAGCTGAGTATGGGACAGTTATTATACTATATCCCTTGAGATGAGATTCACATTTTCCTGGTGTGGTATGTCACGTCGCCGTGGTGTCGGGGTGTCCTCTGCCCTCCTGTGCAGGTAGAGGTATGAGGCGTGTTTACTGGGTGATGGTTATTATTTTAGCTTAAGTCACTACACGGGCACATGCATCCACTTGACATGCATAGTTTTAGAGTGGGACGGGACTGGGGAGACTTGATCCCTACTGAGCTGTGGTGTGCGCACCCCTCCTATGAACTGTTCTTTGTAGGACCTAGCAGGCGATAGCGGAAGAAGAGCCGAGTTGGTAGGCATGGGGGCTGTATGGCCTTATATATATATATATATATACATTTGGTTGTTTTGTTGTATTTGAGATTCTGTTTGTTTGAACTGTGTTCCCTGGTTGTATTATTGGGAGCTTGTTCCCTAGTGGGTTGTAAAAGGGCTTGAAGCCTCTGAGCAATGTAATTGATGTATTATATTGTGAATACCGTATGTATATATATTGTGGTGGTGTGCTTGGCATGGAAACAGGTACATGGCCCTTGGCATTTTGACATATGATACAGGGATAGGACAGCACCCGCGGTAGGTGTCCTCACTTTGGTGTTTACACCGAACCCTTGACCCTTGACCCTCACTTTCCCCCATTTCTAGGGGGAAGGAAATTTGGGGTGTGACATTATGGTATCAGAACCAAGTTCATGGTCTAGTGGACTTAGGATAATGGGGAGGGATAACTGCTTCTGAGACCCTTAGGAGGTAGTATAGGGCACGCCTGATCACTATGGTTCTATCTGGTTTTCTAGGGTGCACTTAGGGGTAGTTAGAGCAAGGAGTAGGGCATTTGCATTTGGGATGGGGTGCATACATGCATTGGCATTAGGGCACTAGCTTAATCATAATATGAGTGTCATGATTTGAAATGAGTAACTGATTTGGAATGAGCATACAATGAATTGAAATGTGAATACTGTGGAAAGTGTTGAGACATGCTGATTTGAGAAACTGTGATGTGTTGAGAATTTTAAAGTATGAGATTGTAATATGTATGTTGAGTTCCTGTGAACATAATGTGTATGCTTATGAGATGTTGTTTGAGTACCTCATGGTCCTAGAGGTGAGGGTGTGCTAAGCTTGAGAGATATTGATTCCAGCTCCACTTGTTTTTGAAATGTGTAGACAATGCCTCCTAGGAGAGTTACCCGGGCTACCCCAGCTGCAGAGGATGAGTCTTCTGCACATGCTGGACAAGAGGGAAGGCAGCAAACGGAGGGCGATGATCCCATGGAGCGGATCATGGCCCAAGTTAGGGCCTTGAGTGAGAATATACAAGGCATGCGAGAGGATCTCAGGGGAGAGATTCGAGATGAGATTAGGCGGGAGATGATGGCACAGCAGACAGTACTACCTTCTCCACCCTGTGAGACAGAGCCTCCATGTAGACAAGAGATACCTATGAGACGGGAGGAGGAAGATGTGGTGACCCGGTTCTGGAAGGAACAACCACCGAGGTTCAAGGGAGGAGCTGATCCTCTAGCGGCAGAGCATTGGCTGCGACAGATTGAGCACGTGTTCTCCTTTCTCCTACCCCGGGAGGAGGATAAAGTGAGGTTAGCAGTCAGATAGTTGGAAGAGGAAGCCTTAGAGTGGTGGCTCAGCATTTCAGGTAGCCGGGACATGCAGACCTTGTCATGGGAGGAGTTCCTTCAGTTGTTTCAATGGTTTGAAACAAGGATCAAGCACTGTGTCTGAGTATGAGCGTGAATTCCGAGGACTGAGCCGGCTTGCCCCTGAGGCAATCTCTAGAGAGGACCTGAAGGCCCATAAGTTTACTATGAGACTCAGGCCTGCCCTAAAGCAGAGGGTGGAGATGCTGCGGCTGAGGACCTATGTTGAGGTTGTGGAGACAGCTAAGATTGTGGAAAAAGGACTGGAGGAGGGTAAACAGGCTAATCAGGACCGGCAAGCACAGAGTACGCGCGATAAGCAGGGAGACTCCAAGAGACCGAGAGTTGAGCTTGGAGGTAGCAGTTTCCCTAAGGCAATCTCTAGAGAGGACCTGAAGGCCCATAAGTTTACTATAGGACTCAGGCTTGCCCTGAAGCAGAGGGTGGAGATGTTGCGGCTGAGGACCTATGCTGAGGTCGTGGAGACGGCTAAGATTGTGGAAAGAGGACTGGAGGAGGGTAAACAGGCTCATCAGGAGCGGCAAGCACAAAGTACACACGATAAGCAGGGAGACTCAAAGAGACCGAGAGTTGAGCTTGGAGGTAGCAGTTTCCCCAGGGACAAGGGCCAATCACCAATGGCTCCACCAAAGTCCCGTTACTCTGGAGGACCGGGGAACTCAGCTGGATGTTTCCCACATGAGTGTACTTGTTGTGGCCAAACTGGACACATGAAATGTGAGTGTCCCAAGCAGCACCTGCAGTGCTATAGCTTTGGGAAGACAGGACACCTTAGTACGGTGTGTTTCAGTAAGGGGAACAACCGAGGAGCTGGTGGATTCGCATCAGGAGGGAGGAGTGAGACCCACTTTCGGGCCCCAACTCCGAGGCTAGCACGTTCATGGCAGGCGAGTCAGGCTGGTTCCACTCATGCAAGGCCACAGGGAGAAAAACAACCACAAGGCGGTTCAGAGAATCGTCCGAGTGGACATCAGACAGGGATCAAAGGACAAACAGGAGAGGCTAGTAGCAGGGCAAGCCATGGCAGAGTATTTGCGCTTACTTCAGCACCACCTGAGCGAGAGGAGTTGCCACTATCCTCCGAGGAAGGCGAAGCCGGACCTTCGGTGGTTCGAGGTACTATTTTGATATCTCGCACTATAGTTGCTGTCTTGTTTGATACCGGAGCTTCGTGCTCTTTGATTGCTAAGTCCTTGGTTAAGAGCCTTGGACTTGATTGTGTGAGGGCAGATAGGCCCTTGAGTGTTGAGTCACCTGTGGGAGGTGCATCAACAATAAACTGAGTGTGTCGTGAGTGTATGCTTACGATAGGAGATGTTGAGGTCACAAATGTGATGCCAATGAGGACCTTTGATTTGATTTTGGGGATGGACTGGTTAATGGCCTTCCAGGCTAAGATTGATTGTTATAGACAGCTGATGTCATTTACTTCACCCACAGGATTACTCTGTACCCTAGTGGGGGAATGGGATGAGAATGCTGGGAGGGCTGGACTGACGAGAGGGCTATGGGGTAGTGTTAGCCATAGACTTGCTACACTTACTTTTGAGTAGGAAGGTAATATTGAAAAACGAGTATGGCTAGTTGTTGTTTAGAATTTCTAAGATGTGTTTCCTGGGGAGTTACTAGAGTTGCCTCCACACAGGAGTGTTGAGTTCACAATCGAGTTATTGCCAGGGGTGGGACCTATCTCACAAGTGGCATACCGGATGGGACCTGCCGAGTTGAGGGAGCTTCAAAAGCAAATAAAGGAGGTGGGAGATAAAAGTTTCATTCGCCCAAGTACATCACCTTGGGGTGCACCAGTCTTGTTTGCTAAAAAGGCTGACGGTTCACTACGACTCTACATTGATTATCGAAAGCTGAACCAAGTGACAGTAAAGAACAAATACCCTTTGCCGAGGATTGATGATCTATTTGACCAGCTGAGTGGGGCACAGTGGTTTTCAAAGATTGATTTGCGTTCTGGGTATCATCAGTTGAGGGTCAGGAGCGAGGATATTCCTAAGACTGCTTTCAGGTGTAGATATGGGCACTATGAGTGGTTAGTGATGCCTTTCGGGCTCACGAATGCACCGGCAGTGTTTATGCACCTGATGAATCAGGTATTTGCCCCGTACCTAGATTCCTTTGTGGTGGTATTTATTGATGACATCCTTGTATACTCAAGGACCCGAGAGGAGCATGAAGAGCATTTGACTGTGGTGTTGCAGACGCTCCGAGACCACCAGTTGTATGCTAAATTCAGCAAGTGCAACTTCTGGATGCAAGAGGTGCATTTCCTTGGGCATGTGCTATCTGCTGAGGGAGTTAGAGTGGACCCAACCAAGATTGAGTCTGTATCATCTTGGAAAAGGCCCACGAATGTTTTTGAGATCCGTAGTTTCTTGGGTCTGGCAGGATATTACAGGCGTTTTGTGGAAGGGTTCTCTCGGTTAGCAGCACCGATGACAGCCCTGACACGAAAAGGAGTTAAATTCGAGTGGACAGACAAGTGTCAGCGAGCTTTTGAGGAATTGAAGACTCGTTTGACTACTTGTAAAAGGGCTTGAAGCCTCTGAGCAATGTAATTGATGTATTGTATTGTGAATACCATATGTATATATATTGTGGTGGTGTGCTTGGCATGGAAACAGCTACATGCCCCTTGGCATGTTGACATGTGATACAGGGATAGGACAGCACCCGTGGTAGGTGTCCTCACTTTGGTGTTTACACCGAACCCTTGACCCTTCGGCAGGGCATGGGCAGTCATTACCCATTTCCAGGGGGAAGGAAATTTGGGGCGTGACAGATCAGTTTACTGAAAAAAATGCATATGACAAATGATAAACACATAAGTTCATTTTGGTCAACATAGCGAATCTTTCATACTGACAGTGGTAGCTAAGATTAATTAATTCTATATGAATTTATTCAACCAAGGATTCATGAGTGAGCGTGAAAGAAAGAACACATGCTGGATGAGTAAACAGTTTGATTGTAATTACTAAGATGCAAAAGGTGAAGAAGAAAGACACACTATCACGCCACAATTCTGATTCAACAATGCATATCCAGTTAGATCGACAAGTGAGAGTTTGGAGGGAGGAGTATCCAAGACATATCAGGGGTTTAGACATTTGCTCCCCCTTAGATCATGCGATCCTCCCGAGGAAGAACTCTCCCTCAGATAGACAGCCAGGAAAGTGGTCACGAGACATATAAGGAGGGTATTACTTGATTAATAGTTAAAACATTTTCTCCCCCTTAGGCCATGCAATCCTCTCGATGGTCATTTCTTGCTTTGAATGATTCGCGAGAAAATGCTGTCTATCCTTGATAAAACTCCACTTGCAGAGTTGATCAGACTGCAATAATGAATGCAACCACCAGACATTCTGAGCTAACCCTTTTTCCATTCTTCAACAGTGCATGTTAGAAATTCCAGTCAAAATGAGAAATCATTAAACATGTGGTGATGGATGAAAGAATGAGTCATGAAGTCCTAAGGAGGTTTTATTCATATAATGTTAATTATGTTTGCTTTACCGCACTGCAGTCTGGAGACACAAGCATCCTCCTAATATGAAAAATGAGATTAATATCAGAAGCATGAAGCAAGTTAATCAGTAAAGGCTTATCAACATTAAGCACAGTATATGTCTTTTACTATCAATGAATACGCAATGCATGTTCTGAAGAGAAACTACTGTTGAGTAATTTAAATGAGAAGTTATGCAGAAAAGTCAAGCATACCTAGTCTAAAGAGTAGTTCAGAGAATCTTGCATCAGGTAGGGGCTTTGTAAGTATGTCTGCTAGTTGATCTTCAGTTGCAACATGTCCCAGAGATATATGCTTTTTGAGAACATGGTCGCGAATGAAGTGATACCTGACCTCAATGTGCTTAGTCTTTGGGTGCATGACAGGATTGTTGCTGATAGCAATTGCACTGGTATTATTGCAGTAGAGTGGAACAGATATCATGTTGAAACTGTAGTCAGTAAGTTGACTCTGCATCCAGAGAAGCTGTGCGCAGCAACTCCCAGCAGCTATAAATTCCACCTCAGCAGTAGAGGTTGATACGGAATTCTGCTTTCTACTGAACCATGAAATTAATCTGTTTCCGAGGAATTGACATGTACCACTTGTGCTCTTTCGGTCGATGCGACACCCGGCGAAGTCAACATCAGAATATCCGGATAAGGTGAAGTTGGACTCCTTTGGATACCAGAGTCCCAAATTCACGGTCCCTTTGAGATATCTTAATGTCCATTTGACATGAAGCATATGTGACTCTTTGGGATTCGCCTGATATCTTACACAAATGCAAGTTGCAAACATAATGTCCAGGCGACTTGCTGTAAGGTACAGCAAGGAACCTATCATCCCTCTGTACTCAGTCATATTTACTGATTTGCCTTCCACATTGGGGTCTAACTTGGCACTAACTGGCATAGGAGTCTTGACGGGAGATGAACCTTCCATACCAAACTTCTTGATTAAGTCTCGTGTGTACTTGGCTTGGTTAATAAAGATTCCTTCCTTCCATTGTCTGACTTCGATTCCAAGGAAGTAGGACATTTCTCCCATCATACTCATTTCGAACTTGCCAGTCATCAACTTAGCAAACTCTTCACAAAGCATCGGATTTGATGATCCAAAAATGATATCATCCACATATATCTGTATGATCAGAGTATTTCTTTTCTCTTTTTGTAGGAATAACATGGTGTCTATCTTCCCTTTTTGGAAGTTGTGAGCAACTAGGAATTCTGACAGTGTGTCGTACTAAGCTCTTGGAGCATGCTTCAATCCATACAAGGCTTTCCGTAGCTTGTACACTAGATGTCCAGCCTTGGGTTCAATGAAACCTGGAGGTTGATCAACATACACCTCCTCTTGAAGATCTCCATTTAGAAATACGCTCTTAACGTCCATTTGATAAACAATGAAGTTTTCATAAGAAGCATATGCCAGAAACATTCTAATTGCCTCAAGTCTTGCTACTGGAGCGAAAGTCTCGTCATAATCTATTCCTTCTTCTTGACGATAACCCTTGGCTACCAGTCTGGCTTTGTTCCGGATTACTATTCCATCTGCATCCAGCTTCATCTACCACCTTTGGTTCTATTTGTGATAGAAAACATGAGTAAAGATACATGTTGGAGGTGGCTGCTCTTGTTCTTACACCAACAGTAGGATCACCAATCACTTGGACAACAGGTCTTGAAGAACTTAGAGGTTCTTCAGTACTATTCATTTCCGTATTTACTGGTTCGGAAGGACTTGACGGTACTCCAGGGTTTTGGATATCCGTAAGAATGTGTCCGAAGTTTAATGGATATCCAGAGTCCGATTCGTCTGTAGCATCATCCGTATCATTTCTTCGTGCTTCACCGGTGCCACGTGATTGGTCAGTATGTGTAATAAGAACATTCATAAACTTTGAATAGTCGATGTTGTCGTCCTGATCCTGCACATTAGAACTTGAAGAACCAACTTTTGACCAATCTAGGTTAGCTTCATCAAAAGTCACATGGATAGATTCTTCAACTTTAAGAAGTTTTCTATTAAAGATTCGATAAGCCTTACTATGTAGTGAGTATCCAACAAATATCCCATCATCAGATTTTGGTTCAAATTTATTCCGAGGGTTCTTTGCTATTGTTCAAAAGCTCTGAAATGTGAAATTGAGGGCTTTCGTCCTCTCCACATCTCATAGGGTGTTTTCATGGTAAATTTATTTATCGGAGTTCTGTTCTGAATGTAGCAGGTAGTGGACACAACTTTGGCCCATAGACTGAGAGAAAGATTTGCCCCTGCTAACATAGATCTGCCAGCCTCGACTAAAGTGCGATTCTTGCGTTCAGCTACCTCATTTTGTTGTGGAGTTCTGGGCGCAGAGAAGTCGTGTTGAATGCCCTGTTCAGAATAATATGACCTCATATTTGAAAAATCAAATTCTGTACCGTGATCACTCCCGATGCATTTAATGCTCAATCCTTGTGAGTTACTTATCCAGTTGAAGAGATCAACAAGGTGTTCAAAGGTTTGATCCTTAGACTTCAGGAACAACACCCATGTGTACCTGGTGAAGTCATCGATAACCACAAGGGTATATCTCGCACCAGCTAGTGAAGCAACAGAAATGGGATCACAGAGGTCCATATGAAGAAGTTGTAAGGGAGTAGTTATTGAATTAACTGATTTGCTCTTAAAACTATGTTTGGTCTATTTGCCAAGTTGACATTCTTGATAGAGAGTATCTCTGGAGAATTTATGTTTAGGCAGACCGAAACCAGATCAAGCGATGCTAATTTAGACAGTCTTAAAATTTAAATGTGCTCAACACTTGTGCCATAGCCAACTTTCTTCATATGATGCTATAGTGAGGAAGCATACAGGGTCAGAAGAATTATTTCTTAAGACCACTAAGTATATGTCCCCATCTCTTGATCCGGATAACTTAATATCACTGGATAAGTTATCTCTAACTGTGCAGGTGTTTGAAAGGAATGATGCAGTAAATCCCTTGTCACATAAATTAATGACACTCAGCAGATTATGCTTCAAACCTTCGACTAGTGCAACTTTGGTAATTGATACACAGCTGTTGGTTAAAGTGTCATACCCCACAGTCTTACCTTTGCTATTGTCTCTATATGTTACGGATGGTCCATGTTTGTTATTTACATTGATTAGTAAAGACTCGTCACCCATCATATGTCCGGGAGCATCCGCTATCAAGTATCCACTTGCTCGGATTGATCTTTGACTTCAAGTGGGATGAAAGTAAATTCCATAGATGCTCCTGCAAGACAACAAATTACACTTTTGGTGCCCAAACTTACTTTGGGCAGTTAGGAGAAGCAATAACAGTGTCAACAATTCCGGATTTTACTTTGTTAGGAACTTTAACTATCCAAGTTGACTTAGCCTTTTCCATATTAGATGCTTCTTTAAGTTGGGTTTTCTTGGGAGAGACACTTCGTATAGTTTTGGATTTTGTTTTGCCAGAGGAACCCTTTTTGATAAACTAATTTTTATTGATGTGAATTTGATTACATAACCAGTTATCTGAAAGACTCCAACACTCATAATGATAGTGGCCTATTTCTCTACAGATCGAACATACACTATGGTGTGGAGTTACAATAGGGGATACAGGTTTCTTAAGTTTAACAGTTTTTCTACTCTGTTCCCTATGGCCTAATCCTCTGCGAACGGGTGACGCGTTCTTGGCCCTAGATGCATTAACCTTAGCCTTTCCTTTGTTTCTGGGTGCTACAGTTTCAACTTTAACTGCAGCAGCCTTCCCTTCATCTTTTAGTACGGGTGCTACTACTTTGGGACTAGCAGTAACAGTCTGTCTTCCACAATCATAGACTATGGTGCCACCTAAAACAAAACCATCTAACGGTTTAGATGTACTAACAGGATACAGGTTGGTTAGTTTTGGAATGAAGTCCAGAGGGCACTCAGTAGCTTGTGCATTGGAAGTTGATTCGGAACCTAGGCCAGGTTTGACTCGGATATTGTCAGGATCAGTTCTGAACGTAGAAGCTATTTCTCCGGATTTTAGCCACTTACGATTTATTTCCTTTTCCTTTTCAAGTTCATTTTCGAGTCTTTTGAGATTTACAGTTAGGCCATTAAGATTGGTATTAAGCAAATTATTCTCAGCTCTTAAATCACGATACCAAGCTTCTTTACTCCTGAAGTCAGTTATGTCCTTTGCAAGTCTAGCAACAGTAATTTCAAGACGTTTGTTCTGACTTTCCATATCTTTGTACATTTGAGTAATTATTAGTCTCTCATTCTTTTCATGATCACGTTCAGTAATAAGAGATTCTAATTTACTCATGAGCTCAGAGATCGAAGGTACCTCAGTGTTTGCCATGAGGCAGATGTTTGGCTTAGGAGTTGGCTCATCATCCGAGGATTCCTCCTCTTCTTCCGAGCCATTGACGTACTTTATGACGAATGCCTTCCTCTTATTCTTGTTGTTGTCTGAGGTGGAGCGTCGAGGAGTAACCTTGTCATCCTTCTCGGCCGTCTTGGATTTGGATCTACAGTCCTTGGCCCAGTGACCAGGTTTCCCACAGTTGAAGCAGTCTTGGGAAGTCGACTCCGACCGCTCCTTTCTTCTAGAGGATGAGGAAGAGCCTCTTCTGAATCCTTTTCTACTTTTTCTTAGAAATCATGTGAAGGATTTAACCAGAAGGGCTATCTCTTCTTCCATGTCCGAGTTAGAGTTACCTGACTCTTCCATATCATCCTTACTCAGTATGCTCGGATTTTCCGTAGCTTTGAAAGCTACCCCCTTTTCTTTCCGAGCTATTTTCTCATCTCGGTCAGTGTATTTAAACCTGACTTCGTGAGTCCATAGCTTTCCATATAGTTTTTCAAGGGGAGCATACTGCCAGTTGTCTTTGGATTGCATCTGGAGCTATCTAGAGTAATAGTGATCCGACAAGGAGCGAAAGAACTTGTCATTTATTTGAAACTGAGTGTAATGCTCATTGACAGTTTTCAGATCTAGAATGAGCTTGCCGAATCGCCGATAGATGCTCTCCAAGGATTCGACAGTTTTATGATTGAAGCTCTCAAAATGCTGTCTGAGAGAACAGATAATGTTCTGCATCTAAGACTGACTTCCTTCATATAGGATAGTCAATTTGTCCCAAATAGCTTTCGCTGTTGTGCATCCCCGAACGTCCGTGAAGGCTTCGGAATCCAAAGACGATGTCACATAGGTTAGAGCCTTTTCACTGGCATATTGCCAGGCTCTTTTGTCGTTTGTGAATTCAGCATCTGTCTTTGGTCTTCTTACTCCATTTTCTCCGATGATCATCGAAATAGAAAGCTCTTGATGAAGATACGGCCACATTAGATGATCATGACATGTCATAAACATCTTCATGTGAGCTTTCCACTGGGAGAGAAGCTCTGGTGTGAACTTTGGCGGTTTGCTCAGAGTGTAGCTAGAACTCCGTGGTTGAGGAGCAGCGACAGCAGCAGGTTGTGGTGGATCAACATTTTCACAGCTGCTTCGATTAGGGATGGGATCTTGAGCTCCTTCGGAGTTGAGGCGGGTGTTGAATAACATGCTGCTTTCTTCGGCCATTGAAAGAGAGAGAGAGAGAGAGAGAGAGAGAGAGAGAGAGAGAGAGAGAGAGAGAGAGAGAGAGAGATCTACTTTGAGCAGGTAGAACTTGCTCTGATACCACTTGTTGGTCCCTGGGAGCCTAGAGGGGAGTGAATAGGCTCTTAATTAAAATTCTTTCTCACTCAAGCACAACACTAATTCTTGTTAGAAATATTCAGTGCGGAAGATAACCAGATAGTGGAAGTATTTTGTTTTATTATCTAAAGATAATTACAACAAAAGGCACAGCAATTACATCTGATTACAATAGTACTCTTTTTTCAAGTCACAAAGACACTAGCTAGTTTATCTATATTTTGCACATGTACTCGCGCGTATCAGTTCTTACAATGTATACACGGTTGACAGATATACAACACTACAGATATATATAGACATCCTAGGAATCTATTTTGGAACTGTATTTTCCGAGTACTGTGTAAACATTAAGTTCTTCTCGGAAAATGGCTCTGCTATAACCGCTACGGATGTGGAGCTCGAAATATTGGAAGCATAAATGTATTGAATTACTTTGCTTGATTCCAATTGCATTTGGGACTGCATCCACATCTTCGAGTGTTCCACGTGTAGGACAGTTTAGGTCTTCAATGAGTTTGTCTTATATCGGGACACAACGAGCTGATAACATAAATGCGGTATGGATAAGTTGAAGTAGCATCTTCTTAGTCCGGTGTAGATTTCCTTACTCCGTATCAAGGAGGCTCGGATCCTTACTCCGTGTCAGTTGTTGCTTACTCTGTGTAAATGAAGTCCTGAAATCCTTACTCCGTGTCAGCGCTTCCTTACTTCGCATGAAGTAGATATGCAGAATCCTTATTCCGCATGAGTTCCTTACTCCGCTTGAGTAATGGTTCAGATTCCTTATTCCGCATTAGTTGTCCTTACTCCGTATCAGTCATTTCTTACTCTGCTCAAATGAAAGACTCGAATTCTGATGGTCCCTTGGAGCCTAGAGGGGGGTGAATAGGCTCTTATCCAAACTCTTTTTATTCTCTTATGACACAAACACTTATCTAGTTAAGTGATAGAATCACTGCGGAAGATAACCAGATAGTGGAAGTATTTTTTTTTATTATCAAAAGATAAATACAACAAAATAGAAGCAAGAGTCTTTTACACTCTGTTTACAAAAGGATTCACACTCTAGCCTATATTATCTCTTGAACTCTTGTGCATACAAAGATTGATTTAGGCTCGCTTACTCTCTTTTCACAAATGTACAAGTATGAATATTTATACAAACATTCCTAAGAGACACCCTTGGAACTTGTAGTTCCGGAATGCGTTCAGCACTAACTATTCCTCGGTAATCTCTCTGCCTTGACTGCTGCGGTTTGTGGAGCTCAAGATCTTGGGCTTGAAGAGTATAAGTGCCTTTGTGAGTTCCCAAGTATAATTAAAGTTGTGTCCACATATCCGGGTGATCCACGTGTAAGATTCTTTAGGTTCTCAACGAGTTTGTCTTACATTGGGACACCACGAGCTGATAACTTTAAATGCGGTAAGTTGAAGTAGCATCTTCTTGGTCCGGTGTAATTTTCCTTACTCTGTTGCTAATGAAGCTCGGAACCTTACTCCGTGTCAGTGGTTGCTTACTCCGTATCTATTTGGTACTGAAATCCTTAGTCCGTGTCAGTGCTTCCTTACTCCACATGTAAGTTCCTTACTCCGTATGTAAGTTCCTTACTTCGTGCGAGTTTAAAGGATCGGATGGCTTACTCCGTACTAGCGCATCCTTACTCCGCATGAGTGAGTGGTCCGGATTCCTTACTCCGTATCTAGTTTCCTTACTCCGTGCAAATAAAGACTTGGGTCCTTATTCCGCAATACTTCCTTACTCCGTATGTATGAAAGACTCGGATGCCTTACTCCGTGTCTTCTTTACTTTAGTTTGCTTGAGGGGAAGACTTAACTTTTAACTCCGTGTCGACTCTTTAACTTCGTGCGACCTTGTAGACCAAGACTCTTACTCCGCATCAATTTGACTTAGTCCATTTGAGGCATTAAAAACAGATTCCGTAATCCGTAGCTTTTAAGTTCTTAGTCCGCACGAATGTTCCTTATTCCGTATGTATTGGTGACTTGGTTATTTACCAAGTGTTTGACGACACTCACTCTTGTCCGGATCAGGATTATGTATCCTGTCCTTAGCTTTGCTCTCACGAGTGTATCTCCAGATTAATAACACATCTTCTACAACGATCAAAGAAACAAAAAAGATCTCAGATCAAATTACATAGGGCTTTATCAGCATTATCCAAATTCTGGGCTTGATCCAACAATCTCCCCCAATTATGGATATGCCCAAACCCTTTGTAATCTGATCTGGTAAGTAGTTCAAAAAGATAACATACAGAATACACATCACATCCATTTTCATTGATCAGCAACAAAGTACAAATCAGCCTTTATACAGAATTTTCATTAAGGTACATAAGGCTTACTATACTTGAAGATCATTGTTGCTGCCTTCTCTCTAAGCTTCATTGTCCGCTTCATCGTATAAGTGGTGTGTTGGCTCCAAGATTTGTCCACAGTTAAGAATCACTTGATGAAGTAACAGACAAAGGCCCCATAGCTATCTCCATCTGGCTGTTGTGGCACTTGCTTCTTTCCGGGAATGTCGCCTTCAGCTTCTCAGTTGATCTCAAAGGAGTGATGCCCAACTTTTCATATAATCCGGCTTTCTTCACAGCTTCAGTCAACCTGAGACACAGTGGTTCCCATTGATTCTTTCTTACATCCTTTGCTACAATCTGATGAGAATCAATCAGAATCATCTGTTTAGACTGAATCATGAAGACAGCCATCATGAAATGTGGCGACATGATCCGGTACGGAATGAGGATAGTTGAGAGAGTACTCCATGACTTGCTATCCTCAGTAGTTCCATCGATAAAGGACTGAATAATATCTATACTGGGAAGATAGCCCTCATTCCAGCATGGCAGAACTTCAAACAAGTGGCTGTCCTTGTACAGAGATGGAAACAGCCTCATCTCCATTTTAACAACCCTAGAGAAGTTGTCAATGTCATCTGTTGTAAAGAGGCCTTTCTCCGAACAAAGGGCCCGAATGTCGTCCGGGGAGAAAGGGTACAGGTCAGAGAGACATCTTCTCTCGGCAGAAGACACAGCATAGGACTTCATTGCCTTACGCACGCTTCCATCCGCATCAGAAGGGTCACACGCCACGTATGATGGGAGGAATGTGTCAGCTGCGGATAGAGAGGATGAAGGAAGAGCTGCAGTCGAGGAGCTTGGCTGAGAGAAGCGGCTACGTTTGGGGATTTGAACTCCCGGAAGCAATGAAGAGGTAGGCCGCTTCTCAGCACGAGTGGATGGTTGTGGTGCAGGAGGAGCAGAAGGATCAGATGACACTCTCTCCCCCGGTTTGGCAGATCACCGGGAAGCAACGGGAGGGCGAGCCATCGTGTGCGCTAGGTCCACGAAGGAGGTAGACAAGGAGTGGACGGACGAGGTGACGAGATCCATCTTCTGTTCCATGGAAGTGGAGGAGTCAGTGAGGGCGGATAGGAGTTGGGCGCCAAGAGCATCAACCTTGGCGGCGATGGTGGATATTTGGGCGCTATGAGCTTGGGCGTGTCGGTCCAGCTGGGCGGAGAGCACAGCGTCGAAGTGAACCGTGCCAAAAGAAGCACGCCCAAGGACCAACTCTGGAGCTTTAGAGGACTCCCCCGCATGAACAGGAGCAGGAGTGGGCTGGGCAGAGGAGTCCGCAGGAGTATCAGCAGCAGCTAGCAGAAGGGGCATCCGGAGCAGCAGAGGCATCCGGAGCAGCGGACCCGCTTTGACCCGAGAGGTCAACAACGGGAATGGCGTCAGCAGGAGAAGAAGGGCCAGCCTTAGCAAAGGAAGGACTCCGTGTGGCATGGACCGGGCTAGAGGGGTTAGGGAACGGCACATCTGGAATGGAGGCCGGCGTAAGAAAGCCTTGGTCTAAATTTCAGATGATCATGGTCTCCGGGGTTTGAGTATGGCGAGTATAAAACACCTGGAGATCGGTGTCAGGAATGGAGGTAGTGTGGGCAAGGCTGAAACGGAGCCATAGGTCCGTTTAGGCGTTGGCGGAGAGATGGTCAAGGTAATCTCGGGGTTGAGGTAGGGGAGGCAAAGGAGCATCCAGAAGAGATTCCGGGACATCAGCAATGGCAGCAGCAACGGCGGTATCAACTGTGGCAGCAACAACGGAAGTGGAGGGAGTGGGGACATCCGCAGCAGAAGGGGCTGAAGAAACAGCTCTAGGGGCACTGCGCTGAGATGGCCCTGCAACCTCAGAGGGTTCGGCATGGACGCTGTGCTGGGAGGCCCGAGAAATGGAGGGCGCAGCAACGGACCGAATCCGGGAGGATCGGTGAGCGGAGCTGACGTCAGGGGCATGGCTGTCGGAGGGGTCACCCGTGAATCGCCTTGTTGTTCCGTGGCAGGGAGAAGGCGGAGAGCTGCAGAGGGACGACGGGCTGTCATGTTTCCATCAGGCGTAAGATGGCGAAGGTAGTAAGCCAGAGGAAATGAAACAGCATCAGAGCGGGCGAAATGGTCCGGATGAAGATGCCGGAAGACAATGCTAAGGATGCGCCCAAAGGAGAGATTCTTGGGTCCAGTCTGCAGCAGTCGGAACAAAAATGTTCCCCAGTCCATCGGAAGATCTTCAAAAACGCCGTACATGGCCAGAAGAAGATCGTACGGAACAGAGTCCAGAGCAGAAGTGCGAGCCAGTAGACAGCGACTCAGTATGACCGCTATACAACGATAGCGGCCTTGGAAGGACTTCACCTTGTATTCCTTGCCTTTATAGGTGCAACCCATAGAAGCCGCCATGGGATCGGCATTAGGGCGCTGTGGTTCACCGAGGGGTAGGCTGAGAGCAGCGCGGAGAACGTCTGGGGTAATGATGATGGATTCACCGCGAACATAGGAGATGATGGAGTCGGTGGTACAGCGGATCCGTTGGTAGTACTCGAGAATGTCGTCTACAAGAAGATCGATAGGATTGGAGATCAAGTCGAGTATGTGAGAGGCTTCTAGAAGAGGGCGAAGATTGGAAAACCAGGCCGGAGGGTTGGAGACAGCGCTCCAATCGACCAGATGGCCAGGATTAACGCCAGAAAGAGAGGTTCTGGGTGCCATTGTAGATGAAAGTTGAAGGGTGAGAGGGAAGGCGAGGTCTCAGGGATTGAAGAAGCAACGAGAGTTTTAGGGATTGAAATGAGTAACACTCGTGCTTCGCAGGAATGACCAGAATATATAAGACCGAGTCCGTAAATGTCAGCGGGTCTAGGAATGTAGTGAGTGAAGCAGTAAACCGCTTGACAGGCTGATGTCATGAGTCTTGATATCGATGCGCCTCCGAATTAAAAGATGACGTGGAGATGGCATGACCAAGGAAGGGTAACAGTTGTTTGCCTTTCGGGGAAGTGTGAGCATCTCGAGATATGCATTTAATGAAACATCATGATTCCTCCTCAAAAGCACGCGATATATAATAAGACATGGATTATCGCAATTTGACAGTGTCTGGAATCCGGAGGAATGAACCGACAATCATTCGGAATTAATAATAGTCGAGTGACGAGTATCCGGATGAAAAGTAGACCGTGTCCGTAGTAACAGAGTGCAGTGAGAGAAAAGTAGATTCCTTTGCTTGTCAATAAGTCGAAGAGAAGGAGAAGTACCACAACACTTCAAATCCAAGACTATGGACTGGATTTATCGATAAGAATGCAAAGAAACTCTGAACCTGTAGCTTCACAAAAATAAGCTAAGAGGACAAAAGCTTAACAGGCAAGGATTAGTACGGATAGGAGAAAATAGGCAGTAAAGAGCTATATAATCCGAACTAATGAGTAGCAGAACTTATGCATTACAAAGAATGAAATAGACATATACATACTAGAGAATGATCAATGTGACTGAATCAGGGCATATGTCAGATAATAAATACACAAGTTCATATAGGTCAACATAGCGAAACCGTCCTGCTGAACGACGTAGCTAAGATTAATTAAAAATCATATGATTTGACCAAACTAGGATTCATGAGTGAAAAATGAGGACGTGGACACATGTCAAAAGCATGCAATGGATTATCCGATTAAAATGCATGGTTAAAGAAAAAAAATACATCCAAGCATGCCGCAATTCTATTTCAACAACGCATGTCCAGTCAGATCCGGAAGTAAAGGTTTAGAGGAGGGAGTATCTGAGACATATGAGCGGGTTATTACTGAGGTAATAGACGAAGCTTAGGCTCCCCCGTAGATCATGCGACCCTCTCAATGAAAGGCTCCCCCTCGAATAGACAGCCAGGAAAGAGGTCATGAGACATATACGGGGATATCGGAGGGGGGGTATTACTTGAATAATTTATAAAGCATTTTCTCCCCCGTAGATTGTACAATCCTCTCGGTAGACCTTTCCGGCTTAAAGAAATTCAGCACGGTCTATCATTTTTAGGAAACTATACTTCAAAAGCTGACCAGACTGCGATTGTATATTCATCCACCAGGCATTCCGAGCTATCCCATTTCATTTCTTCAACAATACATGTTAATCGAGTAATCTAAATGAACATGCATTTGTCATGTGGTGATTAGTGGAAATTAAGATCATGAAACCAGAATGAGGTTAATCATATAAACTTTAATCATGTTTGCTTAAACGACTTCATCGAGAAACGAAAGCATCCTCCCATATATGAAGTTGCTATCAATATCAGAAGCATGAAGCACATTAGACAGTAAGTATGATCATCATTAAGATTAGTATGTATCTGCTACTATCAATAAAAACACAATGCATGTTCTGAAAACAACTACTGATGGATAACAGGTGAGAAGCTATGCAGAAAAGTCAAGCATACCTAATTTGAGAAGAAGTTCAGAAAATCTTACATCAGGTAGGGGCTTTGTAAGTATATCCGCTGATTGATCTTCAGTAGCAACATGTTCCAGGGATATGTGCTTTTTAAGAACATGATCGCGAATGAAATGATGCCTGACCTCAATATGTTTTGTCTTTGGATGCATGACGGGATTATTGCTGATAGCAATAGCCACTGGTATTGTCACAGTAGAGTGGAGCAGATGTCATGTTGAAGCCGTAGTCAGTAAGTTGGCTTTGCATCCAGAGAAGCTGTGCACAGCAACTCCCAGCAGCTATATATTCCGCTTCAGAGTTAGATGTTGATATGGAATTCTGCTTCTTACTGAACCAAGAGATCAATCTGTTTCCAAGGAATTGGCATGTACCACTGGTGCTTTTTCTGTCTATGCGACATCCGGCAAAATCAGCATCAGAATATCCGGATAAGGCGAAGTTGGACTCTTTTGGGTACCAGAGTCCCAAATTAATTGTCCCTTTAAGATACCTTAATATCCGTTTTACATGTAGCATATGTGACTCTTTGGGATTCGCCTGATATCTTGCGCAGATGCAAGTTGCAAACATTATGTCTGGGCGACTTGCTGTAAGATACAACAAGGATCCAATCATCCCTCTGTACTCAGTCACATTCACTGATTTGCCATCAACATCTGGGTCTAACTTGGCATTGACTGGCATTGGAGTTTTGACGGGAGACGATCCTTCCATACCAAACTTCTTGATTAAGTCGCGAGTATACTTAGCTTGGTTTATGAAGGACCCTTCCTTCAGTTGTTTGACTTCGATTCCAAGGAAGTAGGACAATTCTCCCATCATACTCATCTCAAACTTGCCAGTCATCAACTTGGCGAATTCATCACAAAGTTTCGGATTAGTTGATCCGAAAATGATATCATCCACGTATATCTGTACGATCAGAGTATGTCCTTTCTCTTTCCGTAAGAATAACGTGGTGTCAATCTTCCCTTTTTGAAAGTTGTGAGCAAGTAAGAATTCCGAAAGTGTGTCGTACCAGGCTCTTGGAGCTTGCTTCAATCCATATAAAGCTTTCCTTAGTTTGTAAACCAGATGTCCAGCCTTGGGTTCAATGAAACCTGGAGGTTGTTCAACGTACACCTCCTCTTGAAGATCTCCATTCAGGAATGCACTCTTGACGTCCATTTGATAAACTATGAAGTTTTCATATGAAGCATATGCCAGAAACATTCGGATTGCCTCAAGTCTTGCCACCGGAGCAAAGGTCTCATCATAGTCTATTCCTTCTTCTTGACGATATCCTTTGGCTACCAGTCTGGCTTTGTTCCGGATTATAATTCCATCTGTATCAAGCTTGTTCCGGAACACCCATTTAACTCTTATGACTTGCTGAGACTTGGGCCTTGGTACTAGAGTCCACACATTATTTCTTTTAAATTGATTCATCTCTTCTTGCATGGCTTCTATCCAATTCGAATCCTGAAGAGCTTCATCCACCACCTTTGGTTCTATTTGAGATAGAAAACACGAGTAAAGACACATGTTCAAGGTGGCTGCTCTTGTTCTTACACAACCAGTAGGATCACCAATCACTTGATCTGAGGGATGATTTCGGGTCCATCTGTAATTTTGTGCATGTGATGGTCGATCTTGAATAATTTGAAGCTTTGCCAGGTTGGGTGGTTTAGGTGTATCTGCTGGTTGAGCTTCTTTCGAACCAGATATTTCTGTATTAGAAGGTACGGTAGAACTAGGTGGTTCTTCAACACTGTTTCTTTTAGTGTTAACTGGTCCAGACGGACTTGAAGGTGCTCCAGAATTTTGGGTATCAGTAGGAGCATGTCCGGAGCTTAACGGTAGCCCTGAGTCTGAATCATCCGTAGCATCATCCATATTATTTCTTTGTGCTTCGCTGATGCCACGTGGTTGGTCAGAATGTGCATCAGGAACATTCATAAACTTCGAGTAATCGATGTTGCTGTCCAGGACCTGCACATTAGAACTTGAAGAAGCAACTTTTGACCAATCCAGATTAGTTTCATCAAAGGTCACATGGATAGATTCTTCAACTTTAAAAAGTTTTCTATTGAAGACCCGATAAGCCTTGCTATGTAATGAGTACCCGACAAAAATCCCATCATCAGATTTTGGTTCAAATTTATTCCGGGTTTCTTTACCATTTATCAATATATAGCAAGTACACCCAAAAGCCCTGAAATGTGATATTGAAGGCTTTCGTCCTCTCCACATCTCATAGGGTGTTTTCATGGTAGATTTATTTATTAGAGTTCTGTTCTGAACATAGCAGGCAGTGGACACAGCTTCAGCCCATAGACTGAGAGGAAGCGTTGCCCCTGCTAACATAGATCTCCCAGCCTCGACTAAAGTACGATTCTTGCGCTTAGCTACCCCATTTTGTTGTGGAGTTCTGGGCGCAGAGAAGTCGTGCTGAATGCCCTGTTCAGAACAATATGATCTCATATTTGAAAAATCAAATTCTGTACCATGATCACTCCTGATGCACTTTATGCTCAGTCCTTGTGAGTTGCTTATCCAGTTGAAGAGATCTATAAGATGCTCAAAAGTTTGATCCTTTGATTTCAGGAACATCACCCATGTGTATCTGGTGAAATCATCGATAACCACAAGGGTATATCTCGCACCAGCCAGCGAAGGAACAGAAATAGGACCACAGAGGTCCATATGAAGAAGTTGTAGAGGAGCAGTTATTGAATTAACTGATTTGCTCTTAAAGCTGTGTTTGGTCTGTTTGCCGAGTTGGCATTCTCGACAGAGAGTGTCTCTGGAGTATTTGAGTTTAGGTAGACCAGTGACAAGATCAAGTGATGCTAACTTAGACAGTGTCTTAAAGTTTAAATGTGTGCATCGCTTGTGCCATAGCCAACTATCTTCATCTGAAGCTTTAGTGAGGAAGCATACAGGGTCAGAAGAATTATTTCTTAAGACCACTGAGTATATGTCCCCATCTCTTGTTCCGGATAACTTAACATCTCCAGATAAGTTTTCCCTTACTGTACAGGTATTAGACATAAAGGAAATAGTAAATCCTTTGTCACATAAATTACTGACACTTAGCAAATTATGCTTCAAACCCTCGACTAGTGCAACTCTAGTGATTGATACACAGCCGTTGGTTAAAGTGCCATACCCGACAGTCTTACCTTTGCTGTTGTCACCATATGAAACGGATGGACCTCGTTTTTCATTAACTTCTACAAGCAGAGTCTGTTGTCACCATATGTCCGGAACATCCACTATCGAGGATCCACTTGCTTTGATTGATCTTTAACTTCAAGTGATCTGGCAGTACATTCTAGAGATGCTCCTGAAAGACAACAGTTTACACTTTTGGTGCCCAAACTTGTTTCGGGCGGTTAGAAAGAACAGCAGTAATGTCAATAGTTCTGGATTTGACTTTGCTAGGACTTTTAGCTCTCCAAGTTGACTTTAATTTGTTAGTTTCAGCTGCTTCTTTTATTTGGGTTATCTTGGGAGAGACACTCCTTTGAGGTTTAGCTTTTGTTTTGCTCGAAGAACCCTTTTTATTAAACTGATCTTTATTGGTACGAATTTGATTACAAAGCCAGTTATCAGATAAACTCCAACATTCATAGTGATAATGACCTATTTCCCTACAAATGGAACAGACACTATAATGCGGAGTACAAACAGGGGATACAGGTCTCTTAGATTTTACAGACTTTCTACTCTGTTCCCTGTGGCCTAATCCATTGCGTTTGGGTGACGCGCTCTTGGCCCTAGATGCGTCAGCCTTAGCCTTTCCTTTCTTTTTGGGTGCTACAATTTTGGCTTTAACTGCAGTAGCCTTCCCTTCATCATTAGTTACGGGTGCTACTGCTTCGGGAAGTGCAGTAACAGCCTCAACTCCACAGTCATAAACTATGGTGCCACCTGAAATGAAACCATCCAACGGTTTAGACGTACTAACAGGATATAAGTTGGTTAGTTTTGGAGTGAAATCCGGAGGACACTCAGTAGCTTGAGCATTGGAGGTTGATGATTCTGAGCCTAGGGCAGGTTTGACTCGAACATTATCCGGATCAGTCCTAAATGAAGAGGCTATTTCCCCGGATTTAAGCCACTTGCGATTTATTTCCTTTTCTTCTGGATGATGAGGAGCCTCTTCTGAATCCTTTTCTGCTTTTCCGAAGGAATCGTTCAAAGGATTTAACAAGAAGAGCTATTTCCTCTTCTGCGTCTGAGTCAGAATTCTCTGACTCATCCGTATCATCCTCTTGATAATTACTGGAGCATTCTGTAGCTTTGAGGGCTACCCCTTTTTCTTTCCGAACTATCTTCTCATCACGTTCAGTGTATCTGAATCTAACCTCATGAGTCCGAAGCTCTCCGTATATTTCCTCAAGGGCAGTAAACGGCCAGTTTTTGTCAGCTTGCATCTGGAGCTGCTTCGAGTAGTAGCGATCCGGTAAGGATCGAAAGAACTTGTCATTTATTTGAGACTGAGTGTAGTGTTCATTGATAGTTTTTAGCTCTAGAATGAGCTTGCCAAATCTTCGATAGATGTTCTCAAGGGATTCGCCAGGTTTGTGATTGAAACTCTCAAAATTCTGTCTGAGAGCACATATCACATTTTGCATCTTGGACTGACTCCCCTCATAGAGGATTGTCAGTTTATCCCAGACAGCTTTTGCTAACGTGCAGCCCTGGACGTCCGTGAAAGCCTCGGAATCCAAAGACAATGTAACGTAAGCCAGAGCCTTTTCGCTAGCGCACTGCCAGGCTCTTTCATCGTTGGTAAGTTCGGCATCCGTCTTTGGCCTTCTAACTCCATGTTCTCTGGTAGTCATTGGAATTGGAATCTCCTAATGAAGACAGGGCCACATGAGATGGTCATGGCATTCCATGAACATCTTCATGCGAGCTTTCCAATGGGAGAAAAACTCAGGTGTGAATTTGGTCAGTTTTGTCAGAGTAAAACCAGAACTCCGTGGTTGAGCAGTGGAGGCAGCACAGGTTGAGGTGGGTCGACGTTTTCACTACTGCTTCGATTCGGGATGGGCTCTTGTGCACCTCCGGAGTTAAGGCGAGTGTTGAATAGCATACTGCTTTCTTCGGCCATTGCTGAGAGTGAAAGAGTGAGATCTCTACTTAGAACAAATAGAACTTGCTCTGATACCACTTGATGGTCCCTTGGAGCCTAGAGGGGGGTGAATAGGCTCTTATCCAAACTCTTTTTATTCTCTTATGACACAAACACTTATCTAGTTAAGTGATAGAATCACTGCGGAAGATAACCAGATAGTGGAAGTATTTTGTTTTATTATCAAAAGATAAATACAACAAAATAGAAGCAAGACTCTTTTACACTCTGTTTACAAAAGGATTCACACTCTAGCCTATATTATTTCTTGAACTCTTGTGCATACAAAGATTGATTCAGGCTCGCTTACTCACTTTTCACAAATGTACAAGTATGAATATTTATACAAACTTCCTAAGAGATACCCTTGGAACTTGTAGTTCCGGAATGCGTTCAGCACTAACTATTCCTCGGTAATCTCTCTGCCTTGACTGCTGCGGTTTGTGGAGCTCAAGGTCTTGGGCTTGAAGAGTATAAGTGCCTTTGTGAGTTCCCAAGTATAATTAAAGTTGTGTCCACATATCCGGGTGATCCACGTGTAAGATTCTTCAGGTTCTCAACGAGTTTGTCTTACATTGGGACACCACGAGCTGATAACTTTAAATGCGGTAAGTTGAAGTAGCATCTTCTTGGTCCGGTGTAATTTTCCTTACTCCGTTGCTAATGAAGCTCGGAACCTTACTCCGTGTCAGTGGTTGCTTACTCTGTATCTATTTGGTACTGAAATCCTTAGTCCGTGTCAGCGCTTCCTTACTCCACATGTAAGTTCCTTACTCCGTATGTAAGTTCCTTACTCCGTATGTAAGTTCCTTACTCCGTGCGAGTTTAAAGGATCGGATGGCTTACTCCGTACTAGCGCATCCTTACTCCACATGACTGAGTGGTCCGGATTCCTTACTCCGCATCTAGTTTCCTTAATCCGTGCAAATAAAGACTTGGGTCCTTATTCCGTAATACTTCCTTACTCCGTATGTATGAAAGACTCGGATGCCTTACTCCGTGTCTTCTTTACTTTAGTTTGCTTGAGGGGAAGACTTAACTTTTAACTCCGTGTCGACTCTTTAACTTCGTGCGACCTTGTAGACCAAGACTCTTACTCCGCATCAATTTGACTTAGTCCGTTTGAGGCATTAAGAACAGATTCCGTAATCCGTAGCTTTTAAGTTCTTAGTCCGCACGAATGTTCCTTATTCCGTATGTATTGGTGACTTGGTTATTTACCAAGTGTTTGACGACACTCACTCTTTTCCGGATCAGGATTATATATCCTGTCCTTAGCTTTGCTCTCACGAGTGTATCTCCGGATTAATAACACATCTTCTGCAATGATCAAAGAAACACAAAAGATCTCAGATCAAATTACATAGGGCTTTATCAGCATTATCCAAATTCTGGGCTTGATCCAACAGATTCCTTAGTCCGTATCTTCTTTTCCTTAGATAGCTGGAGTGAAAGACTTAATTTCTTTCTCCGCAATAAATCTCTCTTACTCCGTACGTGTTGTAGACTCGGATTCTCATTCCGCATAAATTGACTTAGTCCAATCAAGAATAAAAGTGCGGATTCCTTAGTCGTTTTGTCAAGTGATTAGTCCATGTGAAGGGTCCTTACTCCAGATAAAGACTTGGTGATTTACCAAGTGTTTGACGACACTCATGATAATCCAGATCAGGATTATATATCCTGTCCTTTGCTTTGCTCTCTGAGTGTAAGTCCAGTTTAGGATTTTGTTGGAAATATAGGATTTGATGAAGCTGCCACAAATAGTCTAAGCCTGGAGACTCGAAGAACCGACAGCCGTAGGGTCGGAGAGTCGAAGTTCGTAGATGTGAAACTGTCATAGGACGTATCGGCAAGAGACTCGTAGACTCGTAGAGTCTGAAGACTCAAGGCGAAATAGTGACAGAACATTGCAACTCGTAGATCCAGGGTCGAAGGTCGTAGAGTCATGGTACGGAAAAGACATTGTTACTGTAAGCGTCAACGAAGTTCGGAGACTTGTAGAGTCGAAGCAGTGTTAAGAACAGTAACCAACGCTAAATGACTCGTAGACTCGTAGAGTCCCCACAAACACTTCAACTAATTTCAATTGCCACTTAACTCGAAGACTCGTAGAGTCGTAGGGTTGAAACCTTCGAACACTGTTAAGGAAACTGGACTCGTAGACTCGTAGGTTGAAGGTCGAAGAGTCGACGCTATAAAGACTGGCAAACAAATGAAACTGTAACTCAAGAGTCGTAGAGTCGTAGACTCGTAGACTCAAGGGACACAGTCACTATATAGAAATTGCCATACTTTGAGACTCGGAGATCGATGGCGGAGAGTTGGAGCTAAAGGGTCGTAGCTATAAAGGAACTCAGTCTATGCACCTCTGTGAAAGACCAAGGAAGAAAAGCAAAGTTGAAGACTCGTAGAGTCGAAGATTTTGTAAACTGAGAGACCCGAAGGTCGTAGACCCGTAGAGCTAGAGTCGTAGACTCGTAGCTCCAATAACAGGTAGATTAGCTGTACTCGAAGAAGTCACTCTACGCGCTATCGAAGAGTCGCAGACTCGTAGAGTCGTAGTCGTAGACTTTAGTCAACTGAGTGACACTAAAAGGCTAATCCAACTTAACCTCCAGCCTCGAAAACTACAGCCTCGAAGACTCGAAGATGTGAGTCGTAGACTCGCAGAAACACCATAGAGCTTGAAGCAAGACTTCACAACTTTCTACAGGTGCTAGCTGAAATCTTCGAGTCTCCGAACCTACGAGGCATCCACCTCCGAGGCAAACTTATAACCCTAATCACAACCACTTAGCGATATTGTCGGCTAGGGTTTGTACAGTAAGCCTGCGCCGTCCCGAGCAGTTGAGCGCATTTAATGATGCATTAATTGCTGCCAACTACCATCCACAGATGAACGGCCAAGATCAACTGCATGCCAAAAATGCAGTATGGGCATCTGATATGTAAATCAGAGGAGATCAACCCATCCCCTGACATTCCGCATTTTCAGTGACGGGAAGTCAGTCTGTCGGGATGGACATCATGGCGCACGAGCACTTTAATCTTAAAGATATATCTCTCACACACTTAACGACAAAATTGTGAGTTTAATCTCTCTCTCAAAAGAAGGAAACACACAGTACACAAGAAAATGGCTCTGACACACTTGATATAAACAATCCTTTACAGAACCTATTGATGTGAGTTCCAACAACGAAAGAGAGAGACGCTGTGAGAAATACAAAAGTAGTGTTGTGCGCCGTGTTGAACCGAGAACAAGAGTAATCTCTCTGATCATTAAGAACCTCTTGTTCATCAAAGATCCAGCACTTTCATTAAGTCAAATCTCTGTGTTGTTTTCCACACATCGATCTATCATTAACCACCACTTTCATAACTGAGATCTGTTGAGAAAAGAGCATTTCTCTTTATCTCAGTTTTGTCCAATAATTCATCATCACTCACGTTATCACTCATAATACTGTTGTCGTCTTCTACATAAATACATCCATCATAATCATCTGTAGAGTAATCCAAAACCAGCTAACAGTCTAGCTTCCGCAAATGAAGAAAGTCTATTCACCCCCCCCCCTCTAGACTCACTTTGGGACCTACAATTGGTATCAGAGCAAGTTCTACTACTCTGTAGAGATCCCTACTAATTGACATGGATTTCAGCAGTGCAGCTCTAGCTCCCGAGCAAGCTCCAGTTCCTGTTGAGGAAGTTGAAGCAAGTCGTGTCCCAGAGGAAGGAGCGACAGGAGACCAGGAGCAGGAAGAACCGAGTACCAGCAGCAACAAGAAAGAACAAGAAGACTTCTATGACGTTTTACCCGGCTCATCCTCCCAAGTGCCTATGTGCACACCCGCACGCTTTTCAAAATGGAAAGCAAGGATGAGAGCTCACCTAGATATGCTTGACACTTATCTCTGGGAAACAATAAAGAATGGACCTTTCACACCAAAGAGTATGCAAAGAGGTCGACTAATGACGAAAGATCCAGATAGTTGGTCTAAGGTGGAGCAGAGGAAAGTAAAGCTTGGCTTCAAGGCAAAAGCCATACTTTTCTCTGCACTCGATGATGACATGTTCACAGATGTGCAAGATCTTGAGACTGCTAAAGAGGTATGGGACAAGCTTTGTCTCATATACGAAGGAGATGAGCAAATACAGGACAACAAGATCTCCATGCTCAAACAAGAGTATGAAGCCTTCAGATGTGAACCGAAGGAGTCATTAGACAGTATCTACAAACGGTTCACTGGTCTGATTCGATGGATGAAGACGTATAACGTTGAGATCTCTCAAAAGGACAAAAATGACAAATTTTTGAGATCTCTACCTTTGAGACTGCTGATAAAGACATCAGCCATCCGTCAGCTGAAGGAATGGAAGACTTGTGCCTTGGAAGCACTATATGGGGACCTCAAGACGTTTGAGATGCAAAAAGAAAAGCTTGAGGCCTTTGAGAATCCTTCCAAGAAAAAGGAGAAGTCTATTGCTTTTAAGACTGCTACCGAACCACAGGAACCATCTTTAGAAGATGAGGAAGATGAAGCTGATACACTTGGCTCAGATAGTGCCTCAGATGAAGAAGTGGCATTTCTGATCAAGAAACTGCTGAAGAGAAGGGGGAACTATAGAAGGAAAGCAAGGCAGCCTTCCTTATCTTTCTCTAAGGGAAAAGATAAGGACAAGTTGCAATGCTATCATTGCAACAAGCCCGGCCATTTTTCGCTGGATCGTTATAAGTCAAGAGGGAGAAAAAGGAGGCAGTTGAGCGGAAAAAGAAGACCAAAGGCTCCTCAAGCAGAAAGGATGACAAGAGGAAGAAGGCTCTTGTCACTAACAAGTTTAACAGTGAAACTGAGGAGGAAGAAGAATCATCAGATGATGAGAAGAAGGAAAAAGGTCTCATCTGTTTCATGGCTGACCATTCACCTCCCCTCAATGTAAGAACTTATGAACAGCTTTATATTGAATATGAAGATACCTATAGAGCTCTTAAAGAAATGGAGGAACAATTTCTTCCTATGAAAGCTGACAAAGAAAGATACTATTCTAAACTGGAACGGCTTTCATGTGAATATAGAGACTCTATAGATGATTATGAAAGAACAGAGAGAAGATTAAAAGCTGAAGTGAGTGAGATGAGAAGCACACATGATGATCTTTTGGACAAAGCTGGTCAACTAAAAATGGCAAATAAAGACATCGATAGGCTTGAAAAGGAACTAGCTGAAACCAAAGCAGAACTGGAAAAGGAAAGACTAATCAGTCAAAAGTGGCAATACTCTGCTGAGATTGCCGTCCACTTTAGGACTACTCCAGATGTTAAAGGTCTAGCCTTAGGTCTAGGTTTCTCTGAAGACCAAATAGCCAAGGCCCAGACCTACCCTGTACAGACCAAGTGTCTTGCTGGCTTTGTTTGTAATGACCCGTGTGTAACCCGTGTGTAAGAAGTTAACCACAAACACCTTGGATGTTGGTGCACAAGTTTGAGGTAAGAGAGGAGCCCAAGAGGGGACTTTTGGGAGGTGCATGTGCCAAGCGATAGCGTACATTTATGCCCTAGGAAGATGCTATGCGTTTACAGGCGGTTTTAAGCTGTTTTGGCTGATCTTGGAGCTCACTTTTGACCTAGTAGATGGCCTCAAACAATTGGCGTGCAAGAACAAAAGTTTCTTAGAATGAGGTCCTCTATCTACCACAGAAATTTCAGAGCATTTGGAGCTGCACGTGAATTCACCCATTTCACGTGCAAGCATATTTTTGCCTCTCAGGCCTCTACAAGATGCAAGGAGGCTTGTGGTGAAGTTTGAGTGCATTTGGAGCTGCACGCCAATTGGAGAATTGGCGTGCAAATTGGCGTGCAGGCATGTTTTTGCATGGTTACCTTGGTTTTGTCATTCTAATAATCTTTTCCCAAAGGACCATGTTGGAATTGTGAATATTTTGGTGTGTATGGATGTGGAAAGGTCATAGCTTGTTCCATCAAAACTACGTCGTTTTGATGCTGGGTTTCACTTAATCAAAACTACGTCGTTTTGATATTGTGTTGTCTATATAAGGAGGAGAAGCCTCTCTGTTTTAGGTTTAGGGTTTGTTGCTTCCCCCACCGTCAGCAGAGAGAGAGAGAGAGAGAGAGAGAGAGAGAGAGAGAGAGAGAGGGAAGGAGAGCTTCTGGTGGCTGCCGGAGCGTCTTGCGTGGGTGGTCGGAGCCTTGCGTGGAAGCGGGAGCAAGAGAACATACAAGGTAGGGGTTCTGTTCTTCCTAAATCCTCCTCTGTCCTAGGGTTCTAGGGCAGATTGTAGAGTTATATCTGTTTATATATACATATGTAATCCATATAGGTGTGATCTCCTATATGGATGTTGGCCTTCGTGGCATTTTGGTGTGATTCTCGTTGTTACATGCTATATGCTCGATGAAATGCCTGTGTGAATATAGCTGTGTATATATGGCCATTACGTGTTTGGTAATATGTCCGTGTGCCTGGACTTGTGGTTTAGTGTATGTATGTATCTTTGGGTGTTTGTTCTATGGCCTGAATGGCTGGGTTTGTGCACTTGTGAACGGGTGCACACCAAGTGTTTGGTTTTATGCTTGAGTGACCGTGGTGTGTGTTGTGTGCATGAGCGTGCTATCTCGGCATGAAGAGGCGGTTAAACTACTTTGCCTGAGAGGCGGTTAAACCAAGGGCCTGAAGAGGCGGTTAAACTACTTTGCCTGAGAGGCGGTTAAATCGGTGGCCTGAAGAGGCGGTTAAACTACTTGCTTGAGATGTATTTTGTTAGCCGGTGTGGGTGGGGCTGGGGTTACGCCCACTTGTGTGATGTTTTATTTTCTTTTTCTTAATACTGTCACGTCACTACACCTGTGCACATGCATGTAGCCGCTAGGAGCATGGGAAGGGTTGGGGAGACTTGATCCCTACTGAGCTGTGGTTGCTCACCCCTCCTACTATGTTTGCTTGTTTTCCAGGGACTTACAGGCGTTAGGTGGATACACCAAGGTGGAAGACCATAATTATTTTACTCTCTTCCATTTATGTTTTGTTTTTTTATGGGAATTGATGTAACCCCAGTGGGGATGGGATTGGAAAGGATTTTGCTGTAATAAACTGGTTTGGATTGCTTTTATGAACATTACTTTCTTGAATGTGTTGTGGATGTTTAAAATGTTAAATTCTTGATTTGTATCCTAACCCCTTTGCCCTCCGTGTGGGTAAAAGGGGAGTCACGTACCGGTTTCCTCGGGTTGAAAATCCGGGGCGTGACATTGTTCCTGCCAGCAGTGTGCTCGTTGATTGTGGAAAGGAGGTATCAATGGCTGTTGCTAGTTTACCCAAACCAGTAACACCCGAACTCAACGACCTGGGTACTGTTGCATCTCAGGACAGTGATGCAGTAGTTGCTAAGAAAGAACTGAAAGCTGAACCCTCAGTCAACCTGTCCTTTACATCCCAATGCAAGGGTAAGGGTGTAGTTATCTCAGAGAGAAAACCAAGTAGACACACTACAACATTTGAGACTGGTTCATCCAGCAAGGCTGCTGCCTTCCCGCCTAAGTTTGTCTCTGATGGAAGAGTTAAGAACGGTCTAGGATATGTGAGAAAACCTAGGAAACCTCTTAACACTCCAGCAAAACCCTTGAGACAGAGTGTTCAACCTAAATCTGTCACATGCCCCATCTGCTGTGAAGTTGGACACCTCTCCTATCAGTGCATATTCTACCCTGAGTACCTTAGGAAGGAGATTGCAACAGAAATCAGGGTAAATCTTAAACAGCTTAATTTCACTAACAATCTGTAATGCCACAGCAACTCTGATAGGAAGAAACATACCAGGCACACACAGGATATCCCCTCAAAAGACTTAAAAACCAAACCTGTGAAGAAAACCGTCAAACCTGTGCCTACTAAAGCTGCCGAAGATAACAATAAGGAAGGAAAACGTGCTGAAGATTTAAAGGCTAATCCTGCTAATACATCCATCATAATCATCTGTAGAGTAATCCAAAACCAACTAACAGTCTAGCTTCCGCAAACGAAGAAAGTCTATTCACCCCCCCCCCCTCTAGACTCACTTTGGGACCTACAGATTTTATCTTCTACAAGCTTAGAATAAACGTGAAACATCTCAAATCAAATTACATATGGTTTTTTAACAACATCATCCAAATTATGGGTTTGATCCAACATTAATTATACAATACTAACCATTTTCATATAATATAAAATACACGGTGAGAGTGAGTTTTGATTTTTGATAGTATATATTTTATATCTGGGTTAAAATTAATAAACAATATATTATTGATCATTTTAATTATATTAAGGGAAATAAGTTGAAAAAATACGACTTCTCGGACTATTGTATTATTTATTATATGTGATATGATTAATAATTATATTAAGTGATATGATTAAGTGTGAGTTTATATATATATATATATATATATGTATGTATGTATGTATGTATGTATGTAACATAAGTAATATGATAACTATTATATATAATTTTATTAGTTAGGTTATCACTACTCATATTATATGTGATATGATTAAGTGTTAGTTTTTATATATATGTAACATAAGTAATATGATAATTGTTAGGGGGGTTTTTCAAACTTATTTTAGTGTTAAATGAAGGGAGTTTTATTAGAAAAGATCACATTTTTAACTTCATTTTGATGTATTTGATTTATTAATGAACTAACCCCCTAATATAGCAATTGTAGATCCTTTGTATGGTTTTTGGATGTTTTTGAATGAATAACAGGCCAAGTACAATGATCAAAGAAAGAAGAAAGGAGTGGAAAACAATCTGCAGTGTGGTCATTTGAAATTTGAAATGACCAAAAAGAGTTGACAGAGCCAGATGACTCGACCAAGCTCTTGGGAACTTTTGGTCATTTGAAATCACTTGGTCATGTCAATGAATTTCAAATGACCAAATCAATCTACCACGTGCAGTTTCTGCATGACGTGTACTGCAGACCAACGTAACTCTTTCAGATGCCACCTGTACAGCTTAGATCTCTTCATTAAAGGATCTGATGACTCTCCATCAACCATTTTGAGAGGGAAACAACTTCAAATTAATGGAGGGAACGGTTAGTGATGGTTGAATGGATCTCAAACACGGGAATGGAATCTAAAAAGAGAAAATTAATGTAATTTGGGGGTATCATTGAATTGGGGAGAGAGAGAGGAAGCGTTTTGGGTTCTCATGGCAAGAACAATTATTTTGTTATTTACTATGGTAGCTTAAACCTCCATGGGAGGAGGATGGATATTGATGTAAGCTTTTGAATTCTTTTCTTTTGGTATGTTAATTTAGATTCCCTTCTTTGTTTATTAAATCTCTTGAATTTGCATGTGAGAATTAGGTTTGGCCATCTTGATTCTTGTTTAAGGTTATTCAATTATAGATCGAAAGAAGACATTGATAACCGGATAGTTAAGAGATTTAACTTGTAAAGATTATAATTTGCGAAAGCCAGTAATCTTGCTTATAACCTAGTTAGGATTGGTGTGATGTCAATCTACACTCAAATAACTTGAGCACTTAATGGGTTACCCGTCCCCCAAGTTAGGGTATACACATGGCTAGATCACTCAAAAGAGGCTAGTTCATGCAAAGGTGTTGGGTTTTAGACAAAAAGGGGAAATTATGAATTAACATACTTTAAGAACTTGGAATAAATAAATTACATCAATTGAAATCCAAATCCCTATTTCTTCCATAAGATCATTTACATTTGCTTGTTATTTAATTTACAACTTCAAATTGCTAATTATTACAAAACCAATCTTCAAATTGAGTTATGGAATTACAAAATATACTCTTCACTTAACCACCTTCCCTGTGGGTACGATATCCAGACTTAGGTCCACTTTATTACTTGTAACGATCCGTACGCTTGCGGAATTGCTAACAAGTTTTTGGCGCCATTGCCGAGAAAGGTAACAAAGTTAAGAGTGAATTTTGTAATTAATTGTGAAAACACATCTCTTATAATTACCAAACTCAGTGTGCGGTATTATGTGGGTATGTGTTCAATGTTGTTTTCTACAGGTGATTAATGAATGACCAAGTGTTCATCAATGTTTGATAATTTGTTTGATCCTGAACCAGAGCGTACATTCTTTGCTCGTTTGAGGAAGCAAAGGAGTGTACAGTCAGCTAGTGAAGAGGAATCAAGCTCTGCTCCTGGATTTTGGAGTGAGCCCGAGTTTGATTTGCAGAATTTGTTTTGGGAGGAAGAAAGTGTAGATTCTTGTTCAATCATGGAGAACCAACAGCCACAAGTTCAAGGGCCAGACTTTAGGCCAGCCAGAGAACATCACACCCCTGATGTTTCAAATGTCAGAAATCCTATTCATCCACCACCGCTTTTGAGAGATAATTTTGAAAATTCTCTCCACAGCTCATCAATTTGGTAGTACATAACAGTTTTAGAAGATCCTCATTATCACCTAGCCAGATTTGTTCAAATTTGCAGAACGGTGAAGAGGCAAGGAGTGCTAGAGGATTATGTTAGATTAGAGCTATTTCCTTGGTCTTTAAAGAAGGATGCTCTGATATGGTTTAATTCTTTTTCAGATGGATATTTTACTAGTTGGGCAGATTGTGCTCAAGAGTTTCTCTCTAAATACTTTCCAAGAGGGAGAACAGTAAAACTCAAAAACAATATCACTGGTTTCACTCAAGCAAGTGGAGAAACCCTTGGTGAAGCATGGAATAGATTCAGGGAATTACAGAGAAAATGTCCTAACCATGGTCTAGAGGATTGGCTTCTTATTGAAGTTTTCTATGGAGGTCTCACAGCTGATGAACAATATATGGTGAATGCTGCAGCAGAAGGTGCTTTGACAACCAAGACAGCAGATGAAGCACAAGAAATGATAAAAGAACTAACTAAGGAACAAAGTCAATGGCCATCTAGGAGAGTGGCAGCAAAGAAACCTGGATTAATAGAAGTTGATAATTCAACAATGTTGAATGCTAAGTTGAAAGCTCTTACTAAGCAAGTAGAAAAACTGAATGTTCAGCATGTAGCAAGAGTAAATACTTCTTGCCAAGAGTGTGGAGGGGTACATCAACTCAATGAGTGCCCATTAAGAGTTTATGGAGACACAATGGAGGGTTGTTCAGCTAATGTGGGAGAAGAGGTCAACTACATAGCAAATCAGAACAAACAACAGAATAATCCCTTTTCTAACACTTATAACCCTGGATGGAGGAATCACCCAAACTTTTCTTGGGGTGGACAAAATGCTCAGCAAGGTAATCAAAATGCCAATAACGCAATACCAGTGCAGAACAACCAGAATGGTCAGCAGTTTAATAGGCAGTTTCAGCCCAAACCACAAGGAGCTGGTTATGGGGAAAAGAAGAAGGCTGACTGGGAGTTTGCAATTGAGAAGATGGTAGTTGGAACTGAGCAGAGATTAAACAAGATAGAGACAGACATTGGAAGTAGATTTGACAGACTGGAAACTCATAATAAGAAGTTAGAAACGTAGATTGCACAAATTGCAAATGCTTTAACCATGAGGAATCCAGGTGAACTTCCAAGCAAAACTGAACCAAATCCAAAGGAATATGTACAAGTTGTCATGCTCAGGAGTGGAAAGGAGTTACCAAAGAGGAAAGTTCCTCAAGTAGAGGAAGTAATTCATGACAAAAAGGATGAAAGTGATCCTATATCTGAGAACATAGAAGAAGGGAAGAAAGAGGAACAACCTGAAGTTCCTAAGGTAGTGAAGAACTATGCTCCACCCATACCCTTTCCTCAGAGATTGAAGCAAAGAAAGAGGGATGAGCAATACAAGAGATTTATAGAGCATCTGAAAGAATTGAAGCTCATTATCCCATTCTTGGAAGCTATAGTTCAAATGCCTTCATACTCCAAGTATTTGAAGGAGATGTTAAGCAATAAACAGAGGATTGAGGAAAAAGGAACAATTGCACTTACAGAGGAGTGTAGTGCAATCATTCAGAGGAAACTACCTCAGAAATTGGGAGATCCAGGTAGTTTTTCTATACCCTGCACCATTGGGAATATCACATTTGACTCAGCTCTCTTTGACTTGGGAGCTAGTGTGAGTCTAATTCCATCTTCAGTATGCAGTAAATTAGGGCTTGGGAATTTGCAGCCTACTTCAGTCACTTTGCAACTGGCAGATAAATCTATAAAGTATGCAGCTGGTATTATTGAAAATGCACCTCTACAAATTCATAATTTCATTGTACCTATTGACTTAATTGCCTTGGATATGGAAGAAGGTGGTTCTATGCCACTTATTTTGGGGAGACCCTTTTTAGCAACTGCAGGGGCAATCATTGATGTCAAAGGTGGGAAATTAGAGTTGCACATTGGTGAAGATACAGTGGAGTTCAATTTGTATAAGAGTTTGAAGAATCCTCGGGAAGTTGAACATGAACAAGATTTGATATTCCCAGGTTCCAAGCACAGTTATCTTTAAATAAGGGTTGGTATACAGAAAGGGGGGGTGAATCTGTATACTATAAAACTTTTCCTTAAGTTTTATGAGTAGGATACTTTGGAGAGTTTGCTCTAATAGATGTGGTCTTTCGTTTGGGTGATATTTTAATATCTCATGCAATATCAGTCACAAGCAAGCATGTATGAGAAAAAAAACAGAGACACAATATACGTGGTTCGATCAATGTGATCTACTCCACGGTGGTGAGGGTGTTCCTACACCAAGTCCAATCCACTATATATCTTGTAGTATGGTAGGGTCTAGCCCTTTTTACAAATAGGATCAACTCCCTCTTTTTTTTAATGCAAATACACAAACAGTATTGCTCTAGACTTTACTCACTGTAAAAATCTGTCTGCGCAATCTGCTCCTGCGTTGATGACCGTTTGCTATGCTCGACCTTCAATCACTCCTTTGCCAGACTCACGATTTGTTCACCAAATGTATGAGGAAGAAAGATGGATGAACTCACTGTTATCTTTCTTTCAATCTCCCTCTCTCTCTCTCTCTCTTTGTATAAACTACTCTACGTTGCCTCTTGTATCTCTGCAGATACGTTTCTTCACTTCACAAAGAATATTATTCGGCGCTATTTACGTCAGGCACATTCTTTGCTTTTTATAGGCCGGCTGAAGTCTGAAACCCTCCAGCTAGGGTTAAGCATGTTTCAGCCTGTGATCTTCACCGTAGAAACAAGTTAAACCCCTCTCAGATGTTGTCCACGTGTTTCGCAGTACGTAGTGTACTTAAAACCACTGCCCGGGTAACGACTTACTGAAACGGTGAGCGTCCACGCATTTCACTCCTTCATAGCACGCTCCGTTCCTTTCACAAGCCATAGCCTCGAGATATTGCCTTGTAGCCTTTCTACGAGTCTACGAGTCTTCCTCTTCGATTCTTCGAGTCTGAGTCTTCAAACCAAGGGCATTCATCTTCCAATACTTCTGCTCTCTGGCTTCAAAGCTACGTCAGAATTAGTGTTACGAGCTTTTAAGCTCTACGAATCTTCGAGTTGGACAACTGCATTCTGCCTTGGCTAGTAGATACTTCCGGTTCTGTGCACAGGTCCTACGACCCTGCGAGCTTCAGTCTACGACCCTACGAGCTACAACTCTACGAGTCTTAGCTTCGAACCTGCGAGACGTGGCTCTGTATCTGTTTGCACCTTGAGTCTACGACCCTACGACCTTGTGTCCCTTCGAGGCTTCGACCTTGTACCTCTACGAGGCTTCGACCTTGTACCTCTATGAGGCTTCGACCTTGTACCTCTACGAGGCTTCGACCCTGTGGTCCTTTGAGGATGCTACGAGCCTCATGGTCTGTCAGTCTACATCCTGCGAGTCTTTGACCTTCGAGTCTTTTGATCTACGACCTTCGAGTCTACGGCCTTCGAGTCTTCTAATCTACGACCTTCGAGTCAGAACGTACATAGGTAGACTCGCTCTACAAGCTCACTCTAAGAGATCACTCTACGAAGTTATCCAACCAAGTACGGATCTTTGACCTAGACCTTGGAGCTTGCGGATTCCATTTCCTGAAACATGTTGACAACAATGACAACTCAACCTCGCGAGAACAACAATCTCCCCCTTTGGAATTGTTGGCAACATACGGGACGCGCAAACCTTTCGAATCACTCCCCCTAAACTCTGCCACTGTGTGCTCCCCCTGGACACAGTATTCTGTTCTCTTCTCCCCCTTTGCCAACCAATTGCAAAGAAAGAGGGGGGAACCCCACAGACGCCTTACGCGTGAGGAGGTAGCTGTACAGATAGCTCGCTTCGGTGTCTATCAAACAACTCAATGGAAAGAGGTTTGGTGAGAATATCTGCAATTTGTTCCTGTGTGGGAAGATACACCAATTGTACAGTTCCCTCTTCCACTTGTTCTTTGTTGTAGTGGTATCGGTAGTCGATATGCTTGGTCTTTGAATGCTGAATGGGATTCCTGCTATTACCGATTGCACTCTGGTTGTCACACCAAATGTTGACAAGTAATTCCACATTCACTCCCAAGTCTGACATTTGAGTATTCATCCATACCACTTGAGTACATGCAGCATGTGTCACCACATATTCAGCTTCGGCTGTGCTGCAGGCCACACTGTTCTATTTATGGCTCAACCATGCAACACACTTGGAGCCCAGATAAAAACTGCAGCCACTGGTAGATCGTCTGTCATCTATGTTTCCAGCCTAGTCTGCATCAGTGTAAGCCTGTAACTCAATTGAATCCTTAGAGGGATACCATAACCCCATCTCTAATGTACCATTTAGGTATCTAAGGATTCTCTTGACTGCCAGTAAGTGAGACTCCTTCGGATCAACTTGATATCGACTTGCTTGACACACAGCTTACATGAGATCAGGTCGGGAGGCTGTAATGTATAGGAGGCTTCCAATCATGCCTCGATACTCTTTTTGATTTACACTCTTGCCTTCCTTATCTTTGTGTAATTTGCAGCCTGTAGGCATTGGTGTTCCAACAGGCCTGCTATCATTCATCCTATACTTCTATAACAATTCTCTGGCATACTTGTGCTATGATATAAAGATTCCTTCATCAGTCTGCCTGATCTGTAATCCCAAGAAGTATGTTAACTCACTTATGAGAGACATTTCAAATTCATCACTCATTTTCTGGGCAAATTCTTCACATGGCCCTGAGTGACTGCTTCGAATATGATGTCATCTACATAGACTATGATAGCCAGCTGACCTCTATCTGAATTCAGTATATATAAATTATTATCCACTGTTTCTCTACTGAAGTTCATTTTCTGTAGATACCCATCCAGTCGGCTGTACCATGCCCTAGGAGCCTGCTTCAGGCCATAGAAGGCTTTCTTTAACCTACATACATGTGTCTCATTATCAGCAATCTGTACTCCATCTGGTTGCTCAATATAAACTTCCTCTTCCAACAATCCATTCAGAAATGCAGACTTCACATCCATTTGATAGACTTTGAACCTCTTGTGTGCTGCCAATGCAAGAAACATCCTAATCGTTTCTAACCTTGCTACTGGTGCAAATGTTTCATCAACATCTATGCCCTCAATCTGAGAGTATCCTTTGCATACCAGTCTAGCCTTGTTCCTAATAACCTTGCCATTTTCATTCAGTTTATTTCTGAACACCCACTTTGTTCTGATTACATTTTTACTCTTTGGTCTAGGAACTAGCTCCCATGTCTTGTTCTTTTTAATTTGGTCCAACTTATCATTCATTGTTGTGACCCAAGCTTCATCCTCTACTGCTTCTCCAACTGTTTTGGGCTCTATCTGAGAGAGCAGGGCAGTAGCCCTTGTAAACTTTCTTCTGGTAGTTACACCTACTTGGGGATCACCAAGGACCTGATCCTTGTCATGCACACTGGACCATATCCTCCTGGTCTTTTTGGTTGAATTTTCTCTAGGGTTGGACTCTTCCTTCTCTTCTTCATCAGATTTCTCTGAGTCTGTGTCCTCATCTTTCTTTTCCTTTTCATGCTGAGTCTCTTCTTCCATCTGAGGTTCTTATTGGATCAAGCCCAGAATTTGGATAATGCTGATAAAGCCCTATGTAATTTGATTTGAGATCTTTTTTGTTTCTTTGATCATTGCAGAAGATATGTTATTAATCCGGAGATACACTCGTGAGAGCAAAGCTAAGGACAGGATACATAATCCTGATCCGGACAAGAGTGAGTGTCGTCAAACACTTGGTAAATAACCAAGTCACCAATACATACGGAATAAGGAACATCTGTGTGGACTAAGAACTTAAAAGCTACGGATTACGGAATCTGCTCTTAATGCCTCAAACGGACTAAGTCAAACTGATGCGGAGTAAGAGTCTTGGTCTACAAGGTCGCACGAAGTTAAAGAGTCGACACGGAGTTAAAAGTTAAGTCTTCCCCTCAAGCGAACTAAAGTAAAGAAGACACGGAGTAAGGCATCTAAGTCTTTCATACATACGAAGTAAGGAAGTATTGCGGAATGAGGACCCAAGTCTTTATTTGCACGGAGTAAGGAAACTAGATGCGGAGTAAGGAATCCGGACCACTCACTCATGCGGAGTAAGGATGCGCTAGTACGGAGTAAGCCATCCGATCCTTTAAACTAGCACGGAGTAAGGAACTTACATACGGAGTAAGGAACTTACATGTGGAGTAAGGAACTTACATACGGAGTAAGGAACTTACATGCGGAGTAAGGAAGCGCTGACACGGACTAAGGATTCCAGTACCAAATAGATACGGAGTAAGCAACCACTGACACGGAGTAAGGTTCCGAGCTTCATTAGCTACGGAGTAAGGAAAATTACACCGGACCAAGAAGATGCTGCTTCAACTTAACCGCATTTAAGGTTATCAGCTCGTGGTGTCCCAATGTAAGACAAACTTGTCGAGAACCTGAAGAATCTTACACGTGGATCACCCGGATATGTGGACACAACTTTAATTATATTTGGGAACTCACAAAGGCACTTATACTCTTCAAACCCAAGATCTTGAGCTCCACAAACCGCAGCAGTCAAGGCAGAGAGATTACCGAGGAATAGTTAGTGCTGAACGCATTCCAGAACTACAAGTTCCAAGGTTGTCTTTTAGGAATGTTTTTGTATAAATATTCATACTTGTATATTTGAATGTATGCGGGTGAACTAGACTGAATCAACCTCGTGTATACACAAGAGCTCAAAGATATAATCTAGGCTAGTGTGTGAATCCTTTTGAAAACAGAGTGTAAGAGAGTCTTGCTTCTATTTTGTTGTACTTATCTCTTGATAATAAAACAAAATACTTCCACTATCTGGTTGTCTTCCGTAGTGATTCTATCACTTAACTAGATAAGTGTTGTGTCATAAGAGAATAAAAAGAGTTTCAATAAGAGCCTATTCACCCCCCCTCTAGGCTCCAAGGGACCATCAGTTCTACTACTTAAAAATCTAGATTCTCATCCTCGGTTACATCCTTCTTCCAATTTTCATCCACTTTAACTTCACTTGAAGTTATAACTTTTCCAAGTCTTGGAAGAAAGACTCTATATCCCTTTGTCTGATATGAGTATCCAACGAAAGTTCCTTCCTCAGATCTAGCATGAAACTTTCCTCTTCCTTGCTCCTTTATCTTCACGAAGCAAGGACTTCCAAATATTCTGAAGTATTTGGCTGTTGACTTCTTCCCACACCATAATTCATAGGGTGGCAGTCTGTTCTTGGTCTTAATGTTACTCTGTTCAGAAGATGTACTGCTGTTCTTGTTGCCTCTGTCCAAAACCTTGCATGAAGATTAGCTTCCAGCAGAAGAGTTCTGCCCATTTCAATGACAGCCCTATTCTTCCTTTCAATGACCCCATTTTGTTATGGAGTTCTTGTTGCTGACAGTTGATGCTTAATCCCATGTTCATTCAGATATCTCTCAAAGGCTTCATTTGTAAACTCAGTACCCTGATCAGATCTCAGAATCTTTATCTTTCGACCACAGTCATTTTTAGCCATTCTCCTATACTTCTTGAAACAATCCAGAGCTTCTGTTTTGTGCTTCAAGTACATAATGCAGGTTCTTCTAGTGAAATCATCCACAAATAGAATGAAATACCTTTCACCATTGAGTCCCTTGTTCCTCATTGGTCCACACAGGTCTGTATGCACAATGTCTAAAGTTGCTTCTGAACTATACTCCTTCACATGGTAGTGAAATCTGGTTTGTTTTCCATGTAAGCATGTTGAGCAAACATGCTCTCTTTCTCTTTTAATATCTGGGAAATCTCTAATAGACTTGCAATTTACAAGTCTTCTCATGTTCTTCTGATTCAGATGTCCTAATCTTTTGTGCCAGAGTTCATTTTCTTCTACCTTTGTAATATGACAGCTATGAGTCTTGTTTTCATCAATGACATACAAGTCCCCATCTGTCCTTCTTCCAGCTGCTACTGTATTGCCATTTTCTCTTTTCACCTGACAACTAGTTTTAGTAAAGGTCACTTCATGACCTGCATCACACAGCTGACTGACGGATGCTAAATTGTATTTCAACCTTCAACATGCAGAACATCCTTCAGCTTATTCTTTCCACATTTAGCTGATCCTAACCCCTTGATCTTCAGTGAGCTATCATTACCAAACCTTACTTTGCCAGATTTGTCTTTGTTTACATCTGACAGTTTCTTCAGGTCACCAGTCATGTGACCTGAGCAGCCACTATCAAGGATCCATTGTCTATCCTTGATGTTTGCTTTCAATGCAATCTCAGCAATGTGAGCCATTTCTTTCCCTTTAGCCATGTAGACTTGTTTTACTTTAGACTTGAAGTGCTCTCCCTGTTTTACTTTAGACTTGAAGCACTCCCCCTGAGATGTAGCCTTCATAGTCTTCTGAGATGCTATCACTTTCCTTTTCTCTTGAACTTTCACAGTATCCTTTTTCTAATTCTGATCAGGAATAAGTACTCTTCTTGCACTGTGTCATTTACTCCTGCAATTATCACAAACATCCAAGTCTGAAAGTACATCAAACTTGTTGCCTGTGGTAATGGGCTTTGGCTTCCACCAGCATGAAGTTTCTTCATGACCTTGTTTCTGATAGTAAGTGCAGAAACTTTTAACCGGTTTCTTTCTTTCCTTCTGATGCAAGTTCCTTGTGGATGTCTTCATCACAGTTCTAGGACTTTGCACCGAATACCTCCACCAACAGTGTCTGGCCATGTGTCCCCACATTGCACAGTAGTAACAGTGACCCTGAAAGCTGGTGTTGTTCACCCTCTGAACAACTAGGATCTTCTTCAAAATAGACCTGGCCTTGACAATTGGTTTCACAGGTTTACCTTCTTTCTTGAGGGGCACCCAAATACTTGAAGAAATGACATTTGCATTAGATTTCTTCACATTCTTGGAATGCTCAGATTTCTGAACACATTTGGTCACTCCATTGAGCTTGGACTCCTTCGGATGTCTCTCCATCTTCTCATCATTTACGCCACCCTTCCCTTTCATGTTGTTCGGGATCACGTCATTCACTCTCTCCATTTCATCGAGTGGATTATCATGGGAAAAAGGATTGACTACCTTCGTAGGATTATCTGAATTGACAGCCATTCCCATAACATGCAGTGTCGCCCCGTTCTTCTGAGCGTCTGGTGTTGTGATGAGTGATCTGATCTGGGAGCTGCCAAAGGTTGAGGTTTGACTGGCTTCGTCTTTTGAGATTTTCTGTTGAAGGCCTACCAGTTCTTCTTCAAGCAATTGGATTGTGGTGTCTCTGGTGGTAAGTTCTATGGTGATGTCATCACAAATCTTGATTTGCTCCTCTAACTTGAGTTTTAGATTGACAATCTCCTCGCAGAATGCCTTGGAGTCCACCAACACCCTATCCTTGGCTAGCTTGAGCTCTCCCTTGAGCTGCTTTATCCTGTAACCTCTCTTGCGGATCTCCTTAGTAACAAGCTCTAGCTCCTCCTCTAGATCTACTTCTTCTTCTACTGCCTCATCCTCCTCAGAGGCAGTGCTGCCATTGTCTACCTCTATCTTGGCGACAAAGGTTGAATTGAATCAAAGAAGGGATTTGAGAGCATTGGAAAAATCTCAAAACTAATTCCATCTTTAGAGAAGGCACCAAAAGTTGAACTGAAGATTTTACCATCACATTTAAAGTATGCATTCTTGGGAGAAGAAGGAGAGTGACCAGTAATTGTAGCTGCTGAGCTACAAGGGGAACAATTGACTCATTTGTTGCAGGTTTTGAGAAAGAGAAAGAGTGCCATTGGGTGGACAATGGCTGATATAAAGGGAATTAGTCCTTCTATGTATATGCATAGAATCTTTTTGGAAGATAAGGGCAAAACTAGCATTGAGCATCAGAGAAGATTAAACTCAAATATGAAGGAGGTAGTTAGAGCTGAAGTTACCAAACTTCTTGATGCTAGAATTATATATTCTATTTCAAACAGTCCATGGGTGAGCCCTGTACAAATTGTGCCCAAGAAAGGAGTAATGACAGTGGTCAAGAATTCAGAGAATGAACTCATTTCTACAAGAACTGTTACAGGCTGGAGAGTTTGCATAAACTATAGCAAGCTCAATGCAAACACAAGGAAAGACCATTTCCCTTTACCTCATATTGATCAGATGTTGGAAAGATTGGCTGGGCATAACTATTATTGTTTCCTTGATGGGTATTCAGGGTATAATCAAATACCCATTGCACCAGAAGATCAGGACAAGACCACTTTCACATGTCCATATGGAACATTTACCTATAGGAGAATGTTATTTGGGTTATGTAATGCTCCTGCAACTTTCCAACGTTGTATGATGGTGATCTTTTCAGAGTTTGTGGAAAAGACAATTGAAATCTTTATGGATGACAGTCACGCCCCCAAATTCCGAGACCCACAGAACCAGGAACGCGACTTCCCCATGCCCACTCAAGAGTCGTGGGGTTAGTGACATCCAACTTGTACAATACTACAACAGGGGTAGCATTGTACTTACCAATGATCCAAATACAACATGCAATCAACCAATATTTATATCAGTGCAATCAATATTACTGACTTCAATCAACACCCATAATCACAAGTAACAAGGTCCAGCTATCCAAGTTAATACAACTGTCATGGACCTGAGCCCGAGAGAAAATCAATAAAATAATAACAAGGTCTACGGAGTATCCTACACAAGGCTGTCCCGTCCAGCTCTGCTGTGGCTTCAACAGCTATCCCCTACCTGTAGAAAACATATAAATAGAGTAGGGTGAGCACGAGTGCCCAATAGGTGATCTCCATCTCCTCACCATCATATAACATGAATTCCTAGGTCAACATGATCGGTGAATGCTTGTGCTAGTGTAGTGTCCTACTTTATCATGGTAAGCTTATATTAAATCACAAAATATGACATCACACGCTTTACATTACATTCAATAAGGGTACTCACCAAACAACCCCACCATCCATGGGATTCCCACAACCATCTCCAAGGACCCCAATCACAACCAAATAGCCATATGTGGGACCTGCGGTGTTCCAAATGACAACCCGCCACATATGGGACCTGAGTTAATCGGCCACATAGGGGACCTGTGGCCTCTTGCTAGCCCTATGTGGGACCCACGATTAACTCAACCAGCTCCACCACCAATTCCACACATATAATCAATATATAGTAAATTTCAAATAATCAATATTCACTACGATAACTTTACAAAACATTTGAATCACTAAACCAATAATAATGTATCACAAATAATATTTATAGTGTCAGACTATAAATATCGTGTCACAATGTTTCTAACATCAGACTATTAATATTAGGCCTCAAACAATTTTTTTTTATAACAAATTAATGATAATACCCAACTACAATTAGTATTTTAAATATTATAATGTCAAGCCCAACATTTTTTTTATATCATTTACTTATATATATATATATATATATATATATATATATTCAGATCTCAAAAATCAGTCATATACGATTTGTGCTGTACGTACCCTCTGCCACGAAAATGCCATCCTTTACAGCCTCCTAATGCCTCATCTAACAAAAGTGAATAATTAAATAAATAGAGAAAAGAAGCAACTCCTATTGCTTCGATCAAGTAGGGATGGGAAATTATACATATATATAACATATGTATAATATAGTACACATAATATAATAGAATATATAAATATATATATATATATATGTTATAAGTGATAGCCCAGCCGACGCAACCCTTTGCCGACAGGGGCTGCCCGCACGCCGACCCAAACCAGATCTGGCCGGAGAGAAGAAGCACCCGGGGAAACCCACCGAGCTTGGCGTTGTTCCAACTGCACACGTCCGGGAAGCCTCCGAAGACGTGCACGGCATCGCCTTGGAAGAAAACTCAGTCGGAGAAGCCGGCCGAGGAACAGTCCTGCGTCGTTCCGACTGCGCACGCCAGGGAAGCTGCCGAAAGGGGAGCGTCGGCCGTCAGACAAGGACTCCCCTGTGAAACCACAGTTGTGGAACTTCCCATCCTACCTCGTTGATTGAAGAAGACGAGCACGCCCAAAACTCAAACGCGCGACCGACGCTCAGATTCTCATATCAATTACCAATATAATAACAAAACATATTAACATATTTTTTTTAATAATATTAACGTGATAATAACTGTAAACCCAAAATATTAAAATAATAATAATAATAATAACGCATATTAATAAACTCCGAATATTAAAATAATATTAGCAATAACCCAACGCTCACACTAAGGCCATGCTGTCGGAGAAAACATTCCAAACTCTATTTGAACATAGCTTCCAGCCTTACTTAGGTACGAGTCTTTACAATGACTTCTCAGTTTTTGGATATTCTTTTGATGATTTTTTAATAATCTTTCTCAGATTTTGCAGAGATGTGAAGAGACAAATCTTGTCCTTAACTGGGAGAAATGCCACTTCATGGTGTAGGAGGGCATTGTTTTGGGACATAAGGTGTCCAGCAGGAGAATAGAGGTTGACCATGCTAAGATTGTGGCAATAGAATCCATGCCACCACCCACAAATGTCAAGGGAGTTCGAAGTTTCTTGGGGCATGCAGGATTCTATAGGAGATTCATAAAGGATTTCTCAAAGATTTCTAAACCTCTATGCTCATTGCTAGTAAAGGATGTGGTATTTGATTTTTCTTCTGAGTGTTTATAAGCTTTTAAGCAGCTAAAGAAGGCTCTTACCTCTGCTACCATTATTATATCTTCAGATTAGAGTTTGCCTTTTGAGCTAATGTGTGATGCAAGTGACACAGCCATTGGAGCTGTACTTGGACAGAAAAAGGAGAAGAAGGCTCATGTGATTGCTTATGCAAGCAAATTGCTGAATGATACTCAGATTAATTATGTCACAATTGAAAAGGAGTTTGTTATTGGCTATTGTTTATGCCTTTGACAAATTCAGAAGCTACCTTTTGGGATCTCACACAACTGTTTTTACTAATCATGTAGCTATTAAGTATTTGATCACCAAAAAGGAATCAAAACCTCGTCTTATCTGTTGGGTATTGTTGTTACAAGAATTTGACTTCACAATCAAGGATAAGCAAGGGGCAGAGAATGTTGTGATAGATCATTTGTCAAAATTAGAAGGTGTTGAAAAAAATTATGATGAAACTTTACCTGCAGTTGAAGATTTTCCAGATGAGAAATTATTTGTTGTGCAGGAACTTACTCCTTGGTATGCAGATGTGGTAAATTATATTGTAGGGGTATTTTCCCTTATCATATCTCATCACAACAAAAGAAGAAGTTTTTATCTGAAGTGAGGAGTTATATTAGGGAGAAACCTTTATTATTCAAGATTTGTGATGATAGTTTAATCAGAAGGTGTATCCCAGAGGATAAAATGACTAGTATTATTGTACATTGTCACACTAGAGAGTGTGGGGGTCATATGTGACCATCTAAAACAACAGCAAAAGTTCTTCAAGATGGTTTCTTTTGGCCTACATTGTTTCATGATACACGAAGCTTTGTGCAAGCTTGTGAGTAGTGCCAAAAATATGGAAATTTGACAAAAAGAGATGAGATGCCCTTAACAAGCATCTTGGAAGTGGAATTGTTCGATGTTTGGGGGATAGATTTCATGGGTCCCTTCCCTTCATCTTACAAGAATCAGCATATTTTAGTGGGAGTGGACTACGTGTCAAAGTGGGTGGAAGCAATAGCCACCCAAACCAATGATTCAAGAGTGGTACTCAAATTTCTCAAGAAGAATATTTTTACTAGATTTGGAGTACCTAGGGCATTAGTCAGTGATGGGGGAAGTCATTTTTGTAATAAGTTTATTGAAAAATTGTTAAAGAAGTATGGAGTTCATCATCGAATCACTACTCCATATCATCCTCAAGCCAATGAACAGGTTGAAATCTCAAACAAAGAGATAAAGAGGATACTTGAAAGAACAGTTAACTTATCTAGAAAGGAATGAGCCAACAAACTAGATGATGTATTATGGGCATATAGAATAGCTTTCAAAACCCCATTGGGTACATCACCTTTCAAATTGGTTTTTGGAAAAGCATGTCGCTTACCTATGGAACTCGAGCATAAGGCCTATTAGGCTACACACTTTTTGAATTTTGATGCTCAAAAATCAGATGAGTCCAGACTGATGCAATTGAATGAGATTGAAGAATTCAGATTGCATGCATATGAAAATGCAAAAATCTATAAGGAGAAGACCAAAAGATGGCATGATAAACATCTGCATCTAAAAAAGTTTACAGAAGGCCAGAAAGTTTTGTTATACAATTCTCGGTTAAAACTCTTTCCTGGTAAATTTAAGAGTAAGTGGTCTGGTCCTTTTGTGGTTCAAGAGGTTTTTGAGAAAGGTGGAGTACTTATTCAACAGGATAATTCTCCAGCATTCATTGTCAATGGTCATAGATTGAAGCTTTTTGTGGAACCAGCAGGAGTTAAAGAAGTTCTTTACCTTGCTCTAGTTTCAAGTTAATCAAAGGAGAATGTCAAGTTACTGACAATAAATGTAGCGCTTCCGGGAGGCAACCCGAGTTTGTTTGTGAATACTTGTTTGTTTATTTAAGTTAATTGCTTCCAGAGAGGGATTCCATGGGTTAGTGCAACAGAAGAAAGACAATTCTGATGTTTAGACTGAAACTGGCAAGTTCAGTGAATTGGTCATTTGAAATTTGAGATGATCAAATTGACTCGACCGCGCCATTTTAATCGACCATAACCTCCCGAGAGCCCAGTCATGTTAAAATTTTAATTGACTAAATTGATTGACCTCGGAGTTTCAATTGACCAAGGGCATTTTAAAACAGGGCACCGATATTTCAGTCACACTTCTCTAACACGCAACCTATAATCGCAATCCTTAGAATCTCGCGATTCCAGTTCCGTTCTTCTTATCTCCAAAGGCTGTTTGATCATCATCAATCTCAACCAAGTGTTACATTTGGTTGTCTTTCTCTGAAATGATTTCCATGGCAAAGTCAAGTTCAAACGACCATCCCAACCGCTCAAATGTCAGGGAGGTGACACCCGGACTGGTATTTCCGTGGGAACTTCTGAAGAATTCTAACATCTCTTGGGTAGCTAGCATGCGAGAAGTACTTGAACAACAACATTTACACGAGGTATGTGGTGATCCATGTTCCTTGTTGATGGAATTAGCTGAAGAGTTTTACAATAATTTAAAAACATAGGAAAATCGTATGGTGTCCAAAGTTGGGGGGGGGGGGAAGATAGTGATTTCTGCTTCCAACATTAGGAAAACTTTTCATTTGCCTAATGAATATCATTCTCTGCCATCTTTAACCAAAGAGGAATACAATGAGGAATTGCAGTACTCTAAGCCAAAAGGGAATACAAGATGATATCATAAGAAAATTGGGTTTACAGGGCCCATGAGATTTTTGGCAATTCTCTTTGGTTGATGCATGTTTTCACAGATGCTTGGGATTGATGCTGTACCCATAACACATTTACAATGTATGTATAGCATAAAGGCTAAAAGACCCATTGATTGGGCAGAGATGATTTTTGATCAGTGGAAGAAAGGGATTGATAAGAGAGGCTTTGTGAGGATTTTGATTAAAGTTGTGGAGAAATGCTATCCTAGCATTTATAGGAGTGCTGTTAAAACTCCATATCCCAAGAATATGATTATGAAATGCATTACTGAAGAGGGGACAATTGCAGTCAAGCTAGTGGGACCAATCTTCTATAGGGGGAAACGATCATCACTTGCCAAGATTGAACCAGTTTCTCCACTTAAAATTTCTTCAACTGAGGAGGAAGAGCCTGCAGAGGAAAGTGCAGAAGAAAATGTGAAAGGATTTAAGAAATCTTCACAGAAGGTTCAAGAGGCTGCAATGGGAAGTTCCAAGATAGAAGCTGCATTACTTAAACTTCAGAGAGATGTCAAGGCAACTTACGAGAATCATATGCAACAAATTTTAGAATTACTAACAATGGTGCAGCAAGGCAAGAAGGAATCAACAAAGGCTCAGACTGCATCAGAGCAAGGGCAGTAGAAATTTAAAGAAGAAGTAGCTTCTAGTCATAAGGCCACAGTAGAACCATCTGCTGAGAAGCAGAAATTTGAAGAGGAAAAAGAAGGTGTAAACTTTGTCTCCTTTTCTTTTGCAACTCTTTTGAGAATGTGCATAACTCCAAGTGTGGAGTTGTTTATTGAGTTGTAATTTGGATAAATCTTGTTATGAGTTGCTATCTTATCAAGTTGACTTGTGTAATTGTGAAAGAAGAATTGCATGATTGGATAATGAATGCATAATAAAGACTATTGAATTGTTTATATGTAGCATGTTTAAGAATAAAATGTTTTAGAATCGATGGGAGTTATCAATCTTATGCATGAAGCTTGAGTGATTTGAAATGATATCATCATGTGTTTGAACAAAGGCTTGGATCTCTAATGAATTGATGACTTCTGAATAAATAACTTAATTTCTTGAATGAGTGAGAACACAACATTACTGAGAGTCATATATTTGTTGAGTGTTGCTTCATGGAATATAAACTTGGATAAGTGTTTCTATAGTTCTACTTTGGTGATTGGATTTGTTGGAATGGTGGAGTTGGAGTCATAGCCAATTGTTAGAATAAAGTACAATGTTCCAAATTGTATAGTGTTGTGGAAATTGTGAGTTAAATTTGGTTACATCTTGTATATAGAGAGTATATTAAGTGTGTTTGTATGTTCAAACAAAAAAAAGTTATGGACTGTGGAGATATATAACCCATCAAGAAGAAGAAAAATTCTTGTAAGGTTATATAGACTACTGTAGCATAAAAAAGAAAAGAAAAGAAAAGTATAAAAAAAAACAATGTACAATTACAATTTCAGAGTGAGTTATGTATAGAATTTCCTTGTACATAGAGAGCAAATAAGGAGTGCGTTGGGCATTGTTACTTCTATATCAATGTGGTTTATGGCAAAGACTAATTGGGCATTGGTATGATGGTCGAATCACCAAGAAGAGTTAGGAAGACATTTGTTTAGTTTAATTCCATGAAGATTTGAGAGAGAGTGAAGTAAGATTACTTTATGAGTGAGGCTGCTTTGCTCGATACATGATTGCAAAGAATTAGGGAATTATTTAGAATGTTGGATATTCAAATGTTTCTTAATCTTTTGTGATGAGAACATATGATTGTTAGATTGAGATTACCAGATTTCATGCATGATATTGAAAGATGAACCATTATCTTTCTAATTATTTCATTCTATCCATATGCTCCTATAATCAAATCAAAGTCTTATTTTTGCTATGTTTCATAATTCTAATTGCCTCGGGACGAGCAAGTTCTAAGTGTGGAGTTGTTGTTAGGGGGGGTTTTCAAACTTATTTTAGTGTCAAATGAAGGGAATTTTATTAGAAAAGATCACATTTTTAACTTCATTTTGATGTATTTGATTTATTAATGAACTAACCCCCTAACATAGCAATTGTAGATCCTTTGTATGATTTTTGGATGTTTTTGAATGAATAACAGGCCAAGTACAATGATCAAAGAAAGAAGAAAGGAGTGGAAAACAATCTGCAGTGTGGTCATTTGAAATTTGAAATGACCAAAAAGAATTGACAGAGCTAGATGACTTGACCAAGCTCTCGGGAACTTTTGGTCATTTGAAATCACTTGGTCATGTCAATGAATTTCAAATGACCAAATCAATCGACCACGTGTAGTTTCTGCATGACATGTACTGCAGACCAACGTAACTCTTTCAGATGTCACCTGTACAGCTTAGATCTCTTCATTAAAGGATCTGACGACTCTCCATCAGCCATTTTGAGAGGGAAACAACTTCAAATTAATGGAGGGAACGATTATTAACGGTTGAATGGATCTCACACACGGGAATGGGATCTAAAAAGGGAAAATTGATGTAATTTGGGGGTATCATTGAATTGGGGAGAGAGAGAGGAAGCATTTTGGGTTCTCATGGCAAGAACAATTATTTTGTTTATTACTATGGTAGCTTAAACCTCCATGGGAGGAGGATGGATATTGATGTAAGCTTTTGAATTCCTTTCTTTTGGTATGTTAATTTAGATTCCCTTATTTGTTTATTAAATCTCTTGAATTTGCATGTGAGAATTAGGTTTGGCTATCTTGATTCTTGTTTAAGGTTATTCAATTATGGATCGAAGCAAGACATTGATAACCAGATAATTAAGAGATTTAACTTGTAAAGATTATAATTTGCGAAAGCCAGTAATCTTGCTTGTAACCTAGTTAGGATTGGTGTGATGCCAATCTACACTCAAACAACTTGAGCACTTAATGGGTTACCCGTCCCCCAAGTTAGGGTATACACACGGCTAGATCACTCGAAAGAGGCTAGTTCATGCAAAGGTGTTGGGTTTTAGACAAAAAGGGGAAATTATGAATTAACATACTTTAAGAACTTGGAATAAACAAATTACATCAATTAAAATGCAAATCCCTATTTCTTCCATAAGATTATTTACAACTTCTGTTGGTCCGGACTATGTGCACAATTACTGTTCCTTGAAATCCTCTCTGTCTTAAATGCTGCGGATGTGGAGCTCAATGTATTGGGTTTGCAAAACATAAGTGTGTTTGTGAGTTCCCAAGTTCAGTCTAAGTTGTGTCCACATATTCGGATAATCCACGTGTAAGATGCTTTAGGTTCTCAACAAGTTTGTCTTACATCGGGAAGCAGCGAGCTAGTGACTTTGAATGCAAAGAGATAAATTGGAGCAACGTCTTCTTAGATCCGGTGTTAGGTTCCTTACTCCGTGTTAAACTAAGCTCGGATCCTTACTCCGTGACAATGATTGCTTACTCCGTATCAATTTAGTACTGGAATCCTTATTCCGTGTAAATGCTTCCTTACTCCGTATGAATGAGAAGGTCGGAGTGCTTACTCCGCATCAACGCTTCCTTACTCCGCAACTAGTTTCCTTACTCCGCATGAGTTAAAGGAATGGATGGCATACTCCATATCAGCACATCCTTACTCCGCAAGAGTAACAGGTTCGGATTCCTTATTCCGCATCAAATTTCCTTACTCCGTGCGAAATAAAGACCCGGGTCCTTATTCCACATAAGTCATTCCTTACTCCACATGTATAGAATACTCCGGATTTCTTACTCCGTGATACTTTTCCTTAGTCCGCTTGAGTGGAAGGCTTAGCCTTTTTACTCCGTGATAACTGTGACTTTCTCCGTGTGACTTATAGACTAGGATTCTAACTCTATATCTATTGACTTAGTCCATTTTAAAGTATTCGACGCAGATTTCTTAGTCCGAAGCTTTAACTCATTAGTCCGCACGTATGATCCTTATTCCGTATGAAGTGAAGACTTGGTTATGTACCAAGCTTTTGACGACACACACTCTCATCCGGATCAGGATTATGTATCCCGTCCTTAGCTTTCCTCTCATGAGTGTAGGTCCGGATCAAGTTCATATCTTCTATAATAACTTAAAATGAAACAACAAAAGTCTCAGATCAAATTACATGGGGTTTTATTTGCATCATCCAAATTCTAGGCTTGATCCAACAATCTCCCCCAATTATGGATATGCCAAACCTCTTTGTAATATGATCTAGTAAGCACAACAAAAGATAGAATACGAAAAAGAAATAACTTTCATTTTCATTAAGCAATAACAACTTACAATTCAGCCTTTATACAGAATTTCTTTAAGGTACATAAGGCTTACTATACTTGAAGATCATAGTTGCTGCTTTCTCCCTTAGCTCCATTGTCTACTCCATTGTATAATTGCGGATGTTGTTCCAGCCCTTATTCACTTGAATGAGCGATTTGATGAAGAAGTAGACAAAGGCTCCACAGCTATCTCCATCAAGTTGTTGTGGCACTTGTTTCTTACTCCGGACCGACGCCTTCAGGTTTTCATTTGGACCCAAGGGGGGAAGGCCCATTTCTTCATAGAGTCCGGATTGCTTCACTGCTTCAGTCAGTCGAAGGCGTAGAGGTTCCCATTGATTCTTTCTTATGTTATTATCTACAACCTTATGAGAATCAATCAACATTAAGTACTTCGAGTGAATCATAAAAGCAACTAGCATGAAGTACGGCGACAGAATTCGGTACAAAATGAGCATAGTTGAAAGGTTCTTCCATGGTTTGCTGTCCACAACAGTTCCGTCGATGAAGGTTCGGATGAAAGATACTACAGGAAGATATCCTTTAGACCAACAAGACACAATATCAAAAATATGTTCGTCCTTGTAGAGGGACGGAAATAGCCTCATCTCCATCTTAACTGCTCGAGAGAAGTTCTCTATGTTTTCTGTGGAGAATAGGCCCTTCTCAGAACAAAGAGTCTTAATGTCCTCAGGAGAGAAGGGGTATAGGTCAGAAAGACATCTTCTCTCACCATTGGATGCGGCATACTTAGACATTTCAAGAAAAACACTTCCATCCGCATCAAGTGGATCGCAATCCGTATATGATGGGAGGAAGGTGTCAGCCGCTGATGGAGTGGTGGAAGGAGGAGCTGCACTTGAGGAGTTGGGCTGAGAAAAATGGCTGCGTTTGGGAATGTTAACGCTCGGAAGTGGATGCAATGAAGATGCAGGCCGCTTCTCAGCACGAGCGGAGGAAGATGCAGGAGGATCAGCCACGTTCTCCCCCGGTTTGGCAGATCGCCGAGGTGTAGGAGGGGGACGAGCCATGGTGTGCGCCAAGTCCGTGAAAGAAGTTGGTAGAGAATGAACGAACGAGGCGACGAGATCCATCTTCTGCTCAATGGAAGTGGAGGAGTCGGTCAGGGCAAAGAGGAGTTGGACGCCTAATGCATCAACCTTGGCGGCGATGGCAGAGATTTGAGCGCTCTAAGCTTGGGCGTGACGGTCGAGTTGAGCGGAGAGCACGGCGTCAGAGTGGACCGTGCCAAATAAGGCACGTCCAAGCGCCAACTCCGGGGCTTTGGAGGACTTCCCCATAGGAATGGCTGCAGGCGTGCGCTGGGCAGATGAGTCAGCAGGAGTAGAAGGGGCGTCAGCAGCAGTAGGGGCATTCGGAGCAGCAGAGACATCCGGAGCATCAGAGCCACTTTGACCAGAAAGGTTAACGACGGGTATACCGGTGGCAGGAGAGGCAAGCTGGGCCTCAACAGGAGAAGGCAGGCTGGGCCTCAGCAGGAGAAGGTACGCGGGCATCATGAGCTGGGCCGGAGGAAACAGTAAAGGGAACATCCGAAATATGGGCTGGTGTAAGGAAACCGTGGTCCAGGTTCCAGACTATCATTTCCTCCAAGGAATGGGTGTGTTTGGTGTAAAACACCATGATGTCGTGATCAGGGACGGAGGCAGTGCAGGCGAGATTAAAACGGAACCAAAGGTCCGTTAGGGTGTCGAGGGAGAGATGAGCAAGGTAGTCTCGAGGTTGAGGTAGGGGTGGTAACGGTGCTTCCGGAGGAGAGGGAGGTACATCGGCCATAGTCGTAGCAATGGCAGCATCAATAGCGGCAGCAACAACAGGTGAGTCAGGTGCGGGGACATCAGTGGGAGAAGACGCTGGAGAGTCAGCCAAATGAGGACTTGGCTGAGAGGGTCCTGCAACCTCAGACGGGTTAGCACGGATGCTGTGCTGAGAGGCTCGGGAGATGGATGGGGCAGCAATAGACCGAATCCGAGAGGACCAGTGAGCAGAGCTAACTTTGGGGGCATGGCTGTCGGCGAGGTCACCAACCAAACTTCCCTGTTGATCCGATGCGGGAAGGAGGCGGAGAGCAGCAGAAGGTCGGTGAGCCATCATGGTCCCGTCAGGCGTAAGGTGGTGAAGATAGTAGGCCTGGGGGAAAGGGATAGTGCATATACCGTTAAAATGGGACAGACGTGGATCCCGAAAGACCATGCTAAGGATCCGCCCAAAAGATTGGTTCTTGGGCCCGTTCTTCAGCAATCGGAACAGGAATGTCCCATAGTCCATCAGGAGACCTTCGAATACTCCGTACATGGCCAGCAGAAGGTCATACGGAATGGAGTCGAGAGCGGAGGTGCGGCCAGAAGACAGCGGTTGAGGATGGTTGCCATACACCAGTATCGACCGTGGAAGGACCTCACCTTGTATTCCTTCCCTTTTTATGTGTAGCCCATGGAAGCTGCCATTGTTTTTGGTTCCGGACGTTGAGGTTCACCGGTGGGTAGGTTGAGAGCGACACGAAGGACGGCGGGGGTGATGACGATGGATTCACCCCGAACATGGGAAAGGATGGAGTCGGTGGTGCAGTGGATACGTTGGTAGTACTTGGTGATGTTGTCGATGAGAAGATCGACAGGGTTGGAAACCAAATTTAGAATGTGGGAGGCTTCCAAAAGGGGGCGTAGTTCGAAAAACAAAGCTGGAGGATCAGAAATTGCAGGCCAATCAACCAGATGGCCGGGATTTACACCAGAAAGAGAGAGCTTAGGTGCCATTAGGGGTAAGGAATAAGGAAGTTGGGTCTTAGAGATCGGAAGAGCGACGAGGGTTTAGGGATTTGGAAATGTAAACTCGCCTTGTGTGAAAATTCAGTATATATAAGACCGAGTTCGTGGTTGCCAATGGATCTTGGGATTAAGCGAGATAAATAGTGATCCGCCTGACAAGCTGATGTCATTTAACTTGAGATGTGAGCGCCTCCACATTTAAAAATGATGTGGAGGCCGCAGAATCAAGTATATATGACAGTTGTATGCCCTCTTCTAGAAATGTCTTGTCTCGAGACTCGAAATTAAATTAGCCCATCATTATGCCTCCTCAAAAACACGCGATAAGACTTGAGTATTTCAAGAGTTCGGAGGAGATGAATCAACGATCATCCGGATGAAAAAGTAATCCATAGAAGTATATCCGGATGAGCAATAGTGTGAGAGAGAGAGAGTGATTCCTTTGCTGGCTTAAAGTCGAAGAAGATGAAGTACCACAACACTTCAAAGTCGAGACTTCAAGCAAGATATGTCAGTGAAAATGCAAAGTGAATTGGAACCTGTAGCTGTATGAAAAGAAACTAAAAAGAACACAGAGCTTTGAAAGGTTGAGATTAGTACGGATGTAAACAAAAATGAAAAGGTAGCAAAATCCGAACTAATGAAAAGGTAGAACGCATTGAAAAGGAATGCTAGACACATACAAACAAATGACTGAATCAATGGTGCTGAAAAATAAGCATATGTCCGATTAGAAACCCATACGTTCTCATTGGTCAACATAGTGAGACCGTCATATTGAACATTGTAGCCAAGATAAAAGAACAATATGTGAGTTACTCTAAATAAGATTCATGTGTGAGAATAGAAGAAAGAACACATGCCAGATGCTATCAATTGATTATCCAATTAAGATGCACAGTTGAAGAAAGAAAAACATCCAAACATGCCACAAAGCTGATTCAACAATGTATGTCCAGTCAGATCCGGAAGTGAGAAGTAAGAGGAAGGAGCATCCGAGACATATTGGGAGTTATTACTGAAATAATAAATAATGTGTTGGCTCCCCCGTAGATCATGCAATCCTCTCAGTGATGAACTCCCCCTCAGATAGACAGTCGGGAAAGAGGTCATGAGACATATAAGGGGGTATTACTTGAGTAATTCATAAGCATTTTCTCCCCCTTAGATCTTGCAATCCTCTCGATGACATTTCCAGCTAAAAGATTTAGATTTTGAGAAGAATACTGTCTATCCTTTGGGAACTTCACTTCAGAAGCTGAACAGACTTTTATTGTGACTTCATCCATAAGCATTCCGATTCATCCCATTTCATTTCTTCAATTAGACATGTTAATAGGGCAATCAATATGAAAATACATTGAACATGAGGTGATACATGAAAAATTGAATCATGAAATCCAAAGAAGAGAGAACTCATATAGTGTTAATTATGTCAGCTTAACAACTTCAGTCGGGACACACAAGCATCCTCCCAACGGGAGATATGGGAAGATAGGCAGCACAAATGCATATTACTGGCACGCATGATCAGCATGAAGGACAGTAGGTGTCTAACTCTCATTAAGAATCATAATGCATGTCCTGAAGAAAATACTGGTGGAGTGAAAAATTAGAAACTATGCAGACAAGTCAAGCATACTTAATTTGAGGAGTAGTTCAGAAAATCTTGCATCCGGTAGGGGCTTAGTGAGTATATCCATGAGTTGATCATCTATAGCAACATGTTCAAGAGATATATGCTGTTTGAGAACATGATCTCGGATGAAGTGATACCTGACTTCAATGTGCTTAGTCTTTGGGTGCATAACTAGATTGTTGCTGATGGCAATTGCACTGGTATTGTCGCAGTACAGTGGAACAGATGTCATGTTGAACCCATAGTCAGTAAGTTGACTTCGCATCCAGAGTAGCTGTGTGCAGCAACTCCCAGCAGCTATATATTCCGCCTCAGCAGTAGAAGTTGATACGGAATTCTGCTTCTTACTGAACCATGAAATCAATCTGCTTCCAAGAAACTGACAAGTATCACTAGTGATCTTCCTGTCGATGCGATACCCAGCAAAATCAGCATAAGAAAATCCGGATAAGGAGAAGTTAGACTCCTTTGGGTAACAAAGTCACAAATTCACTGTCCCTTTTAAATACCACAATATCCGTTTCAAATGTAGCATGTATGACTCTTTGGGATTCGCTTGATATCTTGCGCAAATGCAAGTTGCAAACATTATGTTCGGGCGACTTGCTGTGAGATACAGCAATGAACCAATCATCCCTATGTATTCAGTCACATTTACTGATTCTCCGTTAAGATCAGGATCAAGTTTGGCACTGACTGGCATGGGAGTTTTCATGGGAGTAGAATTTTGCATCTCAAACTTCTTGATTAGGTCCCGTGTATACTTTTCTTGATTGATGAAGATTCCATCCTTTATTTGTTTAACTTCTATCTCAAAGAAGTACGTTAATTCTCTCATCATGCTCATTTCAAATTTGCCAGTATCAACTTCACAAATTCTTCACAAAGCTTCGGATTTGATGATCCGAAAATGATGTTATCCACATAGATTTGTACGATCAGAGAATGATCTTTCTCTTTTCGTAAAAATAGAGTGGTGTCTATCTTTCCTTTTCTGAAATTGTGTTCAAGCAAGAATTCTGACAGTGTGTCGTACTAGGCCCTTGGAGCTTGCTTCAATCCGTACAAAGCTTTCCGTAGCTTATAAATCATATGTTCAGCCTTGTGTTCAACGAAGCCCAGAGGTTGTTCTACATAAACCTCCTCTTGAAGATCTCCATTCAGAAATGCGCTTTTGACGTCTATTTGATAAACTTTGAAGTTTTCATATGAAGCATACGCCAAGAACATGCGGATCGCCTCAAGTCGAGCTACAGGAGCAAAGGTCTCATCATAGTCAATGCCTTCTTCTTGACGGTATCCTTTGGCTATCAGTCTGGCTTTGTTCCGGATTACTATTCCATCAGTATCTAATTTGTTCCGGAACACCCATTTAACTCCAATGACTTGTTGTGACCTGGGCCTTGGTACTAAAGTCCACACCTCGTTCCTCTTGAACTGATTAAGCTCTTCTTGCATAGCGTCTATCTAGTTTGAGTCTTGGAGGGCTTCATCCATAACCTTAGGCTCTATCTGTGATAAGAAACATGAGTAGAGGCTTAGATTGGAAGTGGCTGCCCTCGTCCTTACCCCAACAGTAGGATCGCCAATCACTTGTTCTGATGGGTGGTTCCAAGTCCACCTATAGTTCTGCGTAAGCGGTGGTGAGTAGTGAATGATTTGAAGCTTTGCCAGATCGGGTGGATCTTGTACATCAGCTGGTTGAGCTTCTTCCAAACCTGTTATATCCGTATGATGAACAGTTCCAGAAGTACTTGGAAGTGCTTCGGTACTGTTGCTTTTAGTATGAATAGGTCCGGACGGACTAGTAGGCTCTCCGGAATTATGGATTTCTATAACAAGTTCTCCGGAGTTAAGTGGAAGTCTTGGGTCCGAGTCTTCTGAAGCATCATCAGTAGCATTTCTTGCCTCACCGGTACTGAGTGATTCATTAGGTATTGCAGCAGGTACATGTCTGAACTGAGAATAGTCAATTGAGTCTGTGTGATCCTGCACAATTTGATTTGAAGATCCTACACTTGACCAGTCAAGGTTAGATTCATCAAAATTAACATGGATAGATTCTTCAACCGTTAAACATTTTCTATTGAAAATATGATAAGCCCTGCTATGAAACGAGTATCCGACAAAGATCTCATCATCGAAATTTGGCTCAAATTTACTCTGGGCCTCTTTGCCGTTGTTTAACACATAGCAAGCACACCCAAAGGCTTTGAAATGAGAGATTGATGGCTTCCTGCCTCTCCACATCTCATAGGGTGTTTTCATGGTAATCTTATTGGTAAGAGTTCTGTTCTGAACATAGCATGCAGTAGACATAGCTTCAGCCCATAGGCTGAGAGGAAGCTTTGCTCCTACTAACATGGATCTACCAGCTTCGACTAAAGTGCGATTCTTACGCTCAGCAACTCCATTTTGTTGTGGAGTCTTGGGCATAGAGAAGTCGTGCTGAATGCCCTTTTCAGAACAATAGGATCTCATATCTGAAAAATCAAACTCAGTAACATGATCACTCCTGATGCACTTAATGCTCAGTCCTTGTGAATTGCTTATCCAGTTGAAGTGATCTGCAAGATGTTCAAAGGTTTGATCTTTTGTTTTAAGGAACATTACCCATGTATACCTAGTGAAATCATCGATAACCATGAGGGTATATCTCGCACTGGCCAGAGAAGCAATAGAGATAGGACCACAAAGATCTATGTGAAGAACTTGCAGCGGAGCAGTTATTGAGTTAACTGATTTGCTCTTAAAGCTGTGTTTGGTTTGCTTGCCGAGTTAGCATTCTCTACAGATGGAGTCTCTGGAGAATTTATGTTTGGGAAAACCATTTACTAAGTCAAGCGACGCTAATTTAGACAAGGTCTTAAAATTTAAATGTGCACAACGCTTGTGTCATAGCCAACTTTCTTCATCTGATGCTTTAATGAGAAAGCATACAGGGTCAGAAGAATTATTTCTTAAGACCACTGAGTATATGTCCCCATCTCTTAATCCGAATAACTTAACATCTCCGGATACGTTTTCCCTAACTGTGTAGGTGTTGGACATAAAGGAAACAGTAAATCCTTTGTCACATAAATTACTAACACTCAGCAGATTATGCTTCAAACCTTTGACTAGTGCAACTTTAGTGATTGATACACAGTCGTTGGTTAAAGTGCCATACCCCACAGTTTTACCTTTGTTGTTGTCCCCATATGATACGGATGGGCCTCGTTTGTCAGTAACATCAATGAGCAGAGACTGATCACCCGTCATATGTCCGGAGCATCTACAATCGAGAATCCATTTGCTTTGATTGATCTTTAACTTCAAGTGATCCGGCAGTACAATCCAGAGATGCTCCTATAAGACAACAACAGTTTATACTTTTGGTGCCCAAACTTGTTTCGGGCGGTTAGGAGAAACAGTAGTAGTGTCAATAGTTTCGGATTTAACTTTGTTAGGAACTTTAGCTTTCCAGGTTGACTTTATTTTGTTAGTGTTAGCTGGTTCTTCAACTTGGGTTTTCTTGGGAGAGACACTCCTTTGAGATTTTGATTTTGATTTGCTCTAAGAACCCTTTTTGATAAACTGATTTTTATTAATACGAATTTGATTACAAAGCCAGCTATCAGACAAGATCCAACATTCATAGTGATAATGACCTATTTCTCTACAGATGGAACAGACACTATGATGCAGAGCATAAACAGGGGATATAGATTTCTCAGGTTTTACAGATTTTCTACTCTGTTCCCTATGGCCTAAACCTTTGTGATTGTGTGACGCGCTCTTGGCCCTAGATGTGCCATCCTTAGCCTTTCCTTTCTTTCTGGGTGCTATAGTTTCAGCTTTAACTACAGCAACCTTCCCTTCATCGTTAGATACGGGTGCTACTGCTTCGGGAACAGCAGTAACAGCCTCAGTTCCACAATCATAGACTATGGTGCCACCCGAAATGAAACCATCCAATGGTTTAGATGTACTAACAGGATAAAGGTTGATTAGTTTTGGAATGAAATCCGGAGGACACTTAATAGCTTGTGTGGAGGTTGATGGTTCGAAGCCTAGGCCAGGTTTAACTCGAATGTTATCTGGATCAGTCCGAAATGTAGAGGCTCTTTCCCCAGATTTTAGCCACTTACGATTTATTTCCTTTTCCTGTTTCAGTTCATTCTCGAGTCTTTTCACAATAACTTTTAGGCCAGTTAGGTTGGTATTTAGCAAATGATTTTCAGCTCTTAGATCATGATACCAAGCCTCTTTACCCCTGAAGTCAGTTATGTCTTTTTCAAGTCTAGCAATAGTAATTTCAAGACGTTTGTTTTAACTTTCCATATCTTTGTACATTTGAGTAATTATTAGTCTCTCATTCTTTTCATGATCACGTTCAGTAATAAGAGATTTTAATTTACTCATGAGCTCAGAGATCAAAGGTACCTCAGTATTTGCCATGAGGCAGACGTTCGGCTTAGGAGTTGGCTCATCATCCGAGGATTCCTCCTCTTCTTCCGAGCCACTTACGTACTTGGTGACGAACACCTTCCTCTTGTTCTTGCTGTTTTCTGAGGTGGAGCGTCGAGGAGTAACCTTATCACTTTTCTCAGCCGTCATAGATTCGGATTTACAATCCTTGGCCCAGTGACCGAGTTTCCCACAGTTATAACATTCCTGGGAACTAGACTCCGATCGCTCCTTCCTTCGGAATGATGATGAAGAGCCTCTTCTAAATCCCTTTTTGCTTTTCCGAAGGAATCACTCAAAGGATTTGGCTAGAAGAGCTATTTATTCTTCAGCGTCAGAGTCAGAGTTCTTTGACTCTTCCGAATCATCATTCCTCAGTATGCTGAGACATTCCATAGCTTTGAAAGCTACCCCCTTTTCTTTCTGAGCTATTTTCTCATCTCGGTCAGAGTATTTGAACCTGACCTCCTGAGTCCGTAGCTCTCTGTATAGTTCTTCAAGGGGAACATACTACAAGTTCTTGTCGGCTTGCATCTGGAGCTGCTTGGAGTAGTAGCGATCCAGCAGAGAGCGGAAAAACTTGTCATTGATTTGAGATTGAGAGTAGTGCTCATTGACAGCTTTTAGCTCAAGGATGAGCTTGCCGAATCTCCGATAGATACTCTTGAGGGATTCGCCTGGTTTGTGATTGAAACTCTCAAAATTCTGCCTGAGAGTACAGATGACATTCTGCATTTGGGACTGACTTCCCTCATAGAGGATTGTCAGTTTATCCCAGACAGCTTTCACTGTCGTGCAGCCCTGGACGTCCGTGAAAGCTTCAGAGTCCAAAGACGATGTAACATATGCCAGAGCCTTTTCGTTAGCACATTGCCAGGCTCTTTCATCATTGGTGAGTTCGGCATCGGTCTTTGGCCTTCTAACTCCATGTTCTCCGATCGTCATCGGAGTGGGTATCTCTTGATGGAGACATGGCCACATGAGATGATCATGGCAGACCATGAACATTCTCATGTGAGCTTTCCGCCGGGAGAAAAGCTTAGGTGTGAGCATTCTCAAGGCATGGACATATAAGAGGGAAAGAAGAAAAAGAATATCCACACTTAGACAAAAAGAAACACAGAGAAAAAAAACGAACAGTTTATGGCAAGAAAGGGAGAAAACAAAACGTGAACAATTTATGCTTAGCCGTGTGCATGTTGGTTTATTTTTGAGCCCAGTGTCCGTAATAGGGAAGGAAAATGAAGAAAACAAAGGAAGACCAAGCAGTGACCAATAGTTTATGGCTCTTGAACCCAAAGACCCGTGCACTAACGAGCTCAAACAGGAGACATGTAGAAAACAAAACAGACCAGATAAGTTTTGCAATACCCAGGACCAAAAACAAACGTAAATATGTCAATAAAAGGCCAACAGAGACCAACTGGAACAATAAACCAAACAGAAACCTCTCTACTAAAATAAACATTTCGAAAAGAGCATGCACAACAAGCATAACAAGCTAAACAGAGATAAACAAGCAGATCACGATCAAGCTAAATGAAACTCTCTAACACTCAAGCTATGGATGGATGAAACAACATGTACCCAGTGGAGACATAAGACCAGATTATACCCTCTCTTTAGCATGCTCTAGACCATGCTGACAAATCATTGGGAGAAAAACCAGAAAACCACATAATAAAAAAAAGCATATAAAGTCGGACACACCAAACACTAAACGAATCACTCATAAGCGATATAAATCAACGAGTCAATGTAGTGACACAAATAGAAGACAAAACCAGAGAATAATCACTAGACAAACATGCAAATGAATGTGGAAATAGTAGTGAGAGATGGAATGGGTGATAATAACCAAAACATCCCAGATGAAAGCCAGCAAAAATGAAGAAATAAAAAAACCCCACCACTTAAAGGAATGTTTTTTTTCTTCTGCTACGGCATTTCTCCTCTTGTGCACGATTTGGATGTCCTCTGCCTTAATCTTCAGCCGACCGTTTTGATGTACGCTACTTTTTTGGGTGTCCTCGTCTTCCCTCACTTCCTTTTTGCCACCATTTGAAGTCTCGTAAAGACTCAAGGATGGCAATGTGCGCAATGACAGGAGTCGAAAAAAGGGACTGGCTATGCATTGATGGATGGGAAGGGGTTATATCCCTCAATGGCCGGAGGAAAAGGGTCCAACCAAAGGGGAAATGGAGCTTTATAGGGATTCAGAAAGAAAGGCATGTGCTTGGTGGAGGGGGTCGTTTCTGGATCGGGGGAGAAGGTTCTTCGGTCTAGTTTTGAGGAAGAGTCGAGAAGGAGAAGCAGGACCGATCGGGTTCGGTCTTGCTTTTGGAGCCAAGAGAGAATACAGGAGGATGAGAGAGGAGACAATGGAGCGGGTGTGGATTTTCGGGACGGAGAAGACGAACCGGAGAAGGGATGGTAATTTTTCCAGAGAGCTAACCAGAGAGAGAAGAGGAAACGATGAGGGTGGCCGGTGTTCTCATTCGTAGAGAAGCAAAGAAGGGGCCGAGTTGAGAGAGGAGAGTCAACGTTGGCAGACGAGTGGCTGGGTTTATGGAGTTGAGAGGAGAGAAACAATAATTGGGCGTGGGTTTTCTGAGTGAAGAAGGAACGGAGAACCAAAGAGCAAGGTCAGGGAAATAGCGGCTGGATTTATAGGCAAGAGGGGCTAGGGTTACGGCCGAGAGATGGGTTGGAATGTTGAACCAGTGGTGGATTAAGAGTGAGGTTTGGTTTGAGAGAGGGAGGATGACCGGTGCTCCAACCATGGTTGAGTTCGGCTAGCTGGAGGGGTGAGCTGGCGTAGTGGTCCGGTGGTCCTTTGAGATCCCAGCGTCTATGGCGTGGAATTAGGGAAGAAGATGATCGGGAAGGGAGAGAGGAGGGAAGAAGATGAAGCGCGGCCAGTGAAGAAAATAAGAACGACGCATTTGTGGCTGTAATTTTTATTTTATTTTATTTGATTATTTTATTTTTTGTATTTTATATTTTATATTTTGTTTTTATTTTTTTTTCACCCAATTAATGATTGAAACGTGGCCTGGAGTGGGTGGGAAAAGAAAAGAAAAGCAAAAAATTATTTTGTTTTTGGGTTTTTAACTGATGTCTTTTGGTTTTTGGGATCGGTAAGACAAATCGGATTTCAAAATATCTCGAAAAAATTGTTTTTGAACTCGAGACGTCATGATGAGTGATCCCGTGTCAATTTTAATTAAAAATGATCTTGTTTTTATGGCAAGCCTGTACTGCGATTATTTATTAATGAAAAACGATTTTATTTTTGATTTTTATTGAAAAAGGCATCAGGAGAGAATATATACAATATATATGTTAAAATTCTCATAACGATGAGTAGAATGCGAATATAAGGTTTGTGACCTGATTCAGATTGTCGTTTGAAAAGTCAATTATCGTTTTGACCCCGAATGACGGTTTAAGCGTTGTTTTGACCATATCTTATTCGTTTGACCTCGGAATCGAGCATGGTCGAAGGCATTGATTCTCGAATTTGATTTTCTATCTCTCAGGACTGGCGCTTTGGCATTTAGAGGTCTTTATTGAATAATGTCTTGAAATCAGGCATTTGCGGCTCAATGGTCATGACTCTGTCGTTCTGTAAAATTTCAACAAATCAAGGCATCATGGAAGAAAATTGAATTTAATAAAATGTGTCTAATCCAGACAAAATAGGGTCCAACATTGAATACAATATATGAGTACAAATTTATAGATAAAAAAGAAACTCATATATGAAAATATATAATTAGAATATCAAACAATCAATCCCAATTATATCATATCCCTAATTTTCATAAATTACTAATTACAAGAATATTACAATCCACTAATGAAATATTGCAATCTCACTAATTATGGTAATCTAATAATAAGCCGAAATCCTTTCCAAAACTTACGGGTTTTTGGACTGATCCTTCCATTTCTTAAAACAGTTTAGTGGTTGTGCAATCTCAATTCGGGCTATAGAATAAAAGGATTACTTGAATTATCAACAGAATTAGCTCAGGAAACCTGATATTTCATTATTTTTATCCACTTGATTAACTGCTGATTGGTAGATTAAGTTACTCCCTGAAAACCCATTTTCATTAATTACTTCTCAGGAGCGTCCTTTTCTTAGTAATCTATGAGACCGAGGTGTTGCAGCTCTTCAAATCACTCCCATCACGATCTCCGAAAGCCCATGTTCATTGATTACTTCTCAGGAGATTCCTTTTCTTCATAATCTATGGCCGTTTGTCTTTTGTATTTTTTTGGGTGAACAACGACCAAACAAGTCATACATTGTTTTTAACCTCCTCCTAGCGAGGTGTTGCAGTTCTTCAAATCACTCCCATCACGATCCTGCTGCATTTATACTTAAATTTCATCTTTGCAAGTTAACATTTGATTTTTTTTTTCTTTTGATGAGTTAAACTGAAGACCAATGCCATTCAAGCTTAAATGTTGAATACAGGAATGAACTTTAGGTTTTGTTTTGGTTTTTCATTGTTGGGAATGCAAAGGTAGAACAACGGCTGAGTAAAGGGGATGGGTAACCAATTCCCAATTAACACAGAAATATTGAATCTCTACTCATTGAAATTATTAACTAATTTGAGTTGAGTTGTTTGTTCTTGCACTGATCAAGATTTATGTGTGTGTATAAAAGAATTATGAAAGAACAACAAACTCTAGATTTATTTATATTTTTGTCTATTAATTTGTTGGTGACTATTAGTGACATGGTGCAGCTTAGCAACTACACGCTGAAGCTTCACCTGCAGCGGGCACAAGAAAGTAGCACCATACCGTGGCCATTTCACCCGGACGTATTTTAAGCTGTACCTGTCACTTAATATACTTCTTAATCAACAGAGGTCTCCTCCTATACGTACGTTCTACTACGTGTAGCAATTACTTAATTCTAGCGTAAGAGTTAGCAATTACATCCAGTAATTCTATTGCAGTGGAAGAGTTGTTTTGAAGTAGAAAATATATAATTCCATATACAGGAAAGGACTGAAACAATGAGCAAGATTTATTGACAACGGAATTATAGTGGTAAAAATAATGGTTCTTTTTTTTTGTTCTGTTTTTATTTATAAAATATGGTAGTTATTTTTGATATAAAAAATTTTAAAAATTAAAATAATCACTTGATTTTGTGCTTGAAAATAACTATCAAAACAAAAAAAACAGAATAATCAAGCATACTTTAATGCTCTAAATAAAATTCAGAATTTAAAAGTTGTATGTTATACTTATTTTTTTAAATAACTTATTATTTTAGTTAAATTATAATTTTAATAAAATATTTTAAAAATAATTTTTAATTATTTTTTATTTTAAATTTTAAATTTATCATAGTGAGATAATTAATTAATTAATTAATTTTCTCTTTTCTTAGGCTTATTATATTTTGTTTTATGTTAAATTTTTGTGAGATTTAATTTTAAAAATATATTTTAATTTTACTAAATAAAATTTATTTTAAAACGTTGAATTCGAACTATTAAAATTTTCAAATTACGAAAACAAAAAGAAAAATGTTGGAGCTTCCACTTTGTCGTCACAACAAAATCAACCAAGCCAAATGTTCTAATGCTAAAAAATTCGATTTGAAGTTAAGATAGGATATGAAGATACAAAAGGGTGCAAATTATTATTACCGGATGATTTACAGCGCAATAAACAATAGCCTCGCATGTAAGATGAGATAAATTGGTTTTGTTCCCTCTTCCGAAAACTAGCTACTGAATTAGAGTGCATTCGTATCCAGCAACTCCAAAACAGAACCAATCATCAGAATAAACTGTGTTATTTTCATTTGAAAAACTTGGGCCAAACTGACTGTTTGGGCTATGCCCTGGGTCAAGTATATTCGGAAACAAATTAATATTTTTGATTGGATGATTCCACTAGAATTAAAGTTGAATCTATGTATCAGTTCAGTGTGTCATTCCAGCAAGAACTCTAGTGTGGTTGAAAATTAATACATGATGTATGTCACGGGGTCAGGTTTTCTGCGCCTTTCAACCCATTGTGGCACTTAGCTTCTCTATCCACGGTCCGCTAAGTTTAGCCTTTGAGAGTTGAAGCGCACGTAGACTGGTTTCGCCCTGCCACTGGGCTCATCAGGAGAACGGCTCTAGCTCCCGACCAGTTTGTGTAAGGATAGCCAAACCCCTTCTTCAACGTCAAGTCCTCGACTAGCGGCGTGCTCCCCGCATTCAACCGGGTCGGCACGTCTGAACTCCGAAGGGGTTCCATCCGTTTTCCTCCACGAACTGCCTGGAACCTTCCGCTGCGCACCATCTACGCTTTCAACCAACCCCTCTCTTTTATGTAGCACGAATACATTCTTGAATCGTGCCACTGAGAATCGTCCTGCCAGCACCACGCTGCTCGGGTCGTGACATGTATCATGACAATACGCAGCCAGTCGATGAAAACAGAGCATTGTTTAAATCGGTTCAAAAAATAACTATATTGCGAAAAACTAAAGTACTATTCTACACATTAAACACGTCATCTACCATGAAACGACAAGTCATACGTTACATCACGAAAAGTGTATAACATGTGAAGATCCCAAAGAGCTAAGCTGACGTACGGGAAACACATGCGGACTACATAAAATGTAAAATTGGAGATGAAAGAGTGTGTTTTTTGGAATTCTGAGTGTGGCAAACCTCTTACAGGAAAACACGTAACATTAGACAAGTACAAGCCTACACTAGTATATGTGTTGGGATGGGTATGGGTAAGCTGTGGTTGCTTACTTCTTCTATTGTGTTTGTTTGTTTGTTCTAGGTGCTTACAAAGCTATGAGGTTCACTAAAGGTGAAGACCTTGTTTGTATTTGTTTGCATTGTTTGGATTGAGATAACATAATGTAACCCCGTGGGAGAAGAACTATGTATTTATGTATTATTTTGATTGAGATTTCTATATTTGTGTGTGATGTATGGTGCATATATGGGACGAGACCTGTGCTAAGGTTCTTTTCTAGGTGTTATCATCAACCCCTTGTCCCTACGGGTGCAAGCATGGGGGTTCACTAATTGATTTATACGAGTTGAAAATTTAAGGCGTGACAGTTGATTCCTTCAAGGACAGTTACTGGATGGAGGGTTTGTATAGATTATAGAAAGCTGAATACAACCACGAGGAAAGACCATTTTCCTTTACCCTTCACTGATCAAATGTTAGATCGTTTGGCTGGATTTTCTCATTATTGTTTCCTAGATGGCTATTCAGGATACAATCAAATCAACATTACTCCAAAGGACCAGAAGAAGACCACATTCACGTGTCCATTTAGCATGTATGCTTTCAGGAGGATGCCCTTTGGACTCTGTAATGCACCGACTACATTCTAGCAGTGCATGATGGCTATCTTCCATGGACTGGTGGAAGAGATTATGGAGGTATTTATGGATGACTTTTCTGTTTATGGGTTGTCTTTTGATAATTGCTTAAATATTTTAATTATTGTTTTAGGACGATACAAAGAGAATCACTTAGTCCTTAATTAAGAGGAGTACCAATTTATGGTTCAAGAGGGGATTGTGTTGGGCCATAAAATATATTTTGCTTGGTTGAAGGTGGATAGAGCCAAAATATCTATCATTGAGAGTCTGCCTCCTCCAACCAATGTAAAGGGAGTTAGAAGTTTTCTAGGACATGCTAGTTTTTATCGAAGGTTTATTAAATTTTTTTCTCAAATTTCTAAACATTTGAGTACTCTGCTGGAAAAGGATACTCCTTTTAGTTTACTGCTGACTACATGACAGCAACAAAAATTCTCAAAGAGAGGCTCACTTCTGCTCTTGTGATTACTACACCAGAATGGACATTACCTAATGTGTGATGCCAGTGGTTATGCTGTAGGAGTTGTTTTAGGGCATACGAGAGACAAGGTATTCAGAGCCATTTATTATGCTAATAAGACCTTAATTGAGGCTCAGTAGAACTACACTGTTGGTCCCTGGGAGCCTAGAGGGGGGTGATGTCACGCCCCGGATTTCCAACCCAAGGAAACCGGTACGTGACTCCCCTTGTACCCACACGGAGAGCAAAGGGGTTAGGGTGCAAACCCCGAATATAACATTTTAAACATCCACAACACATTCAAGAAAGTGATGTTCATAAAAGCAATCAACAATCCAAACCAGTCTTTATTACAACAAAATCCTCTTTCCAATCCATCCCCACTGGGGTTACATCAATTCTCATAAAAATAACATAAATGGAAGACAGTAAAATCAATAAGGTCTTCCACCTTGGGGTCCCACCTAACGCCTGTATGTTCCTAAAAGAAAACACAACATAGAGGGAGGGGCGAGCAACCACAGCTCAGTAGGGATCATGTCTCCCCAATCCATCCCATGCCCCTAACGTCTACATGAGTGTGTACAGGTGCAGTGTAGTGACAATAAAATATAAACAAGTTGTATTCCACATTCACATGGCACACACATATCCACAGCCATACGGGCTTAGCCATATAGGCTAACATATCCACGGCCACTAAGGCTTAGCCACACGGCTAACATATCCACGGCCACTAAGGCTTAGCCACACGGCTAACATATCCACGGCCACTCAGGCTTAGCCACACGGGCTAACATATCCACAACCATATAGGCTTAGCCACACAGGCTAACAGTTCTAGTCCCGGGCTTCCACAGCCACAAGGTTCCACAAACACAGCATACAAGGTCACACAGGCATTAAACCAAACACGTAGCATACACACTTTCACAGGCATAATACCAAACACTTAGTTCGCACAGCCCATCAGGCATAAAATCAAACACTTGACATCCAGAGTCTCAGAGGTATTTTACCAAACGCTTAACATGCATACATTCATAAACCCACAAACCCAGCCACACAGGCATATTATCAAACACTTAATATGCACTCACCATCCAACACCAGAATACATCAAAAACCGCCATTGAAGGCCAACATCCATATAGGAGATCACACCTATATGGATTACATATATATATAAACAGGTATAACTCCATAATCTACCCTAGAACCCTAGGACAGAGGAGGATTTAGGAAGAACAGAACCCCTACCTTGTATGTTCTCTTGCTCCTGCTTCCACGCAAGACTCCGACCACCCACGCAAGACGCTCCGGTAGCCACCAGAAGCTCTCCTTCCCTCTCTCTCTCTCTCTCTCTCTCTCTCTCTCTCTCTCTCTCTCTCTCTCTCTCTCTCTCTCTCTCTTTCTCTCTCTGCGACGGCTGGTGGAGCAACAAACCCTAAACCTAAAACAGAGGGGCTTCTCCTCCTTATATAGACAACACAACATCAAAATGACGTAGTTTTGATTAAGTGAATCCCAGCATCAAAACGACGCAGTTTTGATGGAACAAGCTATGACCTTCCCACATCCATACACACCAAAATATTCACAATTCCAACATGGTCCTTTGGGAAAAGATGATTAGAATGACAAAACCAAGGTAACCATGCAAAAACATGCCTGCACGCCAATTTAAACGCCAATTCCCCAATTGGCGTGCAGCTCCAAATGCACTCAAACTTCACCCCAAGCCTCCTTGCATCTTGTAGAGGTCTGAGAAGCAAAAATATGCTTGCACGTGAAATGGGTCAATTCACGTGCAGCTCCAAATGCTCTGAAATTTCTGTGGTAGATAGAGGACCTCATTCTAAGCAACTTTTGTTCTTGCACGCCAATTGTTTGATGCCATCTACTATACGAAAAGTGAGCTCCAAAATCTGCCAAAACAGCTTAAAACCGCATGTATATGCATAGCATCTTCCTAGGGCATAAATGTACGTTATCACTTGTCACATGCACCTCCCAAAAGTCCCCTCTTGGGCTCATCTCTTACCTCAAACTTGTGCACCGACATCCAAGGTGTTTGTGGTTAACTTCTTACACACGGGTCATTACATCCTCTCCCCCTTAAGACTTTTCGTCCTCGAAAAGAAATGACATACGAGGAAAACAAACACAAGCTACCCATTTGCCACACGGCGAGCCACAACACCCAAATGGGTTATACACCGCACACAGGACATAACAACACATAACAAGGTACCACCATAATCCATAACAACACATATCCGCATGTCACAAATACACATCTCAAAACACATCACAAATATGAACACATGTCTAAAAGACAAAACAAATACACCAAATCATACACAACTAATACAAGAAAACACATCACTATCCCTTGGCCAACAGCCACCAACAGCCACCTCCCACGCTTAAGATTGTTCATCCTCGAACAATTCTGGGTGCTGCTCACGCATCACGGACTCACGTTCCCATGTCTCCTCCTCAATGCCACGGTGCTGCCACAGCACGCGAACCAAAGGAATAGCACGACCACGCAAAAGCTTCTCTCGCCGATCTAGGATACGGATAGGGGCCTCAACAACGGACATGACATCCTCAATGTCTAATGTCCCCCAATCGATCACATGAGTGGGGTCAGGGTGATACTTCCGCAACTGGGACACGTGAAACATGTTGTGCACTCGACTCAGCCGCGGTGGTAACGCTAACCGGTAGGCCACAGGCCCTACACGATCCAGAATCTCAAAAGGACCAATAAACCGCGGAGATAGCTTGGAACCTCGCCCAAACCGTCGATGTCCACGACGTGAAAAAACACGAAGAAACACATGATCACCAATAGAAAACTCCAAAGGTCACCGCCGCTAATCCGCATAAGATTTCTGCCGACTCTAAGCTGATAACAAACGCTGACGAATCAACTTAACCTTCTTGGTAGCCTCTTGAACCAACTGTGGTCCCAAGAGAGCTGTCTCCCCCACCTCGGTCCAACACAAAGGTGATCGACACGGCCGCCCATACAACGCCTCAAAAGGAGCCATCCCAATGGATGCCTGATAACTGTTGTTGTAGGCAAACTCCACCAAAGGAAGGTGAGTCGCCCACGAACCCCCCAAAATCTAACACACAGGCCCGTAACATGTCCTCCAAAGTCTGATTCGTCCTCTCTGTCTGGCCGTCAGTCTCAGGGTGAAAGGCTGTACTCAAGTGAAGTTTGGTCCCCATAGCCTCCTGCAAACCTGCCCAGAAATGGGAAGTGAACCTCGAATCCCGGTCAGAGACAACCGATGATAGTACTCCATGTAGTCTCACAATCTCGTTCATGTATAGATGACTCAAGGTCCCAATAGAGTCCCGCTTGCGAACAGCCAGGAAATGGGCCGACTTTGTGAGTCGATCCACAATCACCCAAATCATATCTTTCCTCCCTGTGGTGGGTGGAAGACCAGTCACAAAATCCATCGCTATGTGGTCCCACTTCCACTCCGCTATGGGCAAGGGCCGTAACATGCCCGCCGGCCCTCGATGCTCGGCCTTCACCTGCGACATGTGAGGCACCGCGAAACAAAAGCGACCACATCGCGTTTCATCCCCAGGCCACCAAAAATGTCCTCGAAGTGCATGGTACATCTTCGTACCCCCTGGATGCACAAGCAACTCTAGACCTGGTGAAACTCCCTCATCACCTCATCCCTGAGGGAAGAAGCCACTACCAACCGCCCCTGAAAAGACAACTCATGCTCGGGACCCTCTGTCCGGTCCTCGGATAGCTCCCCGGCCTCAATACGGGCACGGAGAACCTCACACTCAATGTCACCCAACTGTTCCTCCCGGACGCGCTGGTACAACTCAGGCACAACCACCAAAGGACTCGGGACCGTCCCACCATCACGAACAACAGGTGCAGCCGGCAACATCGCCAATTGCTCCATCGGCTTCCACTCTCTCACGGCCACCTCGGCTTTCCCTTTTCTCGCTCAACGCGTCGGCCCACAACATTACCCTTGCCCGGGGTATAGGCAAGAGTAAAGTCAAAGGTCCGCAAATACTCCACCCATCTCCTCTCGCCTCAAATTCAAGTCCTTCGAGTAAAGATGTATCGAAGGCTCTTGTGATCCGAGAACACCACGAACTTCTCCCCCCAAAAGGTAATGTTGCCAACTCTTCAGGGCGAAGATGACGGCCGCCAACTCAAGATCATGGGTAGGGTAATTCTGCTCATGAGGCTTCAATTGCCTTGACCCATAAGCTACCACACCGTGCTCTTGCATAAGCACACACCCCAAACCAACCCTGGACGCATCGCAAAATACCTCATATGGAATATCCTCCCTAGGCAACCTCAACACAGGTGCAGTGGTCAAACGAGTTTTGAGAGTCTCAAACGCCTGCTGGCACTTGTCAGTCCACTCAAACTTTACTCCTTTCCGAGTCAACGATGTCATAGGAGCTGCCAAACGGGAGAACCCCTCGACAAAATGACGATAGTACCCCGCCAAGCCAAGAAAGCTACGGATCTCAAAAACGTTGGTTGGCCTCGCCCACGATGCCACAGCCTCAATCTTGGCTGGGTCCACCCTAACTCCCTCAGTGACACCACATGGCCAAGAAAGTGAACCTCCTGCAGCCAAAACTCACACTTGCTAAACTTAGCAAACAGTGCTGGTCCCTCAAGGTTTGCAACAACTTGTTGCCAAGTGCTCCACATGCTCCTTCTCGGTCTTGGAATACACCAAGATATCATCAATAAACACCACCACAAACGAATCCAAGTATGGAGCAAAGACCTGGTTCATCAAATGCATGAACACCACTGGCGCATTAGTGAGCCCGAAGGGCATCACTACCCACTCATAATGCCCATACCTGCACCGAAAAGCCGTCTTAGGGATGTCCTCCTCCCTAACCCTGAGCTGGTGATACCCCGACCGTAAATCTATTTTGGAAAACCACTGGGCCCCACTCAATTGGTCAAATAGGTCATCTATCCGAGGCAACGGGTACTTGTTCTTCACGATCCACCGAATTCGGCTTCCTGTAGTCGATGCAGAGACGAAGCGTGCCATCAGGCTTCTTAGCAAAGAGCACCGGAGCACCCCAAGGTGAGGTACTCGGTCTGATATACCCCTGGCCCACCAACTCCTCGATTTGCCTCTGAAGCTCCCTCAACTCGACTGGCCCCATACGATACGCTACTTGGGAAATCAGACCCGTCCCCGGCACCAACTCAATGGTGAACTCCACATTCCTCTTAGGTGGCAAACTCCTCAACTCTTCAGGAAAAACATCCTGAAATTGGTCCACAACACGGGCCACACCCTCTTTTCCATCTTCCCCTCCTCAGCAAAGGTCAGGGCCGCCAACCTGTGGGTAATGGCACCCCACTGGTCCAACACTGGCCCGGCTCGACTCGCCTCACGATCCCACTCCCCTTGCAGGGTACAAGAGGTTCTTGAGGGTGACATGAAAGATACACGCCGCCGGTAACAGTCTATCTTGGCCTAGAAAGCCATAAGCCAATCCATACCCAAGATCAGGTCAAAAGTACGCAAAGGCATCACATGCAAGTCGAAGCTCAGTTCCACATCACCCATGGTTAACACACAACCGCGGCAAACATGTCGCACCTCAATCATACCTCCCACCGGAGACTCTACAACTAAGGGCCTCTCCGCCTCAACACACGTTAACCCCAAGCCCTCAACCATAAGCTCAGCAATAAAAGAACGCGATGCACCCGTATCGAAAAGAACAGAAGCAAGCATGCGGGAGATCAAAAGAGTACCTCTAACCACCGATGGTCCTGCTCCACCCTCAGCTGGTGGGGGTGGTAACTCAGCCTCCTCCTGGTACGTCGCCTCCAGTGCAAACACCCTTCCTTGGCCTGTGCCACTGGTCGGCTCACTCACTGGACGCTTCCCGCTAAGGTTGCCTCCAGCTTCAGTCTGCTGCCGCTCCGGCCTCCCCTGGGGTCGGGTCTGACTCGATCCTGCCTGACTAGCCTGCCACTGACGAGCTAGTCTCTATGCTGGTGTACGAAAACTGGCGTCACTCCTCATGCTGGATGCCATGCCTCCAACTCCCTTGTTGCTACTCCGGCAAACCCGGCTCAAATGGCCTTCTCGTCCACAGCTATTGCATCGCCAGTTCTTCTTGGGACACTCCCTCTTGAAGTGGCCTTGCTCCCCACATCAATGACAACCGCTGGGGAGTCCTCCTGCCGGACCTCCCTGTCTGCTACCGCCAAAGCTAGACCTCCCTGGGGGCACTGATGGTTGTCCCCGGCTGCGGAAAGAACTGCTATCCCTTTCCTCAGTCTTGGGCCGCTTGGACCCGGAATCACGCTCCAACCCACCCTGCAACGGGCGACCTTGATGGGTCTGCCTCCCATCATCCAGCTCCCTCTCAGCTATTCGGGCTGTCTCCACAACCTCAGCATAGGTCCTCAAACGCAGAATTGCCACCCTCTGCCTAAGTGCTGGCCTGAGACCCAAGGTGAACTTGTGGGCCTTCAGGTCCTCCTGCGCCACGGTCTCAGGAGCAAATCTGCTCAAGCTCCGGAATTCGCGCTCATACTCGGGCACCGTCTTTGATCCCTGTTTCAAGCTGCCGAATTCTTCTCTCTTCTGCCACCTTAACGAGTCGGGGAAGAATCCATCATGTAAGAGTTGTAGGAACTCGTCCCACAACATGAACTGCACAGCACGGCTCCCCGCAACACTCTGCCACCATTCCAGAGCATTTCCCTCCAGCTGCCGAATGGCCAATCTCACCTTATCCTACTCCCGGGGTAGGAGAAAGGAAAACACATGCTCGATCTGCCTCAGCCAGTGCTCAGCTAACACGGGGTCCTCCTCCCCTTTGAATCGCGGAGGTTGTTCCTTTCGGAACCGTGTCACCACGTTATCCTCTGCACGAGTCGGTATGCCACTCAGTGAACCCTTACGCTCCCTTGGTAACTCCCCCGCTGGTGGTGGCGGTGGTGGTGGCACCACCTGCTGTGCCGCCATCTCACGGCGCACCTCCTCCCGGACTTCTTGCCGGATACCCTCCCTCAGCTCTTGGACTTCCAACTGGATGCCTTCTCGCAGCTGCGCCAGCAACAGTGCATGTCCTCCAACGGACTGCCCCGTACCCGGGCCCTCATGGGCAGATGACTCATTAGCCACTGCCCCGGACGCACGAGTCACTCTCCTCGGTGGCATTCTTACTACATGAAGTAAGAAGCACAAACGTCAGAACGCATTCGACAATTATCGGGTCTCACTACCTCTACCCCACTATCAAGTCAAGTAGTACATGGCATCAAACACATTTTACACATTGCACCAATCAACATTGCACATAGTTCACATAAACAAGGACCTTTCTTTGTAGTCATGTTCAAGGTACTTCAAATAAAATCAGAGTTGCACATTTCACACCTTATCACACCATTCACATTTTCCACAGTTTTGCACCCATTCACAGCAAATGCAACTAGTGCCCTAATGCCAATGCATGCAAATCCTACCTCAGGTATGGACTATCCCAAGTACACCTTGAAGGCTCAAAGAGGACCATGTCGATCAGGCATGTCCCTCCAGGCTCCTCCAAAGGACTTAGAATAACCAGGTCCGCTCACTACCCTAGGCCAACTAGACCATGCTCTGATACCATATTGTCACGCCCCGGATTTCCAACCCGAGGAAACCGGTACGTGACTCCCCTTGTACCCACACGGAGGGCAAAGGGGTTAGGGTGCAAACCCCGAATATAACATTTTAAACATCCACAACACATTCAAGAAAGTAATGTTCATAAAAGCAATCCACAATCCAAACCAGTCTTTATTACAACAAAATCCTCTTTCCAATCCATCCCCACTGGGGTTACATAAATTCCCATAAAAATAACATATATGGAAGACAGTAAAATCAATAAGGTCTTCCACCTTGGGGTCCCACCTAACGCCTGTATGTTCCTGAAAGAAAACACAACATAGAGGGAGGGGTGAGCAACCACAGCTCAGTAGGGATCATGTCTCTCCAATCCATCCCATGCCCCTAGCGTCTACATGAGTGTGTAGAGGTGCAGTGCAGTGATAATAAAATATAAACAAGTTGTATTCCACATTCACATGGCACACACATATCCACAGCCATACAGGCTTAGCCATATAGGCTAACATATCCACGGCCACTAAGGCTTAGCCACACGGCTAACATATCCACGGCCACTCAGGCTTAGCCACATGGGCTAACATATCCACAGCCTCTCAGGCTTAGCCACACGGGCTAACAGTTCCAGTCCCAGGCTTCCACAGCCACCGGGTTCCACAAGCACAGCATACGAGGTCACACAAGCATTAAACCAAACACGTAGCATACACACTTTCACAGGCATAATACCAAACACTTAGTTCGCACAGCCCATCAGGCATAAAATCAAACACTTGACATGCAGAGTCTCACAGGTATTTTACTAAACGCTTAACGTGCATACATTCCCAAACCCACAAACCTAGCCACACATGCATATTATCAAACACATACTATGCACTCACCATCCAACACCAGAATACATCAAAAACTGCCATTGAAGGCCAACATCCATATAGGAGATCACACCTATATGGATTACATATATATATATATAAACAAATATAATCAATAGTCTGCCTTAGAACCCTAGGACAGGGGAGGATTTAGGAAGAACAGAACCCCTACCTTATATGTTCTCCTGCTCCCGTTTCCACGCAAGACTCCGACCACCCACGCAAGACGCTCCGGCAGCCACCAGAAGCTCTCCTTCCCCCCCCCCCCTCTCTCTCTCTCTCTCTCTCTCTCTCTCTCTGCGACGGCTGGTGGAGCAACAAACCCTAAACCTAAAACAGAGGGGCTTCTCCTCCTTATAGACAACACAACATCAAAACGACGTAGTTTTGATTAAGTGAATCCCAGCATCAAAACGACATAGTTTTGATGGAACAAGCTATGACCTTCCCACATCCATACACACCAAAATATTCACAATTCCAACATGGTCCTTTGGGAAAAGATGATTAGAATGACAAAACCAAGGTAACCATGCAAAAATATGCCTGCACGCCAATTTGAACGCCAATTCCCCAATTGGCGTGCAGCTCCAAATGCACTCAAAGTTCACCCCAAGCCTCCTTGCATCTTGTAGAGGTTTGAGAAGCAAAAATATGCATGCACGTGAAATGGGTGAATTGACGTGCAGCTCCAAATGCTCTGAAATTTCTGTGGTAGATAGAGGACCTCATTCTAAGCAACTTTTGTTCTTACATGTCAATTGTTTGAGGCCATCTACTATACCAAAAGTGAGCTCCAAAATATGCCAAAACAGCTTAAAACCGCATGTATATGCATAGCATCTTCCTAGGGCATAAATGTACGTTATCACTTGTCACATGCACCTCCCAAAAGTCCCCTCTTGGGCTCATCTCTTACCTCAAACTTGTGCACCAACATCCAAGGTGTTTGTGGTTAACTTCTTACACACGGGTCATTACAGGTGAATAGGCTCTTATTGAAAACTCTTCTTTCTCTGTGGCGCTATACTTATTCTGGTTAAATGATAAGATCAGTGCGGAAGACAACCTGATAGTGGAAGTATTCAGTTTTTTATCAAAAAATAATTACAATAAAATAATAGCAGATTAAAGCTGATGACAAGCTTTTGGATCTACTGAATCTCTCTTATGTTTACTGTAGCACTCTGCTTTCAATAACACACACACTAGCTAAATTAATCTCTAAGAGCTCTTGTACATGTTCGCGTATATGGGAAAATATACAAAGTTTAATATTGTTGGTCCCGGAGAGCCTAGAAGGGGGGGGGTTGAATAGGCTCTCTGAAAATTCTTTCTCTCTCTTAATGGCTTAGACACTCACTCTAGTTAAATAGATAGAATCAATGCGGAAGATTAACCAGGTAGTGGAAGTATGTTGCTTTATTATCTAAAGATAATTACAACGAAGCAAAACAGCATTTTAGCTAATTATAACACAACACTCTGTTATAGTTACACACACTTGGCTGTAAATCTCTGTATGAGCTTTTTCACGCGATGTACGATTGTAAGTCTTTGTATTTTTTTTAAGCTCATTTTATTTACATTACGTCAGGTATATATATATAGACATCCTAGGAATCTATTTTGGAACTGCATTTTCCGAGCAATGTGAAGCATTGAAGTTCTTCATCGGAAAATGCTGAAGCTTTATCTGCTGCGGATGTGGAGCTCGAAATATTGGAAGTGTAAGTTGTGATGAATTCTTGCTTGATTCCAATTGCATTTGAGACCACGTCCACATCTCCGCGTGATCCACGTGTAAGAAGTTAGGTTTTCAACGGGTTTGTTTTACATCGGAACGAAGCGAGCTGATTGTAATGAAAGCGGCTTGGAAATGATGAAGCAGTATCTTCTTAGTCGGTCATAAGGTTCCTTACTCCGTATCAACGAAGCTCGGATCCTTACTCCGTGTCAGTGGTTGCTTATTCCGTATGAATGAAGTCCTGGAATCCTTGTTCCGTGTCAGCGCCTCTTACTCCGCATGAAGTATAGGCTCAGAGAGCTTATTCCGCATCAGCGCTTTCTTACTCCGCATAAAGTAGGTACTGAATGCTTACCCCGCATCAGTGAATACTTACTCCGCATGAGTAATGGGTCAGATTCCTTATTCCGCATTGTTGTCCTTACTCCGCAACAATTGTCCTTGCTCCGTTCAAATGAGACTCGGATTTCTCAGTCCGTGTCTTCCTTTTCTTTAGTCTAGTGGAGTGACAATTTCGATTCTCTCTTCGGAACAAGTCTCTCTTATTCCGTGCAAGTGATAGACTCGGAATTTTATTCATTTTCAATTGACTTAGTCAAATTGAGAGTTAGACACGGGTTCCTCAAGTCGATTTGTCAAGTATTTAGTCCGCCCGAAAAGTCCTTACTCCAGATAAAAACTCGGTTATGTACCAAGTGAATGATGATACTCATGATGATCCGGATCAAGATTATGTATCCTGTCCTTAGCTTTGTTCTCACACGAGTAGGTCCGGATTTAGAGTTAACTCATCTGTACAGACTTAATGGTAAACATGAAACATCTCGAGTCAAATTACATAGGGTTTGTTCCACATTATCCAAATTCTCGGTTTGATCCAACAATCTCCCCCAATATGGATATGCCAAACCCTTTGTAATCTGATCCGGTAAGGCAGCAAGAAATAACACAGAGATAAGGATTAAAGAGAACAGTTCCACTCAGTTACAGCAGGAATACATTAAGCCTTAGTACAGATATAAATTATGGTACATATGGCATACTATATTTGAAGATCATCCTTGCTGCATGCTCTCGTAGTGCCATTGTCTGCTTCTTGGAGAACTCGATGATATTTTTCCAGTCATCATCGAAGGAGATAACAGATTTCAAGAAGTAGCAGACAAAGGCTCCACAACTGTTTCCATTGGGTTGCTGGGGCACATTCTTCTTGTTCCGGATCGTCCCCATAAGTACTTCATCATGACCAAGAGGCGGTAGATCCAAGTCTTCGTAGAGAGAACTCTATCTGATTGCATCCGACAAGGTTCGAACGAGACTCCTCATCTGATTCTTTCTAATCGGGCGGTCAACAACCTGATGAGAATCCAGAAGCAAGATTTTCTTCTCTTTGATTAAAAAAACAATCAGCATGAAATGTGGGGAGTCAACCCGGAAGGGGATGAAAACGATGGATAGAGAGGTCCATGGTCGGCTATTCTCTGCTGTACCATAGATGTAGGATAGAATAACGTCCACAGCAGGAAACTGGTTTTCAACCCAGCAAGGAAGAACATCAAAATCAAGGCCTTCTTTAAATAAAGAAGGGAATAACCGCAACTCCATCTTTACCGCTAGAGCATAGTTGTCAATGTCGTTAGTGGAAAATTGTCCCTCCTCAGACAGTATGGTCCGGATGTCTTGAGGTTCGAAGGGGGACGAGGCAGACACACATCGGCGCTCGGCAGTGGAGAAGGTATAGGCCTTGGCCGCAACAAGAATGCTCCCATCAGCATCATCCGGATGCAATTCCGCGTATGATGGGAGGAAGGAGATGGCACCAGATGGAACAGCAGGAGTGGGAGAGCTGGTACGGCTGCGTTTAGGCACTGGAAGGCCCGGAGGAAGAGCAGGTGCAGACCGTTTGTGAGAGGCAACGCCAGTAGTGGAAAGAGGGGAAGGATCAGATGATTTCTCCCGGTTTGGCAGATCGGCGAGAGCGGGAGGGACTAGCCACGACTTGCGTTAAGTCCACAATGGAGGTAGAAAAGTCAGAGAAAGATGCGGCAAGCCGCTCAAGCTTCTGATCCATGGAGAGAGAGGTAGAGGAGAAGGCAGAAAGAAGCTTGGCACCCTTGGCCCGGACATGGTCGGAAAGGGCCTGGGTCTGAAGACGACTGTCCTCAGCAAGGTGATCAAGTTGGGCGGAGAAAGCAGCCTCAGATAAAATCGTGGCAAAAGAGGCGCGCCCAAGACCAAAGGCGGGAGCTTTCGAAGACTCGCCCGCATGAAGAGGGGCAGGTGTGGGCAGGGCAGAGTCGGCGGCAGCAGGAGAGGACGGTGGTTGTATAGCAGCAACAGTAGGAGGTGCGGGAGATCCACTTTGACCAGAGAGGTCAATGATAGGGATATCCTCAGGATAAGAGGAGCCAGCCTCAGCAGGGGCAGGTGTCCGTGCGTCATGGGCAGGACCTGAAGAGGTAGCAGCAGGAGGTGCAGCCTTGAGGAGCGACAGCGTCACAAAGCCATGATAGCAGTTCCAAATAAGCATTTCCTCCGGGGTCTGGGTGTGTTGAGCATAAAACACCCGAAGGGTAGGTTCTGGGATGTCAACAGTAATGGCAAGGCTGAAGCGCAGCCAGCAGTCATTCAGTAGGTCAGTGGGGAGATGGTCGAGGTAGTCCTAGAGGGCTGGAGAGTGAGCGGGAGAGGCTTCCGTAGGAGAAGAGGGAAGGTCTGGAAGAACAGCAGCAACAGCCGCTGTGACCGGAGAGATGGGTGCGGGAGCGTCAGCAGCAGCATCAGGAGCAGCAACAACAGACAAGCAGGAAGAGAGGCAGGGACATCAGCAAGAGAGGCGGATGTGGTAACCTCATGGAAGGGCGGCAGAGAGGGTTAAGCGAGTGGGTCTCGAGTTTAAGCGAAATGAACAGTGAGCCACCCGACTTCCTTATGTCATTAGAAGTGATGGATTAGCGCCGTCGAATAGACCTATGACGTGGCGGCTGTGCTAACCATTCAAAGATGACAGTTGTAGGCATACTTCTGGATTTTTGAAAAGATAAAATACCGGGATCGATGCGTGCATTAAATGAACCATCATTATCCCTCCTGAAAAATAAGCGATGTAAGATAATTACTTGGTTTAACGCGAATTGAGAATTCCAAGAATCAGGAGGAAATAAACCGACTTTCATCCGGAGAAGGATAATCCATATAAAGAACGTCCAGATGAGACTGACTAACTGTATCCGTGTTAACAGAGTGTTGAGTAGAGATGATTCCTTTGCTGTTTTGATGTCGAGAAAGTATGAAGTACCACAACACCTCAGAAATCCGAGACATCTAGCAAGATAGAGTGATGAATTGCAAAGAGAATCTGAACCTGTGACTTAACAAATAGATGCTTTAAAGAGCAAGTCTCGTCAGGTTCGGGTTAGTCCGGATGAACAATATAAGAGCATAACACATAATCCGAACTAAGAAGAAACAGAACTTATGCATAAGAAGTTAAGTGCTAGACACATACATACGAAGTGAAAGCCATCATACTGAAATCAATGTATGTGTGAGATAATTAACACATAAATCCAATAGGTCAACATAGCCAATCCTTCATACTAAGAATGAGAGCAAAGATTAATTAGATTTATATGACTTCATCCATCAGAGAATGTATGAGTGAAAATGGAAAGAAGAACATATGATGTATGATGTTACAACCGACTATCATGCCTAAAATGCTAGGAAGAGGAAGATAACAGCCAAGCAATCCACAATTCCGATTCAACAGTGCAAATCCAATCAGCTTTATGAGTGAGAGTTATAGGGCGGAACATCCGAGACATATCAGAGAGGCATTACTTAATAATAAGCATTCTCTCGCCCTGTAGTCAAGCCTTTTGCTGAAACAGGGGGCCTTACTTAAGATTCAATGAAGTATTCTCTCCCCTGAGATCAGCGAATCATTTTGATGCGATCTTCTCGAGGATGACTCCCCCTTAGATAGACAGCCAGGAAAAGTGGTCATGAAGTAGGAATCCGGGGGTATTACTTAGATAATAGAGAGAGCAATTTCTCCCCCGTGGACTTTTAGAGTCTGTTAAGACGTTTCCTGTTAAATCATGAATCGAGAGAAACTGCTGCCTATCCTTGATTTACTCCACTCAAGCAGTTGATCAGCAGACAGTGAATTTCCACTTTCAGTCCGAGTTATCCCAAGTCATTCCTCAACCATGCATCTTAGATAGTTCAGTCAGTCACGAAATCATAAGACATGAGACGAAAGATGGAGTAGAATTCATGACATCAGAAGAGGATTTGTGTCATATATACTTAATTATGTTTGCTTGATTCACTATCAGTCCGGATAAGCAAGCATCCTCCCATATGAACTTAGTGAGAAATATCAGAACATTTACACGACTAAAGTAAGATAGTTAAACATGAAGTTCAGTATCCATCACTAACCATGAAGTATAACAATGCATGTTCTGAAAATAACTACTGATGGATAATAGGTGAGAAGCTATGCAAAAAAGTCAAGCATACCTAATTTGAGAAGAAGTTCAGAAAATCTTACATCAGGTAAGGGCTTTGTAAGTATATCCGCCAGTTGATCTTCAGTAGCAACATGTTCCAGGGATATGTGCTTTTTAAGAACATGGTCGCGAATGAAATGATGCCTGACCTCAATATGTTTAGTCTTTGGATGCATGACGGGATTATTGCTGATAGCAATAGCATTGGTATTGTCACAGTAGAGTGGAACAGATGTCATGTTGAAGCCGTAGTCAGTAAGTTGACTTTGCATCCAGAGAAGCTGTGCCCAGCAACTCCCAGCAGCTATATATTCCGCTTCAGCAGTAGAGGTTGATACGAAATTCTGCTTCTTACTGAACCAAAAGATCGATCTGTTTCCAAGGAATTGGCATGTACCACTGGTGCTTTTCCTGTCTATGTGACACCCGGCAAAATCAGCATCAAAATATCCGGATAAGGTGAAATTGGACTCTTTTGGGTACCAAAGTCCCAAATTCATCGTCCCTTTGAGATACCTTAATATTCATTTTACATGAAGCATATGTGACTCTTTGGGATTTGCCTGATATCTTGCGCAGATGCAAGTTGCAAACATTATGTCCGAGCGACTCGTTGTAAGGTACAGCAAGGATCCAATCATCCCTTTGTACTCAGTTACATTCACTGATTTGCCATCAACATCTGGGCCTAACTTGGCACTGACTGGCATTGGAGTTTTGACGGGAGACGAACGTTCCATACCAAACTTCTTGATTAAGTCGCGAGTGTACTTAGCTTGGTTTATGAAGATCCCTTCCTTCAGTTGTTTGACTTCTATCCCAAGGAAGTAGGATAGTTCTCCCATCATACTCATCTCAAACTTGCCAGTCATCAACTTGGCGAACTCATCACAAAGTTTCGGATTAGTTGATCCAAAAATGATATCATCCACGTAGATCTGTACGATCAGAGTATGTCCCTTCTCTTTCCGTAAGAATAGCGTGGTGTCAATCTTCCCCTTTTGAAAGTTGTGAGCAAGTAAGAATTCTAAAAGTGTGTCGTACCAGGCTCTTGGAGCTTGCTTCAATCCATACAAGGCTTTCCTTAGTTTGTAGACCAGATGTCCAGCCTTTGGTTCAACGAAGCCTGGAGGTAATTCAACATATACCTCCTCTTGAAGGTCTCCATTTAGAAATGCACTCTTGACATCCATTTGATAAACTTTAAAGTTTTTGTATGAAGCGTATGCCAAGAACATTCTGATTGCCTCAAGTCTGGCTACTGGGGCAAAAGTTTCGTCATAGTCTATTCCTTCTTCTTGACGATAACCCTTGGCTACCAGTCGGGCTTTGTTCCGGATTATGATTCTGTCCGTATCAAGTTTGTTCCGGAACACTCATTTAACTCCAATGACTTGTTGAGACTTTGGCCTAGGTACAAGAGTCTACACATCATTTCTTTTGAACTGATTTAACTCTTCCTGCATGGCGTCTATCCAATTTGAGTCTTGAAGTGCTTCTTCCACCACCTTTGGCTCTATTTGCGACAAGAAGCAAGAGTAGAGGCACATGTTGGAGGTGGCTGCCCTTGTTCTAATACCAATAGTAGGATCACCAATCACTTGTTCTTAAGGGTGGTTTCGAGTCCACCTATAGTTTTGTGCAAGTGGTGGTGAATATTCAGTGATTTGAAGCTCTGTCAGATTAGGTGGTTCTTGTTCGTCTGACTGTGTGAGCTTCTTCCGGACCAATATTATCCATATTAATAGTTTCTGTAGTGTTTTGTTGTTCTCCATTACTATTTATTTCTGTATTAGCTGGTCCGGATGGACTTGAAGATACTCCGATAGATTGAATATCTGAAGGAACATGTCCGGAGTTAAGTTGAAGTCCCGAGTCCGATTCATCCGTAGCATCATCTGCATCATTTCTTCGTTCTTCACTGGTGCCACGTGGTTGGTCAATAGGACTTACAGGAACATTCATAAACTTTGAGTAGTCAATGTTGTCGTCTTGATCCTACACACTGGAATTTGGAGAACCAACTTTCGACTAATCCAGGTTAACTTCATCAAAGGTCACATGGATAGATTCTTCAACTTTGAAGAGTTTTCTATTGAAAACCCGATAAGCCTTGCAGTGAAATGAATACCCAACAAATATCCCATCATCGGATTTTGGTTCAAATTTATTCCGGGATTCTTTTTCATTGTTCAGTACGTAGCAAGTACACCTAAAAGTTCTGAAGTGTGAAATAGAAGGCTTTCGGCCTTTCCACATCTCATAGGGTGTTTTCATGGTTAATTTACTTATAAGAGTCCTATTCTTAACATAGCAGGCAGTAGACACCGCTTCAGCCCATAGATAGAGAGGAAGCTTTGCCCCTGCTAACATTGATCTACCAGCCTCGACTAAAGTGCGATTCTTGCGCTCAGCTACCCCATTTTGTTGTGGAGTTCTGGGCACAGAGAAGTCGTGCTGAATGCCTTGTTCAGAACAATATGACCTCATATCTGAGAAACCAAATTCTGTACCATGATCACTCGTGATGCATTTAATGCTCAGTCCTTGTGAGTTGCTTATCCAGTTGAAGAGATCGACAAGGTGTTCAAAGGTTTGATCCCTAGATTTCAGGAACGATACCCATGTGTACCTGGTGAAGTCATCAATAACCACAAGAGTGTATCTCGCACTAGCTAGTGAAGAAACAGAAATGGGACCATAAAGATCCATGTGAAGTAGCTGTAAGGGAGCAGTTATTGAATTAATTGATTTTCTCTTAAAACTATGTTTGGTATGTTTGCTAAGTTGGCATTCTCGACAGAGAGTGTCTCTGGAGTATTTGTGTTTAGGCAAACCAGTGACCAAATCAAGTGACACTAATTTAGACAAGGTCTTAAAATTTAAATGTGCGCAATGCTTGTGCCATAGCCAACTATCTTCATGTGATGCTGTAGTGAGGAAGCATACAGGGTCAGAAGAATTGTTTCTCAAGACCACAGAATATATGTCCCCATCTCTTGATCCGGATAACTTAATATCTCCGGATAAGTTATCTCTAACTGTGCAGGTGTTTGACAAAAAGGAAACTGTGAATCCTATGTCACATAAATTACTGACACTCAGCAGATTATGCTTCAAACCTTCGACTAATGCAACCTTAGTAATTGATACACAGCCGTTGGTTAAAGTGCCATACCCCACAGTCTTACCTTTACTGTTGTTGCCATATGTTACGGATGGGCCTCATTTGTCGGTAATATCCACAAGTAGAGACTTATCACCCGTCATGTGTCCGGAGCATCCGCTATCGAGTATCGACTTGCTTTGATTGATCTTTGACTTCAAGTGAGATGGCAGTGAATTCCATAGATGCTCCTGCAAGACAACAGATTACACTTTTGGTGCCTAGACTTGTTTTGGGCGGTTAGGAGAAACAACAACAGTGTTAACTATTCCGGATTTTACGTTTCTCGGAACTTTAACTTTCTAGGTTAACTTAGATTTTTCCGTATTAGTTGCTTCTTTAACTTGGGTTTACTTAGGTGAGACGCTCCGAGGAGTTTTAGATTTAGATTTCCGAGAAACCCTTTTTGACAACCTGATTTTTATTGATTGAAAAGTGACTGCATAACCAGTCATCAGATAGACTCCAACATTCATAATAGTAGTGACCTATTTCACGACATATCGAACAGACACTATCATGTGGAGTTACAGTGATGGATACAGGTTTCTTTGTCTTAACAGGTTTCCTACTCTGTTCCCTATGGCCTAATCCTCTGCGAACGGGTGACGTGTTCTTGGCCCTGGAAGCGTCAACCTTAGCCTTTTCTTTGTTCCTGGGTGCTATAGTTTTGGCTTTAACTACAGTAACCTTCCCATCATCGTTTGGTACGGGTGCTACTACTTCGGGATTAGCAGTAACAGCCTCAGATCCATAATCATAAACTATGGTGCCACCTGAAATAAAACCATCCAACGGTTTAGATGTACTAACAGGATATAGGTTGGTTAGTTTTGGAGTGTAGTCCGGAGGGCACTCAGTAGTTGGAGCAGTGGAGGTGGATTCGGATCCTAGGCTAGGTTTGACTCGGATATTGTCAGGATCAGTTCTAAATGTAGAGGCTATTTCTCCAGATTTTAGCCATTTACGATTTATTTCCTTTTCCTTCTCAAGTTCAATCTCGAGTCTTTTAAGATTTACATTCATGCCCGTGAGGTTGGTATTCAGCAAGTGATTTTCAGCTCTTAGGTCGCGATACCAAACCTCCCTGTTTCGATAGTCAGCTATGTCCTTTTCAAGTTTAGAAACAGTAAGTTCTAGGCGTTTAGTCTGATCACTCATATTTTGATACATTTGAGTAATTATTAATCTCTCATTCTTTCCATAATCACGTTCCTTAGTAAGAGATTCTAGTTTACTTAAGAGCTCAGAGAGAGAAGGTACCTCAGCGTTTGCCATGAGGCAGACGTTCGCCTTTTCCGTTGGTTCGTCGTATGAAGATTCCTCTTCTTCTTCCGAACCACTGTTGTATTTTGAGACGAACGCCTTCCTCTTCATTTTGCTGTTGTCTGAGGTGGAGCGTCGGGGTTTAACCTTGTCATCCTTGTCGGCCATCTTGAGTTTGGATCTACAGTCCTTGGCCCACTGACCAGGTTTCCCGCAATTGTAGCAGTCTTGGGATGTTAACTCCGACCGCTCCTTCCTTCTCGAGGATGAGGAAGAACCTCTTCTGAATCCTTTTCTGCTTTTCCGTAGAAATCGTGTGAAGGATTTTACCAGGAGTGCTATTTCTTCTTCCATGTCCGAGTCAGAGTTCTTTGACTCTTCCGTAACATCCTCTACAAGCATGCTTGGTCCAGCCGTAGCCTTAAGAGCTACCCCCTTTTCTCTCCGAGCTATCTTCTCGTCTCGGTCAGTGTATTTGAATCTGACCTCATGAGTCCGTAGCTCTCCATATAGCTCTTCAAGGGGAGCATACTGCCAGTTGTCTTTGGATTGCATCTGGAGCTGCTTGGAGTAATAGCGATCCGGCAAAGAACGAAAGAACTTGTCATTTATTTGGAACTGAGTGTAGTGCTCGTTGACAGCTTTCAATTCCAGGATGAGCTTGCCAAATCGCCGATAGATACTCTCCAGGGATTCGCCAGGTTTGTGGTTGAAGCTCTCAAAGTTCTGTCTGAGAGCGCAAATGACGTTCTGCATCTGAGACTGACTTCCTTCATATAGAATAGTCAATTTGTCCCACATAGCTTTTGCTGTCATGCAGCCCTGGACGTCCGTGAAAGCCTCTGAATCCAAGGACGATGTCACGTAAGCTAGAGCCTTTTCATTGGCGTATTGCCAGGCTCTTTCATTGTGAGTGAGTTCAGCATCAGTCTTTGGCCTCCTGACCCCATTTTTTCCGATGGTCATCAGAATAGGAAGCTCCTGATGAAGACAAGGCCACATTAGATGATCATGACAGGTCATGAACATCTTCATGCGAGCTTTCCACTGGGAGAAAAGCTCTGGTGTGAACTTTGGCAGTTTGCTTAAAGTGTAGCCTGAACTCCGTGGTTGAGGGGCAGCGGCAGCAGTAGGTTGAGGTGGATCAACATTTTCACTGCTGCTTTGGTTGGGAAGGGGCTCTTGAGCTCCCCCGGAGTTGAGGCGGGTATTGAATAGCATGCTGCTTTCTTCGGCCATTGTTAAGTTGAGAGGGAGTGAGGGATCTCTACGAGCAGGTAGAACTTGCTCTAATACCACTTGTTGGTCCCGGAGAGCCTAGAAGGGGGGGGGGGGTTGAATAGGCTCTTTGAAAATTCTTTCTCTCTCTTAATGGCTTAGTGATCCTAAGCTCCTTGGCCTCTTGTGGATCAAAATTTAACTTCCTCAAGGCCCAGTGAGCCTTGTGCTCTAATTCCATAGGTAAGTGACAAGCCTTCCCATAAAGAATACGGTAAGGTGACATCCTAATGGGAGTTTTATAGGCTGTCCTATATGCCCATAAGGCTTCATCAAGCTTTTGAGACCAGTCTTTCCTATTTGCTCCAACAATTTTCTCTAAAATGGCTTTAATCTCTCTGTTGGACACCTCTGCTTGTCCATTAGCTTGTGGGTGGTAAGCTAAAGACTTCCTATGAGTTATCCCATATTTGTTCAACAACTTGTCAAACAATTTATTGCAGAAGTGACTACCCTCATCACTAATTATAGCCCTTGGTGTCCCAAATCGGCTAAAGATGTTTCTGGTAAGGAAGTGAGTCACTACTCTAGCATCATTCACTCTAGTTGGTATAGCTTCTACCCACTTTGACACATAATCCACAGCCAATAGGATATATGAATACCCATCAGAATTGGGGAATGGCCCCATAAAATCAATGCCCCATATATCAAAAATTTCAACTGGAAGAATTCCAGTTAATGTCATCTCATTCTTCCTAGACAGACCACCTACCCTTTGACATCTATCACAGGTTTTGATGTAGACATAGGTGTCTTTCACCATGTGAGGCCAATAGAAACCACACTGCATAATCTTAGCCACAGTTCTCTGCACCCCAAAGTGGCCCCCATAATGTGATGAATGACAATGGTATATTATGTCATCTATCTCCTCCTCAAGGACACACCTTCTAATTAATTGGTCTGGACACCTCCTATAGAGAATAGGGTCTTCCCAAATGTATTTCTTAGCATCCACTACCAACCTCTTTCGTTGATGGTAGTGCAATTGCTTGGGTATAAACCCAGTGGCTAAATAGTTTGCTATATTAGAAACCAAGGAAGCTGGTGCACCTCAAACAACTTCTCATCAGGAAAGTCATCTACAATGGGTAGAGATTTAGGTGCATTCTCCACACGGGAGAGGTGGTTAGCCACAGAATTTAGGGCTCCCTTTGTGTCTCTAATTTCAAGATCAAATTCCTGTAAAAGGAGTACCCACCTAATCAAGCGTGGCTTAGCTTCCTTTTTAGCAAATAAATATTTCAAAGCTACATGATCAGTATAAACAATTACTTTAGACCCAAAAAGGAAGGGTCTAAACTTGTTGCAGCCATAAACCACGGCCAGCAACTCTTTTTCAGTGGTGGTGTAGTTTTGTTGAGCATGATCTAAGGTCTTACTAGCATAGTAAATGACCCTAAACACCTTATCACGTCTTTGCCCTAAGACTATCCCCACAGCATAATCACTTGCGTCACACATTAGCTCAAAAGGCTGAGCCCAGTCTGGTGTGACTATAACTGGTGCAGTGACTAACTTACCCTTGAGGATGTTGAAAGCTTCTAAGCAATCTGCATTGAACTCAAAGCTTGTGTCCTTCTCTAACAGCCTACTCATGGGTTTTGCAATTTTAGAGAAGTCCTTAATGAATCTCCTATAAAAGCTAGCATGGCCAAGGAAACTTCTCACCCCTTTTTCATTTGTTGGAGGTGGCAAAGTCTCAATAGTGGAGATTTTTGCCTTGTCCACCTCCAAACCTTGTGAAGACACCTTGTGCCCTAGAACTATCCCTTCAGTTACCATAAAATGGCATTTTTCCCAATTTAGGACTAGTTCCTTCTCCTCACATCTTTCTAAGACCACATCTAAATTTTTCAAACACTGTTGGTAGGAGGAACTAAACACCGAAAAGTCATCCATGAAAACCTACATGATGTCCTCCACCAGGCCCTGGAAAATGGCCATCATGCACCGTTGAAAGGTTGCAGGTGCATTGCATAGCCGAAATGGCATCCTCCTAAAAGCAAAGGTGCCAAAGGGGCACGTGAAAGTAGCCTTTTCTTGGTCTTCGGGTTTAACTATGATCTGATTATACCCGGAGTATCCATCTAAAAAGCAGTAGTGACTATAGCCAACTAACCTATCCAACATCTGGTCAAATGAAAGGAAGGGGAAAGTGTTCCTTCCTGGTGGCCTTATTCAGCTTCCTATAGTCAACACACACTCTCCATCCCGTCATAGTCCGAGATGGGATCAATTCATTCTTCTCATTTTTAATCACTGTCATACCCCCTTTCTTGGGCACAACATGCAACGGACTCACCCACTCACTATCTGAAATAGCATAAATTATACCCGTATTTTTCCATTTTAGAATTTCTTTTCTTACTACTTCTTTTATGGTAGGGTTTAATCTTCTTTGTCTTTCAACTGTGGGTTTAAAGTCATCATTCATTAGAATTTTGTGCATACAAATCTCTAGACTTATACCCCTAATGTCTTCAATGTTCCACCCTAGGGCCTTTTTGTGTTTCCTAAGGGTTTCTAGCAGTTGAGTGCACTCTACATCATTTAAATTAGCAGCAACTATAACTGGAAATTTATTTGTAGAGTCTAGAAATTCATACCTTAGGTGTCCAGGCAGTTCCTTCAGTTCTGGAGCTGGAGGTATGTCCTCTTCCTTCTCCTCCTTTGCTTGCTCCAGAGAATTTGATGTTTGCTCATCCTCCTCAGCTGTCAAGTCCACTTCTTCATCTTGTTGAGCTTCTATAAGCTGGAGCACTCCATCATTTGCTGTGGTAATTTCTTCTGCCAAAAAGTCTTCCACCAACTCCTCAAAATCTTCAACCATAGGCAGTCCTCCTCCTCTTGACCTTGTAAAGCCTTCCCCATATGGAAGACTAAGGTCTCTTCATTAATTCTCAGAGTTAGTTGCCCTTGAGCCACATCTATCAATGCACACCCTATTCTGAGAAACGGTCTTCCAAGGAGGAGCTGAACTCCTCTATCTTCTTCCATTTCCAAAACTACAAAGTCTGCTGGAAAAATGAAGGAGCCCACCTTAACTAGCACATCTTCAATGATTCCTTCAGGTCTTCCAGTGGACGGGTCCGCAAACTGCAATGAGATGGAAGTTGGCTTCATTCCTATGAGCCCAAGCTGCTTGTATAGAGAAAAGGAGATCAAGTTGATACTAGCCCCTAAATCACAAAGGGCCTGCTGCTGCGGCGCATTTCCAATCACACAAGGGAGGTTAAAACTGCCCGGATCTTTATGCTTGATGGGCAAATTCCTTTGGACAACACTGCTTACCTCGTTTGTGACAGCTACCGTCTCATGGTCCCCATACCTTCTCTTCTTCTTCACAAAATCTTTAATGTATTTTCTATACCTGGGCATCTGCTCCAAAACTTCCACAAATGGGATATTAATTTCAAGCCGCTTGAATAAACTCAGGAAGCGCTCATACTCTTCCTCAACCCTTTGATTTCTTAACCGCTGAGGAAATGGCATGATAGGCCTTAGCTCTTTCAGCCCTTGTTCTTCAGCTGGTCTTCTTCTCTTGCACCTTTTCTTCTTCTTTATCGAATTTTCCTTGGTCATCAGCTTCCAAGGATCTGCTTTGTTTTTCTGATATGGCCCTCTTCTTAGGCTCTTCAGTTTCCTTCAATGCTTTCCCACTCCTTAAAGTGATAGCCTTGCAACTCTCCTTGGGATTCACTTCAGTGTCACTTGGAAAAGATTTAGCTGAAACTCCTTGATTTGCATTCTGTGCCATACTTACGAGCAGCTTTTTCATATTCTTCATTGAAGATTCCATGTTGCCTACCCTTTCCTCCAAATCACCCATCTTTCTTTTAGCTGTCTCATCCTCATTCAGATATGTTCTTCCTCTTTGTTGTTGAGGCTGAGGCTGTTGCTGCTCGAATCCTGGAGGTGGATGTAAATAATTATCAGTAGCATATGGATTTCGCTTCATCCCTAGGGGCACATATTTATACTGAACTGATGTATCTCCCCCTCGGTTCTGGTTTTTCTGATATGCCTGAGATTGTTGTTGGTTGTGATTGTACCCTTTTCCTTATTGTTGAGGATAATATTGCTACTTCTGGTACAAGCCTTTCCCTCCAATATCGTTGGAAGAATTGTCAACAGAAGCTATTTTCTCCCTTGGCCTTGAAGTCCGTACATTCGACCACTGCCAATCAGCCAAAGACAATCTCTCTAACGTTAATTCCAGCAAGATCGCTCTAGATTCATTAAACATCCTCCAGCTGCATTCACCTTATCTTGTGAGTGAGATTGAAGACCAGTGTAGAAAGATTCAATTTGAATCCATTGGGGTCTTCCATGGTCAGGGCATCTTCTTATCAAATCTTTAAAGCGCTCCCAAGCCTCATGAAGAGTCTCCATATCATCTTGCCTGAATCTGCTGATTTCCCCTCTGAGCTAGATCACCTTGGAAGGAGGAAAGTATTTAGACATGAATTTAGTCTGCATCTCCTCCCAAGTATTTATTGAACCTGCTAGTAAACTGTTAAACCACCCAAGAGCTCTATCCCTTAAGGAGAAAGGGAAAAGCCTTAGCTTTATTGCCTCCTCCGACACATTGTTGATCTTTATGGTGTCACACATCTGGTAGAACCTCATCAAATGCTGGTGTGGATCATCCACTGCTGTTCCTCCAAAAGCGTTGTTGCTCACCATATTAATTAATGCCGGCTTCAGCTCAAAACTATTTGCTTAAACTCTTGTTTGCCTAATCCCAGAATAATGGTCTGACATCATCGGTCTCGCGTAGTCTAAGAAGGTTCTGGGCATAAACCTATTACCCTCTTCTTCTGGATATTGGCCATTGTAATTGGCCCCTCCTTGTGGTGCACCACCATCAGGCCTTAAATCTGCCATCAATTCACCTACTGAATGCTCTAAGCCTTGCAGTGCTTCTTTAGCCTCTCGTGCTGCTTCCCTAGCTGCCCTGCGACAAGCTCTGAACAACCTTTCAGGTTCGCGATTAAATGGTATAAGCTCCCCTCTTGGCATGCACAACTAGGAATTCTCGCAAATACACTGTGAACGTTCCTGTAAGAAAACAAGAACACACCCAGCAGCTCCGAACAATTCAAAAATAAATAAAAACTAAAGAAAAATAAGCACCAAGATCAGAATTCAGAAAATTTCATTCAATGTTGATTTTCTAAAGCTAGTCAACCATTGAATCCCCGGCAACGGCGCCAATTTGACAAACGTGGATTTTATAGCGTCACCCTAAAAGAGTTAAACTAATGTCGTTTAAATCCCTTCTCCAAAAATTATTAATTCACTTAGTTAATGCTAAACAGAACAGCAGTAAGAAAGGGGTCGATCCCACAGAGATTACCAGGTTATCTAGCTTTTAAACTCAAACCACCAAATTATTCTTGCTTCAAATAGAGTCTTGGCAAGTAAATTGTGTTCTCTTCAAAGACTTAAATTATATCTACTGAAATCTGAATTGTAATGGAAACAACTAGAAAATGTTGGAGTTTTAAATCAAGGATTAAGGCATCTAGGGTCACAATTTCACCTCCCTATGTTATCTCTACTGAATCATGATTATTGGGATTGTTTCATTGAAAACATGCTAAACATGAGCCAAGGTACTACAATGGTCATTGTCAGTCCTTTTAAGTGTTATATGCCAGAATAGTCATCAAAACATAAACATGCAAAGCCAATAAATCATACTTGTAAAAGGATAATGATCACACCAATTACAAATAAGTTATGAATCTCAACACGTCCCCCTGCCCCTAGGGCTAAGAATCCTAGGTGTATACTTCCTAGAGATAAGAATAAAAACAGATTCATAAAACATGTAAAACTCAATCATCCAAACCCAATATCCATAAATTCAGCACAGCAACAAGGGGGCTACATTGCTCCCCTAGATTAAAAGACTACTCACGCATGATTACAAGCAAACACCAACAGCAAAAACTCAACATCTTCTTCTAATCACCCACGCAGCAGAGCTTCAATCCAAGTTTCCAAAATCACGGCTGCTGATGGTCCCTTGGAGCCTAGAGGGGGGTGAATAGGCTCTTATCGAAACTCTTTTCTTTCTCTTAAGACACAAACACTTATCTAGTTAAGTAATAGAATCACTGCGGAAGATAACCAGATAGTGGAAGTATTTTGTTTTATTATCACAAGATAAATACAACAAAATAGAAGCAAGACTCTCTTACACTCTGTTTACAAATGAACTCACACACTAGCCAAATTCTATCTCCAAAAATGAAAACGCTTGTGCATACACAGGATTAGTCTTTTCTTGACAAATACACATACGCTCACACTTACACAAATGTACAAGTATGAATATTTATACAAAACATTCCTAAGAGATAACCTTGGAACTTGTAGTTCCGGAATGCGTTCAGCACTAACTATCCCTCGGTAATCTCTCTGCCTTGACTGCTGCGGTTTGTGGAGCTCAAGATCTTGGGTTTGAAGAGTATAAGTGCGTTTGTGAGTTCCCAAATACAATTAAGGTTATGTCCACATATCCGGATGATCCACGTGTAAGATTCTTCAGGTTCTCAATAAATTTGTCTTACATCGGGACGCCACGAGCTGATAACTTTAAATGCGGTTGAGTTGAAGCAGTATCTTCTTGGTCCGGTGTAATTTTCCTTACTCCGTAGCTAATGAGGCTCGGAACCTTACTCCGTGTCAGTGATTGCTTACTCCGTATCTATTTGGTACTGGAATCCTTAGTCCGTGTCAACGCTTCCTTACTCCGCATGTAGGTTCCTTACTCCGTATGTAAATTCCTTACTCCGTATGTAAGTTCCTTACTCCGGGCGAGTCTTGAAAAGTTGGATGACTTATTCCGTATCAGTGCTTCCTTACTCCGCATGTAAGTTCCTTACTCCGTATGTAAATTCCTTACTCCGTATGTAAGTTCCTTACTCTGGGCGAGTCTAAGGGATCGAAGTGCTTACTCCGTACTAGCGTTTCCTTACTCCGTATGAGTAAGTTGTCCGGATTCCTTACTCCGCATCTAATTTCCTTACTCAGTGTCTAATAAAGACTCGGGTCCTTATTCCGCATTTGTACTTCCTTACTCCGCATGTATGGAAGACTCGGATGCCTTACTCCGTGTCTTCTTTTACTTCGTGCGACCTTGTAAACCAAGACTCTTACTTAGCGTCAATTTGACTTAGTCCGCACGAATGTTCCTTGTTCCATATGTATTGGTGACTTGGTTATTTTCCAAGTGTTTGACGACACTTACTCTTGTCCGGATCAGGATTATGTATCCTGTCCTTAGCTTTGCTCTCACGAGTGTATCTTCCGGATTAATAACATATCTTCTGCAACGATCAAAGAAACACAAAAGATCTCAGATCAAATTACATAAGGCTTTATCAGCATTATCCAAATTCTGGGCTTGATCCAACAATCTCCCCCAATTATGGATATGCCCAAACCCTTTGTAATCTGATCTGATAAGCAGTGCAAAAAGATAACATACAAAATACTCATCACAACCAATTTCATTTATCAGCAACTAAGTACAATTCAGCCTTAATATAAGATTTTCACTAAGGTACATAAGGCTTACTATACTTGAAGATCATAGTTGCTGCCTTCTCTCTAAGCTCCATTGTCTGCTTCATCGTATAAGTAGTGTGTTAGCTCCACGATTTGTCCACAGTCAAAAATGACTTGATGAAGTAACAGACAAAGGCCCCGCAGCTATCTCCATCCGGCTGTTGTGGCACTTGCTTCTTGCCCTGGAATGTCGCCTTCAGCTTCTCAGTTGGACCCAAGGGTGTGATGCCCAACTCTTCATATAAACCGGCTTTCTTCACAGCTTTAGTCAGCCTGAGACACAGTGGTTCCCATTGATTCTTTCTTACAAAGTGCTCCACTATCTGATGAGAATCAATGAGAATCATTTGCTTGGACTGAATCATGAAGACAGCCATCATGAAGTGTGGCGACATGATCCGGTACGGAAAGGATAGTTGAGAGAGTTTTCCATGGCTTGCTATCCTCAACAGTTCCGTCGATGAAGGACTGAATTAGATCCACACTGGGAAGATAGCCTTCATTCCAACACGGCAGAACTTCAAACAAGTGCCCGTCCTTGTATAGAGATGGAAACAGCCTCATCTCTATTTTAGCGACCCTCGAGAAGTTGTCAATGTCTTTCGTAGTAAAGAGTCCTTTCTCCGAACAAAGAGTCTGAATGTCGTCCGGGGAGAAAGGGTACATTTCAGAAAGACATCTTCTCTCAGCAGAAGACGCTGCATATGACTTCATTGCTTTGTGAACACTTCCATCCGCATCAGAAGGGTTAAACGCCGCATATGATGGGAGGAAGGTGTCGGCTGTGGATGAGGAGGATGGAGGAGGAGCTGGAGCTGCAGTAGAGGAGCTTGGTTGAGAGAAGTAACTTCGTTTGGGAATTTTAACTCCCTGAAGCATTGAAGTGGCTGGCCGCTTCTCAGTCCGAGTAGATGGTTGTGGTGCAGAAGGAGCAGACGGATCAGATGACACTTTCTCCCCCGGTTTGGCAGATCGCCGGGAAGCAACGGGAGGACGAGCCATCGTGTGCGCCAGGTCCGCGAAGGAGGTAGACAATGAATGGACGGACGAGGCGACGAGATCCATTTTCTGCTCCATTGAGGTGGAGGAGTCAGTGAGAGCGGAGAGGAGTTGGGCACCGAGGGCATCAACCTTGGCGGCGATGGCGGAAATTTGGGCGCTTTGAGCCTGGGCGTGTCGGTCCAACTGGGCGGAGAGCATAGCGTCGGAGTGAACCGTGCCAAAAGAGGCATGCCCAAGGACCAACTCCGGAGCTTTGGAGGACTCCCCCGCATGAACAGGAGCAGGAGTGCGTTGGGTAGAGGAGTCCGCAGGAGTATCAGCAGCAACAGGAGCATCCGGAGCATCAGAGGCATCCGGAGCATCGGAGGCATCCGGAGCTTTGAAGGCATCCGGAGCAATGGACCCGCTTTGACCAGATAAGTCAACCACGGGAATCGCGGCAGCAGGAGAAGAGGGTCCAGCCTTAGCAGGGGAAGGACTTCGTGCAGCAGGGACTGGGCCGGAGGGTGTAGGGAACGGCACATCGGGAATGGCGGCCGGCATAAGAAAGCCTTGGTCCAAGTTCCAGATGATCATGGTCTCCGGGGATTGGCTATTGCGTGTGTAAAACACCCAGAGATCGGTGTCAGGAATGGAGGAGGTGTGGGCTAGGCTGAAACGGAGCCAAAGGTCCGTTAAGGTGTCGGTGGTGAGATGGGCAAGATAATCTCGGGGTTGAGGTAGGGGAGGCAAAGGGGCTTCCGGAGAAGAGGCCGGGACATCAGCGGTGGCGGCCGCAACAGCGGTATCAACCGCGGCAGCAACAGCGGAGGAGGAGGGAGTGGGGACATCCGCAACAGTGGGGGCTGAGGAAACAGCTTTAGGAGCACTGCGCTGAGATGGCCCCGCAACCTCGGATGGTTCGGCACGGACGCTGGGCTAGGAGGCCCGAGAATGAGAGGGTGCTGCAACGGACCGAATCCGGGAGGATCGGGGTGCAGAACTGACGTCAGGGGCTTGGCCGTCGGAGGGGTCACCAACAGAACTGCCTTGTTGTTCCGAGGCAGGAAGTATACGGAGAGCTGCAGATGGTCGGCGGGCGGTCATATTCCCATCCGGCGTAAGATAACGAAGGTAATAAGCCGGAGGAAATGGAACAGCATCATATCGAGCCAAATGGTCCGGATTAAGATGCCGGAAGACAATGCTGAGGATGCGCCTGAAGGAATGGTTCTTGGAACCATTCTGTAGCAACCGAAACAAGAACATCCCCCAATCCATCGGAAGACCTTCAAAAATGCTGTACATGGCCAGGAGAAGGTCGTACGGAACGGAGTCGAGGGCTGATGTGCGAGCCAGTAAGCATCGACTCAAGATGGTCGCCATACATCGATAGCGACCTTGGAAGGATTTCACCTTGTATTCCTTGCCTTTTTGTGGGCAACCCATAGAAGCCGCCATTGGATCGGCATCTGGGCGCTGTGGTTCACCAAGAGGTAGGTGGAGAGCAGCGCGGAGAACAGCCGGAGTGATGATGATGGATTCACCGCGGACATAAGAGGTTATGGAATCGGTGGTGCAGCGAATCCGTTGGTAATACTCAAGAACGTCGTCGATAAGAAGATCGACGGGATTGGAGATCAGGTTGAGTATATACGAGGCTTCAAGGAGAGGGCGAAGCTGGAAAAACCAATCCGGAGGATTAGAAAAAGCATTCCAATCAACCAGATGGCCAGGATTAACGCCGGAAAGAGAGATTCTGGGTGCCATTGCAGATTAAATTTGAAGGACAAGATGAAAGGTGAGGTCTTGGCAGTGGAAGGAGCAACGAGAGGTTTAGGGATTTGAAATGAGCAATACTCGTGCTTCGCAGGAATGATCAGAACATATAAGACCGAGTCCGCAAATGTCCGCGGGCCTAGGAATGTGCGAGTGAGATAGGGACCCGCTTGACAGGCTGATGTCATGAGTCTGGATATCGATGCGCCTCCGAATGAAACATTGTCGTGGACACCGCATGACTAAGTAAGTGTAACAGCTGGTTGCCATCCAGAGAAGTATGTGTGCATCCCGAGATTTGCATTTAATGAATCATCATGATTCCTCCTCAAAAGCACGCGACATATAGGAAGACTTGGATCGTCGCGGTTAGACTGTGTCAGGAGTCCGGAGGAATGAACCGACACTCATCCGGAGTAAATAATAGTCGAGGAAGAGTATCCGGATGAAAAGTAGACCGTGTCCGTAGTAGACAGAGTTCGGCGAGAGAGTGAAGTAGATTCCTTTGCAGTCAATAAGTCGAAGAGAAGAGAAGTACCACAACACTTCAAATCCAAGACTTTGGACTAGATTGATCGATACGGTTGCAAAGAGAATCTGAACCTATAGCTAAACGAAGAAATGAACTGAAAATACAAAAGCTTAACAGGCAAGGATTAGTACGGATTAGGGAAAATAATCAGTGAAAAACGACATAATCCAAACTAATGAGAAACAGAACTTATGCATTACTAAGCATACGAGAGACATATACATACGTGAAAACGATCAATATTACTAAATCAGGGCATATGTCAGATAACAATACACAAGTTCATATAGGTCAACATAGCGAAACCGTCTTGCTGAACAACGTAGCTAAGATTAATTAAAGATCATATGATTTGGCCAATTTAGGATTCATGAGTGAAGAATGGGAAGCGAACACATGTCAAAAGTAAGCAATTGATTATCCGATTAAAATGCATGGTTGAAGAAAGAAAATACATTCAAGCATGCCACTTTTCTGATCCTAAACAGCATGTCCAGTCAGATCCGGAAGTAAAAGTTTAGAGGAGGGAGTATCCGAGACATATTAGGGGTTCATTATTGCTCCCCCGTAGATCATTTAATCCTCTCAATGAAAAGCTCCCCCTCAAATAGACAGCCAGGAAAGAGGTCATGAGACATATACGGGGGGGTATTACTGAATAATATATAAAGCATTTTCTCCCCCGTAGATTTTGCAATCCTCTCGGTTGACATTTCCGGTTTGTAAAATTCAGCACTGTCTATCTTTTTAAGAAACTATACTTCAGAAGCTGACTAGACTGCGATTGAGTGTTCATCCACCAGGCATTCCGAGCTAACCCATTTCATTTCTTCAACTATACATGTTAATAGAGTAATCTAAATGAACATGCTATTGTCATGTGGTGATTAGTGGAAGTTAAGATCATGAAACCCGAGAGAGGTAAATCATATAAACTTTAATCATGTTAGCTTAAACGACTTCAGTCAGGAAACGCAAGCATCCTCCCATATATGAAGTTGATATTAATATCAGAAGCATGAGGCCTTAAACCAGTAAGTATGATTGGCATTAAAGTCAGTATGTATCTTCTACTTATAATAAAAGCACAATGCATGTTCTGATAGTAAATATACTGTTGGGTAAATTAAATGTGAAACTATGCAGAAAAGTCGAGCATACCTAAACGGAAGAGTAGTTCGAGAGAATCTTGCATCAGGTAGGGGCTTTGTAAAAATGTCGGCCATTGATCTTCGGTAGCAACGTGTTCCAGTGAGATGTGACTTTTAAGAACATGATCACGTATGAAGTGATACCTGACTTCAATATGCTTAGTCTTAGGATGCATGACAGGATTGTTGCTGATAGCAATAGCGTAGTGTTGTCGCAGAGAGTGGAATAGATGACATGTTGAAACCGTAGTCGGTAAGTTGACTTTGCATCCAGAGTAGCTATGCGCAGCAACTCCCAACAGACTATATATTCCGTTTCAAGAGGAGAGGTTGATACGGAATTCGCTTCTTATTGAACCATGAAATTAATCTATTTCCAAGAAACCGACATGTACCACTTGTGCTCTTCCGGTCAATGCGACATCCAAGTGAAGTCGGCATCGAGTATCCAGGATAAGGTGAAGTTGGACTCCTTTGGGTACCGAGTCCCAAATTCATCGTTCCCTTGAGATACCTTAATATCCATTTAACATGAAGCATATGTGACTCCTTGGGATTCGCCTGGTATCGTGCACAGATGCAAGTTGCAAACATAATGTCTGGGTGACTTGCTGTAAGATACAGCAAGGATCCGATCATTCCTCTGTAGTCAGTCACATTTACTGATATGCCATCAACATCCGGATATAACTTGGCACTGACAGGCATGGGAGTTTTGACGGGAGATGAACCTTCCATACCAAACTTCTTAATAAGATCGCGAGTGTACTTAGCTTGGTTAATGAAGATTCCTTCCTTTAATTGTTTAACTTCTATTCCAAGGAAGTAGGACAGTTCTCCCATCATGCTCATCTCAAACTTGCCTGTCATCAACTTAGCAAACTCTTTACAAAGCTTCGGATTCGTTGATCCGAAAATGATATCATCCACGTATATTTGTACGATCAGAGTGTGTCCGTTCTCTTTTCGTAGAAATAGGGTGGTGTCTATCTTCCCTTTTTGGAAGTTGTGAGCAAGTAGGAATTCTGACAATGTGTCGTACCAGGCTCTTGGAGCTTCCTTCAAACCATATAAAGCTTTCCGAAGCTTGTAGACAAGATGTCCTGCCTTAGGTTCAATGAAGCCGGGAGGTTGTTCAACGTACACCTCCTCTTGAAGATCTCCATTCAGGAATGCGCTCTTGACGTCCATTTGATAAACTATGAAGTTTTCATATGAAGCATATGCCGAAACATTCGGATTGCCTCAAGTCTTGCTACCAGGAGCAAAGGTCTCATCATAATCTATTCCTTCTTCTTGACGATATCCTTTGGCTACCAGCTGGCTTTGTTCCTGGATTACTATTCCATCCGTATCAAGCTTGTTCCGGAACACCCATTTAACGCCAATGACTTCTCGAGACTTAGGCCTTGGTACTAAGGTCCACACATTATTTCTCTTAAATTGATTCAGCTCTTCTTGCATGGCTTCTATCCAATTCGAATCCCGAAGAGCTTCATCTACCACCTTTGGTTCTATTTGAGATAGAAAACACGAGTAAAGACTCATGTTGGAGGTGGCTACTCTTGTTCTTACACCAACAGTAGGATCACCAATCACTTGATCTGAGGGATGGTTTCGAGTCCATCTGTAATTCTGTGCATGTGATGGATGATCTTGAACAATTTGAAGCTCTTCCAGATTAGGTGGTTCAGTTGTATCCGCCGGTTGAGCTTCATCCGGACTAGATGTTTCCGTATTGAGAGGTACGGATGAACTAGATGGTTCTTCAACACTGTTTCTTTCAGTGTTAACTAGTCCGGACGGACTTGAAGGTGCTCCGGAATTTTGGGTATCCGTAGGAGTATATCCGGAGCTAAATGGTAGTCCGGAGTCCAAGTCATCCGTAGCATCATCCATATAATTTCTTCGTGCTTCGCTGATGCCACGTGGTTGGTCAAGATGTGTAACAGGAACATTCATAAACTTCGAATAATCGACGTTGCTGTCCATGACCTGCACATTAGAACTAGAAGAACCGACTTTTGACTAATCAAGGTTAGTTTCATCAAAGGTCACATGGAAAGATTCTTCAACTTTAAAAAGTTTTCTATTGAAGACCCGATAAGCTTTGCTATGAAGTGAGTACCCGACAAAGATCCCATCATCAGATTTTGGTTCAAATTTATTCCGGGGTTCTTTGCCGTTGTTCAGTATATAGCAAGTACACCCAAAGGCTCTGAAATGTGGAATTGAAGGCTTTCGTCCTCTCCACATCTCATAGGGTGTTTTCATGGTAGATTTATTTATTAGAGTTCTGTTCTGAACATAGCGGGCGGTGGACACAGCTTGACCCATAGGGCGAGAGGAAGCGTTGCCCCGCTAACATAGATCTGCCAGCTTCGACTAAAGTGCGATTCTTGCGCTCGACTACCCCATTTTGTTGAGGAGTTTTGGGCGCAGAGAAGTCATGCTCGTATGCCCTGTTCAGAACAATATGATCTCATTTTCGAAAAATCAAATTTCGTACCATGATCACTCCTGATGCACTTTATGCTCAGTCCTTGTGATTTGCTTATCCAGTTGAAAAGATCTACAAGATGCTCAAAAGTTTGATCCTTTGATTTCAGGAACATCACCCATGGGTATCTGGTGAAATCATCGATAACCACTAGGGTATATCTCGCACCAGCTAGTGACGGAACAGATATAGGGCCACATAGGTCCATATAAAGAAGTTGTAGAGGAGAGTTATTGAATTACCTAATTTGCTCTTAAAGCTATGTTTAGTCTGTTTGCCCAGTTGGCATTCTCGACGAGAGAGTCTCCTGGAGAACTTGAGTTTGGGTATGTCACGCCCCGGATTTCCAACCCGAGGAAACCGGTACGTGACTCCCCTTTTACCCACACGGAGGGCAAAGGGGTAGGATAAACATACACTTACATTTTATTTTGAGACCAAAATCACATAATTATTAAATTAAACCACATGCCTTTATTATGTTTCAAACTTCATTACGAATCTCCCATTGGGGTTACAAGGCCTCAACAAAATTACATAACACAAATTACATAACATAAACAGTAAAGTAAATAAGGTCTTCCACCTTGGTGTTCCCACCTAACGCCCGTAGGTTCCCGTAAAGAAAACAACATGGTAGGAGGGGTGAGCAACCACTGGTAGGGATCATGTCTCCCCAACCCATCCCATGCACCCGATATCTACATGCCTTGTGTACAAGTCTGTGTCGTGATACAATTATTCCACCAGATATAGTTAGGGCATGAGCAACACAATCATACATGGGCTGGTACATAAACACTCCCGGGCTTCCAGACCACCGGGTTCCACAAAAGATCCCGGGCTTCCAGCCACCGGGTTCCACAAAACGTCCCGGGCTTCCAGCCACCGGGTTCCACAAACAGATCCCGGGCTTCCAGCCACCGGGTTCCACAAAACAGTCCCGGGCTTCCAGCCACCGGGTTCCACAAAACGTCCCGGGCTTCCAGCCACCGGGTTCCACAAAACAGTCCCGGGCTTCCACGCCACCGGGTGTAAAGCAAACACGCGCACGCATGGCCATAGGCATAACATCAAACACTTAGTATGTTAGTCACACGGGAATAACATGAACACTTAGCATGCATATATCCACAAGCTCATAAACTCGCCACACAAACATAATCTAACACACTGGACGTGCGTGGCCTCACGGCATTACCTCAAAACATAACATGCAGCCTCAGGCTTTACCTCAAACACATAACGTGCAGCCTCACAGGCATAATGTCAAACACATAACATGCACGCCTCACGGCATAATGTCAAACACATAACATGCACAAACCACCCAACCTCGGAAATCACACCAATAGCCATCGAAGGCCAACATCCATATAGAGATCACACCTATATGGATTACATATGTATATATAAACAGATCTGACCAGAATCTGCCCTAGGACCCTAGGACGAGGAGGGATTAGGAAAAACAGAACCCCTACCTTAAAGCGGCTCTTCCTTGCTCCCGCCAAACGCTGTCCTCCCCACGCAAGATGCTCCAAGAAGCAACCGGTAACTCCCCTTCCCTCTCTCTCTCTAGCTCTCCCTCTCTCTCGGGCAGATGCGCAAAGGAACACAAGAACCCTAAACTCAAACTCAAGCCCTCCTTATATAGACACCATCCACATCAAAACGACGTAGTTTTGATTAAGTAAACCCAGGATCAAAACGACGTAGTTTTGATCACACAAGTTAGCACCTTTCCGCACCCATATAGGCCAAAATACTCGAATTTCAACATGGTCCTTTGGAGAAAGATCATTAGAATGACAAAACCAAGGGAACCATGCAAAAATACACCGCACGCCAATTTGCACGCCAATTCCCCAATTGGCGTGCAGCTCCAAATGCACTCAAACTTCACCACAAGTCTCCTTGCATCTTGTAGAGGCCCGAGGAGCAAAAATATGTTGCACGTGAAATGGGTGAATTCACGTTCAGCTCCAAATGCTCTGAAATTTCCGTGGTAGATGAGGACCTCATTCTAAGAAACTTTTGTTCTTGCACGCCAATTGTTTGAGGCCATCTACTAGGTCAAAAGTGAGCTCCAAGATCAGCCAAAACAGCTTAAAACCCTTTGTAAACGCATAGATCTTCCTAGGGCATAAATGTACGCTATCGCTTGGCACATGCACCTCTCAAAAGTCCCCTCTTGGGCTATCTCTTACCTTAAACTTGTGTACCAACATCCAAGGTGTTTGTGGTTAACTCCTTACAACGGGTAAACACGGGTCATTACATCCCTCTCCCCCTTAAGACTTTTCGTCCTCGAAAAGAAATGACATACAGGAAACACACCAAGCTACCATTTGCCACACGGCAGCTACAACACCCAAATGGGTCATAAGCACATTGTACACAATAGCACATAACATAGTGCCACCACGGTCCATAACCACATGCATCACAATCTATGGAAACACATCCACATGTCACAAATATCCATCCAAGCACAAAGTCGAAAGGAAATACAAATACACCAGCCAACGGCCACCCCGCCACCCTTAAGATTGTTCGTCCTGAACAACGCGGGGGTTGCTCACGACAAGGTTGCGTTTCCATATTTCCTCCATAGGACGTGTCGTCCGCGAAAAGACAATACACTTTCCATAATGCACATGCTGATGCCATCATCCACAACCATTCACATACCCGCGAATGAAGATATACACAATAACACACATGAAGGCACGTACCCACGGACCCAATACAACACGGCATGATAAGGAAACACATATTTAATCTACCAACAACCCTTGTTCTCCTCACCTAACACATGTCACAAGTATTCACGTCACGACGGTGTACGACATATACGCCCACCCTCAACACGTACGTTTAACAAATCACATAAGTCACGGACCAACTCCATCATAAACACCACTACAAGGAACAAGGCATAAACAAAACACTACTACACGTTTAACGTTCCATCCCCGATCGCCAATACCATACAAACGCGGCCGTTGGGAGTTTCCTCACACCCGTCCCACCTTTAGACCTTTCGTCCCCGAAAAGGGAAACCAAATAGTAAACAAGCGATAAGATCAAAGCAACACATAAGGCGGTCATTACCACAAATGTTGGAGATGCCAACTGCGGCACGATGGGACCAACACTCCACAACGTAAAATACCCAACAATTGGGATTTGAAGTCAATGCCCGCGCCCATAGGTAGACCTCACCCTAACAGCAAGCACAATGAGGTCACAATGAAACACAAACAAATAGGATAGCATTATGCAAACCACAATCACATTCCCACCGGGGAGCTCACCTCAGCGGCACCATCATCACTGCGAAAACCACCTCACTCAAGCGAGGAACATTGAAACCCCACCAACGCCAATGGTGACGGAAGGAGTACAAGCCTAGACATAGAAACACGAGAATGGGTGTGCCCTTAACCACTCGGTTGCGGTCAACCTGGCGCCCAACGAAGTCCAAGGATGCACTAAAAACATAAATGAGACACACACACAACCATGGTAAGACCAAAACCCACTATCGGGCTATCACTAATCACCGACTTTGAGAAGCGACCTCCTTGATCACGGCCAAATAGAGATTGCCAAGGTCCCACATTGCCTTCACAGCCGAGGCTTACCGTACGGCCCAAGAGATGATGCCTTACCAAGTCGGCGGACGGACCACACGATAGGAATCCCTTGACGCCGAGTAGCCGTGAACAACATAGTCCTCCCCCACCGAAAACTCTCCTATCGCAACCTGACCACAATGGAATCCTCTATGTCACCACGCACAGTCACAAGAAAATCCCTTTGCCTCCAAGACATACTCCACCTCATGGCCCACCAACTCCATATATCAACTATTACGTTTTATCTCGACACACTAGCAAAACACTCAAATGGACCAAGAAATACTCGGGCTCTAGCCGCGGCTTAATATGGTGACTGCATTCCTCCGGGTAGGCCCAAGAAAAGACATGTAAACTCCTTATTCGGGACATTCACGTAGCTCCCAAACAACCAACACTTTGATGCGCGGACCATCTCACTTGCCGCATCAAAACACACACGAAAGACTTTCAAGAAGAACATATGTAGCATGAGGACCCCATGATACCGCGGGACACAAGTCTCCCCCAAAGGGGTAGCATTAATACCCCTTACAAGCAAAACTCACATCCGACTCCATTTAGTGAATCACAACGCATCAATACTTTCACACTTTAACGTAGCATGCCCTCACATGTGACAAGGAATAACATCAACATTACACATAACACCCCTCTTCATCCCACACCGCACATAATATGCGCTGCATCACCTCTTACTCCTCTGCATATGAATGCCAGAGGCCCACACATAAGAACTTTGCTACTCCTTTAGTACATATGTAACACACACAACAAAACAAAGCAACCACAACACACGAAATAAACTACTGTGTAGAACACATGTAAGAGAGGACATACTAGTCCCCACCTCCTTGCCTCTTTTAAGCCTATTACCCACACGACATGGATTAACGAATGGTCCTACCACCAGGAATACATCCCCAACCCCTCGGAAGATGTCTCCAAATTATGGGGAAAAACCCAAACAAGGCCTGCCCAATCTCACTCGCTTGCCGCTTGACCGATTGGGTTCACTGGGCACGATCCTATAAACTTACTCATAACCTAGTTCAGAACTCATCACTTTTTTATACATACGCAAACCCATTTCACCACATATCCTATGAACATTACCCAAGGTCTTTCACACACCACCAGATGACACGTGGTCAATGTTTGGCCGCCCAAGGATTTGCAGCCATTTCCATAGGACACCCATAAGAATCTTAAAACCACATACCACTCTGCCAATCAATTTAGATTTCAATGACTCAAGGGGTGGGTTATACTAGTGGCAATTTCCTCCCTCAACCTTGACACTTGGAAAGGTTACCAAAAGAACATCCTTCTTAAGTAGCACATCTACAAAAACCTCTACTCACAAGAAAACACATTTATTACTCAAGGTTGCCACAGCGGGGTCACACACTACCCACAAGCCACTAACTCATGCCTAGCCTCCTAGGCTAGCTAGGCCAGAGGTAATCTCACCTACGCTAGAGTATTAGGGGTAACACGTAACATTTATTACTTTCCTCACACACGGGCGCCCAAAATTGACTACTACACAAAGATACGATTAACACTTTAGACCATATTAAAACCACCAACTCTTTCCAACAATTGTTTATAACCATTAGCAATTTATTAGTCTTTTGGTATCATATATATATATTTTTATTTATTTTTACTCATTTTATTCTCTAGTAGGTCCCCAACTACGCCATCCAAAATGGTAACTAAACGACCTTTAAGCCTCACCCAACACAAAACAGTGGCTCAAGAGCCCACCCAGCGAAAATTAATGGCTAAACGCAACAATCAAAGGTTCACCTGGCCTCACCTAATCCAACACGAGACTTAGCCGATCACTATCATTAAAGGAATATCTACCACCACTAAACAGCAATCTTAACACGAGAATCAAAATCGTACCCTTGACTAAGGAAAGTTCGCCATGCTCTCCTCCTAGCCTCACTTGAATTTTGCTTTGTCCCTAGCTCGTTGAGCCGGTCTTCTAGCACCATGACTTGCTTCACCAAAACAGGTCTTCGGAGATGTCTACTTTTCCATAGACGCAACACTAGTACTTCTTCCTGCCATACTCTCTTCCAATGTCCCGGTTGTCCACCGCAAGAACAACCCCTTTGGGAAACCGGTCTCTACCTCTTGAGCCCCTTTCTGCTGATCAGGACAACTATGCTTAATTAATCTTCACCCAAGATCCCCCGATGATGTGGGTTGATAGCTCTCGACGTACCTCGCTCTTAATCGGTTGTCGAATCTCATCCTTAACTCTTAAATTACCAGGCTTAAGATGCCAACCTTGCCATGTTTATATCATTACTTACATCCTGCGGCTCTCCCACTTGCCCAGCTGGGGCCAGGCTTCTTTGCTACCTCAATAGTTGTACCGGTCACAATTTTGAGACATTGGCTCCACGAAAAGGCGCGCTCTAAGTTATCACTCAATGATCTCAACAATGCGAGATCGCTACCGACTAAGCAACTTAAGCTATAACACGCATTATTACCACACAAGTCTATAGGTTCACATTTAACGGACTATACCAATTTTACATTCCATTGCATTGCTCATAACCTCGTTTATTGCACACCATACCAAACAAATCACATGCTCCATCACGAACACCAACATTATTACATGTTTAATTTAATGTCTTTATTTATTTATTTATTTCTTTTATTATTATTATTTTTATTTTTGTTAACGGTTCACAAGCCACAAGTTCCCAAGCACACAGTTTCAATTCCACAATTTCCTTTCCTTGCTTTCATGCTCGAATCATCACAAAATTTGAGTTGCACAATTGAAACTTTATCACGTTAAACCATTTATCCATACAATTACACACACCGCACACATTTCGGTTCTCATTAAACCACATTGCACAAACGGCAATTCCACAAGCACACCTCAAGTTGTCATAAAATCGAGTTAATGAGTTGCACAATTTAAAACATGTTCTTCATATTTTCTCTCACATGCTTTATCTCGATTACCCACACAATCACACAAAGACAACAAATGCAACTAGTGCCCTAATGCCAATGCATGCAAATCCTACCTCAGTCCGGACTACCCCAAGTACACCTTAGAGGCTCAAAGAGGACCGTGTTGATCGGCCGTCCCTCCAGGTTCCCCCAAAGGACTCAAGATAACCAGATCCGCCCATTACCCTAGGCCAACTAGACCATGCTCGATACCATATTGTCACGCCCGGATTTCCAACCCGAGGAAACGGTACGTGACTCCCCTTTTACCCACACGGAGGGCAAAGGGGTAGGATACAACATACACTTCACATTTTATTTTCAGAGACCAAAATCACATAATTATTAAATTAAACCACATGCCTTTATTATGTTTCAAACTTCATTACGAATCTCCCATTTGGGGTTACAAGGCCTCAACAAAATTACATAACACAAATTACATAACATAAACGTAAAGTAAATAAGGTCTTCCACCTTGGTGTTCCCACCTAACGCCCGTAGGTTCCCGTAAAGAAAACAACATGGTAGGAGGGGTGAGCAACCACGCCTCGATAGGGATCATGTCTCCCCAACCCATCCCATGCACGATATCTACATGCCTTGTGTACAAGTGCCGTGTCGTGATACAATTATTCCACCAGATATAGTTACGGGCTATGACGAACACAATCATACATGGGCTGGTACATAAACACCCCCTCCCGGGCTTCCACCCCACCGGGTTCCACAAAACAGTCCCGGGCTTCCCACACCACCGGGTTCCACAAAACAGTCCCGGGCTTCCAGGCCACCGGGTTCCACAAAACGGCCCCGGGCTTCCACAGCCACCGGGTTCCACAAAACAGTCCCGGGCTTCCACAGCCACCGGGTTCCACAAAGCAGTCCCGGGCTTCCAGCCACCGGGTTCCACAAAACGTCCCGGGCTTCCAGGCCACCGGGTGTACAAGCAAACACGCAGACGCATGGCCATAGGCATAACATCAAACACTTAGTATGCTTAGTCACACAGGAATAACATCGAACACTTAGCATGCATATATCCACAAGCTCATAAACTCAGCCACACAAACATAATCTAACACACTTGGACGTGCGTGGCCTCACGGCATTACCTCAAACACATAACATGCACGCCTCACAGGCTTTACCTCAAACACATAACGTGCACGCCTCACAGGCATAATGTCAAACACATAACATGCACCCTCCAGGCATAATGTCAAACACATAACATGCACAAACCACCCAACCTCGGAAATCACACCAATACGCCATGAGGCCAACATCCATATAGAGATCACACCTATATGGATTACATATGTATATATAAACGATCTGACCCGAATCTGCCCTAGGACCCTAGGACGGAGGAGGGATTAGGAAGAACGAACCCCTACCTTAAAGCGCCTCTTCCTTGCTCCCGCGCCAAACGCCGTCCTCCCCACGCAAGATGCTCCGGCAGCAACCGGTAACTCCCCTTCCCTCTCTCTCTCTAGCTCTCCCTCTCTCTCGCAGCAGCAAAAGGAACACAAGAACCCTAAACTCAAACTCAAGCCCTCCTTATATAGACACCATCCACATCAAAACGACGTAGTTTTGATTAAGTAAACCCAGGGATCAAAACGACGTAGTTTTGATCACACAAGTTAGCACCTTTCCGCACCCATATAGGCCAAAATACTGAATTTCAACATGGTCCTTTGGAGAAAGATCATTAGAATGACAAAACCAAGGGAACCATGCAAAAATACACCCGCACGCCAATTTGCACGCCAATTCCCCAATTGGCGTGCAGCTCCAAATGACTCAAACTTACCACAAGTCTCCTTGCATCTTGTAGAGGCCTGAGGAGCAAAAATATGCTTGCACGTGAAATGGGTGAATTCACGTTCAGCTCCAAATGCTCGAAATTTCTGTGGTAGATAGAGGACCTCATTCTAAGAAACTTTTTGTTCTTGCACGCCAATTGTTTGAGGCCATCTACTAGGTCAAAAGTGAGCTCCAAGATCAGCCAAAACGGCTTAAAACCGCTTCAGAACGCATAGATCTTCCTAGGGCATAAATGTACGCTATCGCTTGGCACATGCACCTCTCAAAAGTCCCCTCTTGGGCTCATCTCTTACCTTAAACTTGTGTACCAACATCCAAGGTGTTTGTGGTTAACTCCTTACACACGGGTAAACACGGGTCATTAGGGTAGACCAGGTGACAAGATCAAGTGACGCTAATTTAGACAAAGTCTTGAAGTTTAAATGTGCGCATCGCTTGTGCCATAGACAACTATCTTCATCTGATGCTTTAGTGAGGAAGCATACAGGGTCAGAAGAATTATTTCTTAAGACCACTGAGTATATGTCCTCATCTCTTGATCCGGATAACTTAACATCTCGGGATAAGTTTTCTCTTATTGTACAGGTGTTGGACAAAAAGGAAACAGTAAATCCTTTGTCACATAAATTACTGACACTTAGCAAATTATGCTTTAAACCTTCGACTAGTGCAACTCTAGTGATTGATACACAGCCGTTAGTTAAAGTGCCATACCCGACGATCTTACCTTTCTCGTTGTCACCATATGAAACGGATGGACCTTGTTTATCATTAACTTCTACAAGCAGAGTCTGATCACCCGTCATATGTCCGGAGCATCCGCTATCAAGGATCCACTTGCTTTTATTGATCTTTAACTTCAAGTGATCCGGCAATGCATTCCAGAGATGCTCCTGAAAGACAACAGTTTACACTTTTGGTGCCCAAACTTGTTTCGGGCGGTTAGAGAGAGCAGTAGTATTGTCAACATTTACGGATTTGATTTTGCTAGGACTTTTAGCTCTCCAAGTTGACTTTAGCTTGTTAGTTTCAGCTACCTCTTTTATTTGGGTTTTCTTGGGAGAGATACTCTTTCGAGGTTTAGATTTTGTTTTGCTCGAAGAACCCTTTTTGTTTAACCGATCTTTATTGATATGAAACCGATTACAAAGCCGGTTATCGGATAAACTCCAACATTCATAGTGATAATGACCTATTTCCCTACGGATGGAACAGACACTATAATGTGAAGTACAAAACAGGGGATACGGTCTCTTAGATTTTATAGACTTTTCTACTGTTCCCTGTGGCCTAATCCATTGCGTTTGGGTGATGCGCTCTTGGCCCTAGATGCATCAGCCTTAGCCTTGTCTTTCTTTTTGGGTGCTACAGTTTTGGCTTTAACTGCAGCAGCCTTCCCTTCATCTTTAGTTACGGGTGTTACTGCTTCGGGAAGTGCAGTAACAGCCTCGACTCCACAGTCATAAACTATGGTGCCACCTGAAATGAAACCATCCAACGGTTTAATTGTACTAACAGGATATAACTTGGTTAGTTTAGGAGTGAAATCCGGAGGACACTCAGTAGCTTGAGCTATGGATGTTGATGACTCTGAACCTAGGCCAGGTTTGACTCGGATGTCGTCAGGATCAGTCCTAAAGGTAGAGGCTATTTCCCCGGATTTTAGCCACTTACGATTTATTTCCTTTTCCTGTTCCAGTTCATTTTCGAGTCTTTTTACTATAACTTTTAGGCCTGAGAGATTGGTATTTAACAAATGATTTTCAGCTCTTAGATCATGATACCAAGCTTCTTTTCCTCCCGAAGTCGGTGATGTCCTTTTCGAGTCTATTAATAGTAAATTCAAGACGTTTATTCTGACTTTCCATATCTTTGTACATTTGAGTAATTATTAGTCTCTCATTCTTTTTATGATCACATGCAGTAGTAATAGATTCTAATTTACTCAGGAGCTCAGAGATAGAAGGTACCTCAGTATTTGCCATGAGGCAGACGTTCGGCTTAGTGGTTGGCTCATCATCTGAGGATTCCTCCTCTTCTTCCGAGCCACTCACGTATTTTGTCACGAGCGCCTTCCTCTTGTTCTTGCTGTTGTCTGAGGTGGAGCGACGAGGAGTTACCTTGTCACTTTTCTCGGCCACTTTTGATTTGGACCAACATTCCTTGGCCCAGTGACCGGTTTTCCCACAGTTGAAGCATTCCTGGGAACTGGACTCCGGTCGCTCCTTCCTTTGGAAAGATGATGATGAGCATCTCCTGAACCCTTTTCTGCTTTTCCGTAGGAATCGCTCAAAGGATTTGACAAGAAGTGCTATCTCCTCCTCCTCGTCAGAATCAGAATTCTCGGACACGTCTGTATCATCATTCCTCAGTATGTTTAGACATTCTGTAGCTTTGAGAGCTACCCCCTTTTCTTTCCGAGCTATTTTCTCATCCCGGTCAGAGTACTTAAACCTGACTTTGTGAGTCCGCAGCTCTCCATATAGTTCTTCAAGGGGAACATACTGCCAGTTCTTATCTGATTGCATCCGGAGTTGTTTGGAGTAGTAGCGATCAGGCAAGGAGCGAAAGAACTTGTCATTGATCCGGGATTGAGAATAGTGCTCATTGACGGTCTTGACTCAAGAATGAGCTTGCCGAATCTCCGATAGATGCTTTCGAGTGATTCGCCCGGTTTATGATTGAAACTCTCAAAGTTCTGTCCGAGAGTACGAGATCACGTTCGCATCCGGGACCGACTCCCCTCATAGAGGATTGTCGGTTTGTCCCAAACAGCTTTTGCTATCGTGCAGCCCTGGACGTCCGTGAAAGCCTCGGAATCTAAAGACGATGTAACATAAGCCAGAGCCTTTTCACTAGCGCACTGCCAGGCTCTTTCATTGTTGGTAAGTTCAGCATCTGTCTTTGGCCTCCTAACTCCATGTGCTCCGATAGTCATCGGAATTGGAATCTCCTGATGAAGACATGGCCACATAAGATGATCATGGCATACCATAAACATCTTCATGCGAGCTTTCCACTGGGAGAAAAGCTCAGGTGTGAATTTGGGCGGTTTCGTTAAAGTAAAGCCAAAACTCCGTGGTTGAGAAGCGGCGGCAGCAGCAGGTTGACGTGGGTCGACATTTTCACTACTGCTTCGATTCGGGATGGGCTCTTGTGCACCTCCGGAGTTAAGGCGAGTGTTGAATAGCATACTGCTTTCTTCGGCCATTTCTGAGATTGAAAGAGTGGGATCTCTACTTAGAACAAATAGAACTTGCTCTGATACCACTTGATGGTCCCTTGGAGCCTAGAGGGGGGTGAATAGGCTCTTATCGAAACTCTTTTCTTTCTCTTAAGACACAAACACTTATCTAGTTAAGTGATAGAATCACTGCGGAAGATAACCAGATAGTGGAAGTATTTTGTTTTATTATCACAAGATAAATACAACAAAATAGAAGCAAGACTCTCTTACACTCTGTTTACAAATGAACTCACACACTAGCCAAATTCTATCTCCAAAAATGAAAACGCTTGTGCATACACAGGATTAGTCTTTTCTTGACAAATGCACATACGCTCATGCTTATACAAATGTACAAGTATGAATATTTATACAAAACATTCCTAAGAGACAACCTTGGAACTTGTAGGTCCGGAATGCGTTCAGCACTAACTATCCCTCGGTAATCTCTTTGCCTTGACTGCTGCGGTTTGTGGAGCTCAAGATCTTGGGTTTGAAGAGTATAAGTGCGTTTGTGAGTTCCCAAATACAATTAAGGTTGTGTCCACATATCCGGATGATCCACGTGTAAGATTCTTCAGGTTCTTAATAAATTTGTCTTACATCGGGACGCCACGAGATGATAACTTTAAATGCGGTTGAGTTGAAGCAGTATCTTCTTGGTCCGGTGTAATTTTCCTTACTCCGTAGCTAATGAGGCTCGGAACCTTACTCCGTGTCAGTGATTGCTTACTCCGTATCTATTTGGTACTGGAATCCTTAGTCCGTGTCAACACTTCCTTACTCCGCATGTAGGTTCCTTACTCCGTATGTAAATTCCTTACTCCGTATGTAAGTTCCTTACTCCGGGCGAGTCTTGAAAAGTTGGATGACTTATTCCGTATCAGTGCTTCCTTACTCCGCATGTAAGTTCCTTACTCCGTATGTAAATTCCTTACTCCGGGCGAGTCTAAGGGATCGAAGTGCTTACTCCATACTAGCGCTTCCTTACTCCGTATGAGTAAGTTGTCCGAATTCCTTACTCCGCATCTAATTTCCTTACTCCGTGTCTAATAAAGACTCGGGTCCTTATTCCGCATTTGTACTTCCTTACTCCGCATGTATGGAAGACTCGGATGCCTTACTCCGTGTCTTCTTTTACTTCGTGCGACCTTGTAAACCAAGACTCTTACTTAGTGTCAATTTGACTTAGTCCGCACGAATGTTCCTTGTTCCGTATGTATTGGTGACTTGGTTATTTACCAAGTGTTTGACGACACTCACTCTTGTCCGGATCAGGATTATGTATCCTATCCTTAGCTTTGCTCTCACGAGTGTTTCTTTCGGATTAATAACATATCTTCTGTAACGATCAAAGAAACACAAAAGATCTCAGATCAAATTACATAAGGCTTTATCAGCATTATCCAAATTCTGGGCTTCATCCAACAGCTGCGCCCTAGGTTTCCTTCAAAAACGTGTTGTGTAGCCTCTAACGTGCTGTCCCCTCCTTATATATCTGCTGGATGGGCCTGAATGCTGTATTATAAAGTGTGCCCTAGCCCATTTGTCACAACTTATCAAAACAACGTAGTTTTGATAAGGGACACTTCCAACATTAAAATCTCTCAATCTAAGCACAATATGAACAAGGTCCTTTAGGAAAGAATGATCAGCATAACAAAACGACTGAGTCGGTGAAAAAATATGGCTGCACGTCAATTTGTAAAAGGATAATGATCACACCAAATACAAATAAGTTATGAATCTCAATCTGCCCCAGACTAGGGCTAAGAATCCTAGGTGTATACTTCCTAGAGATAGAAGAATAAGAATAGATTCATAAAATATGTAAAACTCAATCATCCAAACCCAATATCCATAAATTCAGCACAGCAACAAGGGGGCTACATTGCTCCCCTAGATTAAAAGACTACTCACCTATGATTACAAGCAAACACCAACAGCAAAAACTCAACATCTTCTTCTAATCACCCACACAGCAGAGCTTCAATCCAAGTTTCCAAAATCACGGCTGCTCCCTAGGTTTCCTTCAAAAACGTGTTGTGTAGCCTCTAACGTGCTGTCCCCTCCTTATATATCTGCTGGATGGGCCTGAATGCTGTATTATAAAGTGTGCCCTAGCCCATTTGTCACAACTTATCAAAACAACGTAGTTTTGATAAGTGACACTTCCAACATTAAAATCTCTCAATCTAAGCACAATATGAACAAGGTCCTTTAGGAAAGAATGATCAGCATAACAAAACGACTGAATCAGTGCAAAAATATGGCTGCACGTCAATTTGAACGTCATATTCCCAATTGGCGTGCAGCTCCAAATTAAGTGAAATTCTTCCCCAAGCTTCCTTGCATCATGTAGAAGGCTGGTATGCAGTAATATGCTTGCACGCCAATTGGTTCAATTGGCGTTCAAGGCCTTAGGCTCTGAAACTTTTGTGGAAGGTAGAGGACATCATTCTGAGAAACTTTAGTTCCGCACGCCAATTAATTTGAGGCCATCTACTTGGTTAAAATTAATCTCCAAAACCTGAGAAAATAGCCTAAAAGCGCATGTATATATGCAAATAGCATCTTCCTAGGGGTTAGAGCAAATATAAATGAAATATGATACAATAAGGCTCTAATCATGCTCTTAAACACCCCTAAATAGGCAATAGAATAACGACATAAATGCACGTTATCATTAGCCTCTAGACTAGGAGTTGGAAAAAGGAAAGTCCTGGAACATCATCAACGATTGTGGGAGCACACATGCAACTAGGGAGTGTTGATATGTGAGTCTGTGACATGGTCTATAAGCTCACCATTTATCAGCTAAAATTTGAGTGGCTCGAATCACCTTGATAGTAAAGAAAAACATTTTTGTTTACCAGAATAGGAGGAAACAAAAAAAGGAGTGCAACCGGTTAATATTTAATAATGACACCTCATATGGATAAATAATAATAATTACAAATAAGAACAAACAAAGAAAATAATAAATGAATACAAACTCCTATAAAACAAAGAAGGTAGTCATTCTAACCTTAATTTTCTTGAGTAATTCATATGAATCATATCTGATCATCCCAAGCATAACAGTTCCATTGAAGCTTACATCAAACCCATTGCACACTGGCACCTTTAAGAGAAAAAAAAACATATTAAAAAGGCAAGAGCCCATGGAACACACTAAAACATAAACATTTATATAGTCATCCATAACACTGGCATCATCAAAAGGAGAGAGTTATGGCCAGCAGTTGCCATTTATTTTGCCACCATAATCTGCATGGGTCAGATAAAGATGAAAGTGGAAGACATATTTGTCTAAAATGAAAAATAGCAAAAGCAAGCCAGCAACTCTAAGGACATAACAGAATGTTAATCAATCATCAATGAGATGAACTAATCCCGGTGGAATAGTTTTATTGAATTCTGTTACATACAAAAATAGTATTAGTATTCTACTAAATACTAACATAAACAAAAAATTTAGCAGTTAGCAGAAAATAAGAATGATACCAGATTCAATTTCTTCATAGGTTTCAATTTCATCCAATATGCCTCCAAGGTTAATAGAAGTTGATGAAGACTGCAACCAATTTTGTGTACAAATAAGTGCCTCCACCATCTTAGGAGACAAAGAACTCCTAAATGGATCAAGCACATGAGCACCGGTACTAAATGCAGATTCAAAAGCTACTGTAGAAATTGGGACAGACAAGACATCTTTGGCTATTTGAGACCTATGTCTTATTTTGCAATCTACTTACCACCTCTAAATGTTTTTTATACTGAGAAGCAAAACCTTTGGAAGAATCTTCATCCATCTCATCGATCTCAATCTCTATATGTTGGATAGGTTGGCTTGCACTGGATGTTTCAACCACAACACATGCATCTTTCTTACAATAAAATTCATACAAGCGCATCAATTTATTCTTCACCTTCTCTGTTAGCTCTTGGGCCTTGATAGTATCATACAATTTTGTAAAAGAAAACCTGACATACTCCAACTTAAAACGAGGGTCTAAGACAACAGCAATATATAACAAGAAATTGATGTTATCAAGGTTTTCCCAATACTTGCCATATTTGATTTTCATACTATTTACCATATTGCTCAAGTCCATGTCTGCACTTTTTGTCATCGCTTCCAACTTTGCTTGTACTAACACAAGTTCATGAAAAAAGGCATTGGATGTAACAAATAAAGAGCCAGAAAACTTCAAAGTTACATTGTAAAAAAGTCTTAAGAAGCGAATAAAAATTCTTGCTATGTCCCAATCCTCCATTTTTGGTGGCCCAAGTTTTCTCCTCCCTCTTCCCTTCCCTTTTCCAGCCACATTCCCATCTCCATTATCATTTTCAACTTCATCCTCCAAGAAGTACATAATGTATCTTGGATCATCCTCTTCAAGCCTCTCAAATACTTTTTGAAATTTTTGAGCCGTTTCCAACATTGAATAGGTAGAATTCCATCTAGTTGCAACATCAAGGCATACTAAACCTTTACTTGAAATCTTCTAATCTTGTGCACAATCCTTGAATGTTTGAAGCCAAGAGGGTGAGGATCTAACATACTTCACTGCATTATGAATCTTAGCAATTGAGTCATTTTGCTCTTTTAACCCTTCACACACAATAAGATTCACAATGTGTGCACAACACCTCATATGGATAAACTCATGATTTAGAATATTAAAACCCCAATCTTTGGTTCTTCTCTTCAAATATCTAATTGCACCATCATTTGAGGATACATTATCAATAGTGATTGTGAAAATCCTATCAATCCCCCATTCTACTAAATATTTTTCAATGTGCTTTCCAATAGTCTCACCCTTGTGATTGGAAACTTGACAAAAGTTTAGAATTCTTTTGTTCAATTTCCAATCATAGTCAATCCAATGACCTGTAAGACACATATAGTTCAAATTTTGGATTGATGTCCAAGTATCAGTGGTTAAGCAAACACGTTGCTTTCTTAAGACTTTTTTTAATTTTTCCTTCTCTTCATAGAACATTTTTAAACAATCACGAGCCACAGTAGTACGACAAGGGATTAGAAACCTAGGTTCCAAAACATGGCAAAATTTTCTAAAGCCTTCCTTCTCCACATGTTTAAAAGGCAACTCATCAACGATAATCATTTTGGAAAATGCAATCCTGCAATCTTTTTCATTGTAACTCACTACTTTAAGACTATCGTGTGAATATGATTTCCCTTCTCCCTCTTTTTTAACAAAACAGAGAGTTTTTTGTTTTTTATCCACAATCCTCAAAAGAGACTTCTCACATTGGTCCTTAAGATGAATCCATAAATTACTAGTTCCATCTTTGTTTGAACGAGCACCATACTTTGTCCCACAATAGTTACAAATAGCCTTAGAGTTTTCAGCTGATACACTCTCTTTAATAATGAAGTGTTTCCAAACTTCAGATTTTCTTATAGTACTCTTACATGGCACAAGATTAGAAGAAAGACTCTTCATTTTGGAGGGACTTACCAATTTTTCCCTTCCCTTTTCATTATTGGCACCACTTGGATTTCCAACTTGGGTGTCATCCATAACCTATATTAAAGATCACATAATAAAGAAGAAGATTTATGTAGATTAAATATTTAAAACAATGAAAAAAATATTTAAACTCAATAAATGAATTTAATATTTTAACTAGATTTTCAAATATCAAAAATGCTTTCATATTTTATTTCATATTTTCGAAATTCAAATTTCTAGATTTATGCAGACTAATTTTACCAAATTTCAATATATATGTAAAATACACAGCCTAAGGAGGCTTTTATATTCAAACCATGAGCTTTTTCCAGATTATACAAATAACATCACTAAATTCAAATTTGATAGCCAACAGGGCAAAGCATCATCAATGGGGAAAATGCTAAAAAGAAGAGGTATATATGAAATATATACAGACCAAAAAATAATCAAACACTCTGAAATAGAGATCAAAGAAGCTCAACCACAATTTTTAAAAGCTAATCCGAAAGAGAACTAAGCATCCTCAAACGTTTCTATGATGCCGTCATGATTCTTTCATCTCTCTAAAATCATGTGGCTCAGAGCACTGTCCAAGAGCCTCAATATTGAGGGATGTGGTCATGCACATGAAATTTTACCAACTTTCCATATTGTAGGTCAAATTTTAAATAAGGATTTAAACAAGATTTCATACTAGATTTTAGACCAAATCTCTATAAACCACAAATTTCCAACACAAGCATATAAAATTAAAACCATGAGAAATAGGTTAATGCAAATGCTAATTAAAAATTTAAAACAAACATATAAAATTGAAACAAAGTGAGTCTCCCACACAAAAGCATGAACCTGAATTTGGAAGTATTTACCAACTTTTCCTTTCCTTTCTGATTATTGGCGCTACCTCCATGACTTGGATTTCCAACTTGGGTATTCTCCATAACCTAAATAAAATCACATGACGAAGAAGATGATGATTTAGGCACATCGAATAAAACAAAAATTATTTGAAAAATTATTACAGCAAGTTTTTCAAAGAAAAAAACTAAACCAAATTTTCATAAAATCATAGGATGACGAACAAAAGAGAAACCATTAGCAATCTCATGACACACATATACAAATATATAAGAATAAGGGAGCCAGGGAGGAGTGCTCACAAAGTATTGAATCTTGATAGCTCGTGTGTCACCTGGATGGGGGCCGACGAGCTAAGAATAGAGGGTGTGGGGGGAAAGGTCAAAGATGGTGCTTGAGCCGAATTTGTGGATGCTGTAAATGCATTAGCGATTGAGAGTAAGAACAAAGGATCGAAGGAAAGATACTAGAAGATCGAAGGAAGATGCCAAATGATCGAAGATTCGAAGGAAAGACACCAAAGGATCGAAGGAAAGACCTATAGGATCACAGGGTACGCAGCGGCACAACACATCGTGTCGCAATGGGAGAGAGAGAGACACGAATCGACGATAATGTTAGGGTTTATTACTTTATTTTTAATTTTTTATAATGAGGGTGGCGGGTCGGTTAAATGGAGGGTTTGAGTATTCCTCACCCACCAACCGACCCAACCCGTTAAAAAGTAATATTTCGAACCGACCCACTGGTTTATATAATTTTTATTCGCGAATAGCGGGTAGCGTCGGGTAGGGTCGGGCAGGTCGGGCGGGTCGGGCGGGTTGGGCAGGTATATGCACACCCCTACTTTAAACATATTGAATTTCTTCGCATGATCCCAATTGTATTTAAGGCTATGTCCACATCTCCATGTGATCCACATGTAAGATGACTTAGATATTCAACGGGTCTTTCTTACATCAGGACACGAGCTGATAACTTGAATGCGAAGCTGATAAAGTGAAGCAGCGTCTTCTTAATCTATTATAAGGTTCCATACTTCGTGTTAATAAAGCTCAGATCCTTACTCCGTATCAAATTGATACTAGAATCCTTATTCCGTGTCGGCGCTTCCTTACTCCGTATGAACGAAAGGTTCGGAGGGCTTACTCCTCTTGAGTTCCTTACTCCGCATGAGTAAAAAGTCCAGATAGCTTACTCCGTATCAGCACATCCTTACTCTGCTCGAGTAAAAGGTTTGGATTCCTTACTTCGCTTCAATTTTCCTTAGTCCGTGCAAACAAAGAACTTGAGTCCTTATTCCGCACAAGTCCTTCCTTACTCCGCGTGAGTGAGAGACGCAGATTCCTTACTCCGTGTCTTCTTGTCCTTAGTCCGCTTGAGCAGAAGACTTAGGTTTTTATTCCTCAACAGTTGTCTCTTACTCCGGTGCAAGTTGTAGACTAGGATTCTTATTCTGCATCTATTAAACTTAGTTCGTTTGAGTGTAAGACATGGATTCCATAGTCCATATCATTAACTGTTTTGTTCGCACGAATGATCCTTACTCCGCATGAGGAATTGGTTATTTACCAAGTGCTTGATGACACTCACATTGGTCCGGATCAGGATTATGTATCTTGTCCTTAGCTTTGCTCTCACGAGTGAAGATCCAATTTAGAGTTTTGTCTTCTGTAACAACTTAGAATAGACATAGAAGATCTCAAACCAGATTACATAGAGTTTTAACTACATCATCCAAATTATGGGTTTGATCCAACAATCTCCCCCAATATGGATATGCCAAAACCCTTAATACGATGGATTAAGAAGACGTTACTTCAACTTATCATCTTTGCATTCAAGGTCGTCAGATCGCTGTGTCCCAATGTAAGACAAACTCGTTGAAAACCAAAAGCATCTTACACGTGGATCACACGGATATGTAGACATAACTTTAACTACACTTGGGAACTCGCAAAGACACTTATGTTTTACAGACCCAAGATCTTGAGCTCCACATCCGTAGCAATCAAGGCAGAGAGATTTCCGAGGAACAGTCAATCCGTACGTTGCTCAGAAAAACAAGTTCCAAAGATGTTTTTTTAAAGGATGACTATATATATTAACACTTGTATATTTACATATGTGTATGTGCGTACGTGCGAGTGTGTGATAGAGAAATATATAGGCGTATACGTGCGTGTATGTATAAGAGCTTATAGAGATAAAATTGGCTAGTGTGTGAGAAATTGTAAATAGAGTGCTTGAGAGTTTTCATTAGATTGAAAAGCTTCATTAGCTTTGAGCTACTATATTTTGTTGTAATGATCTCTTGATAATAAAATAGAATACTTTCACTATATGGTTATCTTCCACATTGATTATATCTTTTAACTAGATAAGTGTTGTACTAGAAACGAGTGAACAGTTTTCGATTAGAGCCTATTCACCCCCCTCTAGGCTCTCAGGGACCAACAAGTGGTATCAGAGCAGGTTCTACTTGCTCGAAGTAGAGATTCCACTCTTTCTCTCTCTTAACAATGGCTGAAGAAAGCAGCATGCTATTCAATGCTCGCCTTAACTCTGGAGGTACACAAGAGCCCCTCCCCAACCGAAGTAGTAGCAAAAATGTCGATCCGAGCACAAGTGCTCAACCCGCTGCTCCTCAACAACGGAGTTCTGGCTTCACTCTGATGAAACCACCAAAGTTTACACCTGAGCTTTCGTCCTAGTGGAAAGCTCGCATGAGGATGTTCATGATATGTCATGATCATCTCATGTGGCCATGTCTTCATCAGGAGCTACCTCTTCCAATGATAATCGGAGAAAATGGAGTGAGAAGGCCAAAGACTGATGCTGAGCTCACCAACGAGGAAAGAGCCTGGCAGTATGCTAGCGAAAAGGCTCTGGCATACGTAACATCGTCTTTGGACGCTGAAGCTTTCACAGACGTCCAGGGCTGCACGAAAGCGAAAGCTGGCTGGGATAACTGACAATCCTCTATGAGGGAAGTCAATCCCAAATGCAGAACGTTATCTGTGCTCTCAGATAGAATTTTGAGAGCCTCAATCATAAACCTAACGAATCCCTCAAAAGCATCTATCGGAGATTTAGCAAGCTCATTCTTGAGCTGAAAACTGTCAACGAGCACTACACGCAATTCCAAATCAATGACAAGTTTTTTCGTTTATTGCCGGATCGCTACTACTCCGAGCAGCTCCAGATGCAAGCCAACAACAACTGGCAGTACGCTCCCCTTGAAGAACTACGGAGAGCTACGGACTCATGAGGTCAGATTCAATTATACTGATCGAGATGAGAAAATAGCTTGGAAGGAAAAGGGGGTAGCTTTTAAAGCTACGGAATGTCTCAGCATACAGCGGGATGATGATACGGAAGAGTTAGAGAACTCTAACTCGGACATTGAAGAAGAAATAGGTCTTTTGGTCAAATCCTTCGAGCAATTCTTGCGGAAAAATAGAAAAGGATTCAGAAGAACCTCCTCATCATCATCCAGAAGGAAGGAGCGATCGGAGTCTAGTTCCCAAGAATGCTACAACTATAGGAAACCCGGTCACTGGGCCAAAGATTGTAAATCCAAATCAAAGACGGCCAATAAAAGTGACAAGTTTAAACCCCGACGCTCCACCTTAGAAAGCAGCAAGGACAGGAGGAAGGCGTTTGTCACGAAGTACGTCAGTGGCTCGGAAGAAGAGGAAGAATCCTCTGACGATGAGCCAACCGCAAAGCCGAACGTCTGCCTCATGACAAATACTGAGGTACCTTCTATCTCTGAGCTCATGAGTAAATTAGAATCTCTTATTGCTGAATGTGATCATGAAAAGAATGAGAGACTAATAATTACTCAAATGTACAAAGATATGGATGGTCAAGCTAAACGTCTTGAATTTACTGTTGCATGACTTGAAAAAGACATAAATACCAACCTAAATGGAGTAAAGAAGCTTGGTATCACGACCTAAGAGCAGAAAATCATTTGCTAAATACCAACCTAAATGGCCTAACTATTAATCTGAAAAGACTCAAGAATGAACTTAAAAAGGAAATAAATCGTAAGTGGTTAAAATCAGGGGAAATAGCTTCTACGTTTAGGACTGATCTGGACGGCATCCAAGTTAAACCTAGCCTTGGCTCTGAACCATCAACCTCCACACAAGCTACTAAGTGTCCCTCGGATTTCATTCTGAAACTAACCAACCTTTATCCTATTAGTACATCTAAACCGTTGGATGGTTTTATTTCAGGTGGCACCATAGTTTATCACTGTGGAAAAGAGGCTATTACTGCTAATCCCAAAGTAGTAGCACATGTACCTAACAATGAAGGGAAGGCTATTGCAGTTAAAGCCGAAACTGTAGCACCCAGAAAGAAAAGAAAGGCAAAGGCTGACGTATCTAGGGCCAAGAACCCGTCACCCAATCGTAAAGGATTAGGCCATAGGGAACAATGTAGAAAACCTGTATTCCCTGTTTGTGCTCTGCATCATAGTGTCTGTTCCATCTGTAGACAAATAGGTGATTATCACTATGAGTGTTGGAGTCTATCTGATGACTGGCATTGTAATCAAGTTCATATTAATAAAGATCAGTTCATCAAAAAGGGTTTTTCTAGAAAATCTAAATCTAAATCTCAAAGGAGTAACTCTCCCAAGAAAACCCGAATAAAAGAAGCAACTAACACTAACAAAGTAAAGTCAACATAGAAAGCTAAAGTTCCTAACAAAGCAAAATCCGAAACTGTTGACATTGTAGTTGTTTCTCCTAACCGCCCGAAACAAGTTTGGGCACCAAAAGTGTAAATTGTTGTCTTTCATATTTTCCTTATCACATTTAAAACTTTCTCACAATTATCCATGCAATCACACATAAACAACAAATGCAACTAGTGCCCTAATGCCAATGCATGCAAATCCTACGATAGGACTGAACTACCCCAAGTACACCTTAGAGGCTCAAAGAGGACCACGTTGATCAGGCACATTCCTCCAGGCTCCTCCAAAAGACTTAAGATAACCAGATTTGCCCACTACCTTAGGCCAACTAGACCATGCTCTTATTGTCACGCCCTGGATTTTCAACCCGAAGAAACCAGTTCGTGACTCCCCTTTACCCACCCAATGGGCAAGGGGTTGAGGCAAATAGTTCCACACATGACATCACACACATCCACAATAGACAACCACAAGACAGAAACATTTATCTTTATTAATTTCAAACGACAATAAGTGTTTACAAACCAAACATGCCTTTATTATAGTCAAAAACCTTTTACAAACTTTCCCCACTGGGGTTACATCATTTTCCCACTGGGATTACAAAGGTCCCACAAAATATCATCACAAAATAACATTTAAACAAACCAACAAGCAGAACTATCTTCCACCTTGGTGTCCCCACCTAATGCCTATAGGTCCCTGAAAAGAAAACAAAATATAGTAGGAGGGGTGAGCAACCACAGCTCAGTAGGGATCATATCTCGCTAACCCATCCCATGCTCCTAGCATATACATGTGAACGTACACAAGTGCAGTGTTGTGGCAATAGTATATGAACAGGTATGCTCAACATTTAAGAACATGTCAACACAGACAAGTCACAGGGGGAAGTACAATCACAGCCACAGCCACACAAGCTCCACATCCACAGCCACACAAGCTCCACAAACACAGCCACACAAGCTCCACAAACGCAACCATATAGGCTCATATACACAGCCACATAGGCTCCACAACCACACAGGCTCCACAAACAAAGCCACATAGGCCACCATAGATATCATATAAAACATAAATTTTATATCGATGTAACTACCTCGGAAACTCTAAGGTTCCCCTACGCGTTCCTACCGCAGGACTAACTTTAACGATCTCACCACGGAACGAATAGCGCAAACGCCCCAATGGCCCCTAGGGTCCTTTGCCCCGGGAAGGAACCTGAAATCCTCCGACCCGAGACTCAACATTATATCCAAACAACATATGCCATTGAAGGCCAACATCCATATAAGAAGGTCACACCTATATGGATTTACATATATATAATCATAATAACAACCTACAATTCATCTACCACAAAGCCTAACCCCGGAATGGATACCAGAAGAGACAAAACCCCTACCTCAGCATGATTCTCCTTGCTCTTGCTCCCACGCTAGACGTCGTTCACCCACGCGAGTCACCCCAGCAACAACAATTAGGAACTCTCTCTCTTTCCCTTTGCGACGGCTGCGGCAGCTGACAACAAAAACCCTAAACCTAAAACAAAGAGAGCCCCTCCTCCTTATATAGACCTCACTTATCAAAATGACATAGTTTTGATAAATGAATCCCATCATCAAAACGACGTAGTTTTGATAAATGAAGCCTAACATCAAAATGACGTAGTTTTGATAAATGAAACGTGCCACAACCTTCCCGCATCCACATAGGACAAAATACCCATAACTTGAACATGGCCCTTTAGGAAAAGATGATCAGCATAACAAAACAAAGAAGATGGTGCAAAAAACATGGTTGCACGTGACAAAGCCATTGTCACGTGCAAGCTCCAATTGCCCTAGGATTTGGCCACAAGCTTTAGAATTAAGTCTAGAAGGCTCCCATGCAAAAATAGCACTGCACGTGACAAAGCCATTGTCACATGCATTGTCACATGCAACCTTTAAAAGCTCCCTCTTGAGCTCATCTCTTGCCTCATGCTTGCTTATCAATAAACAAGTTGTTCTGGCTAATGTGTGTGGGAATAAAACTCCCAAAAACCCTACAATTGCCACCCAAAAGGCATAACTGTGACTAACTCCTCACATCCCAAAACACGGGTCATTATACTAGATGATATTAAAGATCAAAGAGGAGATCAGAAAACAATGGGATGTTAGTTTTCTCAGTGTTGCTCATTATCCAAAATGGGTGGCGAACATTATGCTAGTACCGAAGAAAGGGGGAAAAATCCATGTATGTGTCGACTACCAAGATCTAAATAAGGCGATCCCAAAAGATAATTTTCCACTCCCACATATTGATACTATGGTAGACAACACAACGAAGCATGCTTTATTTTCATTTATGGATGGATTCTCAGGCTATAACCAAATCCAGATGGCCCCTAAGCACAAGGAGTGGACAACCTTCACAACGTTATGGGGCACTTTCTATTATAATGTGATGCCATTCGAACTCAAAAATGCAGGAGCCACTTTTCAAAGAGCTATGGTGACGTTGTTTCATGATATGATGCATAAGGAGGTGGAAGTGTACATGGATGACATGATAGCCAAATCAGAAAGTACGAAAAGTCATGTTGGGGTACTCCATAAACTTTTCCAAAGGTTGCGAAAGTATCAACTTAAGTTGTGTTGGATCAAGACCAGAATTTGGATAATGCTGATAAAGCCCTATGTAATTTGATTTGAGATCTTTTGTGTTTTGTCTTTAATCATTGCAGAAGATATGTTATTAATCCAGAGATACACTCGTAAGAGCAAAGCTAAGGACAGGATACATAATCCTGATCCGGACGAGAGTGAGTGTCGTCAAACACTTGGTAAATAACCAAGTCCCCCATACATACGGAGTAAGGAAGTACTGATGCGGAATAAGGACCCGAGTCTTTATTCGCACGGAGTAAGGAAACCAGATGCGGAGTAAGAAATCCGGACCACTCACTCATGCGGAGTAAGGATGTGCTAGTACGGAGTAAGCCATCCGATCCTTTAAACTCGCACGGAGTAAGAAACTCATGCGGAGTAAGGATGTGCTAGTACGGAGTAAGCCATCCGATCCTTTAAACTCGCACGGAGTAAGAAACTCGTATGGAGTAAGGAACTTACACGTGGAGTAAGGAAGCGCTGATACGGAATAAGCACTCCGACTTTCTTATTCACACGGAGTAAGGAAGCGCTAACACGGACTAAGGATTCCAGTACCAAATAGATATGGAGTAAGCAACCGCTGACACGGACTAAGGATTTCAGTACCAAATAGATATGGAGTAAGCAACCACTGACACGGAGTAAGGTTCCGAGCTTCATTAGCAACGGAGTAAGGAAAATTATACCGGATCAAGAAGATGCTACTTCAACTTACCGCATTTAAAGTTATCAGCTCGTGGTGTCCCGATGTAAGACAAACTCGTTGAGAACCTGAAGAATCTTACACGTGGATCACCCGGATATGTGGACACAACTTTAATTATACTTGAGAACTCACAAAGGCACTTATACTCTTCAAACCCAAGATCTTGATCTCCACAAACCACAACAGCCAAGGCAGAGAAATTACCGAGGAATAGTTAGTGCTGAACGCATTCCAGAACTACAAGTTCCAAGGTTGTCTCTTAGGAATGTTTGTATAAATATTCATACTTGTACATTTGAAAAGGTGTGCGAGCTAGCATGAATCAACCCTGTGTATGCACAAGAGTTCAAAGACATAATATAGGCTAGTGTGTAAATCCTTTTGTAAACAGAGTGTAAAAGAGTCTTGCTTCTATTTTGTTGTATTTATCTTTTGATAATAAAACAAAATACTTCCACTATCTGGTTATCTTCCGCAGTGATTCTATCACTTAACTAGATAAGTGTTGTGTCATAAGAGAATCAAAAGAGTTTCGATAAGAGCCTATTCACCCCCCTCTAGGCTCCAAGGGACCATCAAGTTGAATTCGGAGAAGTTTACCTTTGATGTTACATCGGGTAAACTATTGGGCTTTATAGTCAGTGAGAATGGGATAAAGATTGACCCTAACAAGATTCGAGCTATCCAGGAGATGTCGTTGCCAACCACTGTTAGGGAAGTCAGAAGTTTCCTGGGGCATTTGAATTACATCGCTAGGTTCATTTCGCAGTTAATGGCCACATGTGAACCGTTATTTAAATCACTACGAAAGGGCAATTCAGAAGTTTGGAATGAAGCATGTCAGGAGGTATTTGACAAAATAAAGCGGTACTTGATAAATCTACCAATCCTGGTTCCATCGGTACCTAACAAGCCACTTATCCTATATTTAACTGTCCAAGGCTCATCGATGGGTTTTGTACTAGGGCAACACAACACTTCAAGAAGGAAAGAACAAGCAATTTATTACCTAAGTAAGAAATTTACCCCTGGCGAAGCAAAGTACGCTCCATTGGAAAAGGCTTGTTGCGCTCTGGTTTGGACCACCTGATGAGTAAAGCAATACACCCTCTATCATACGACGTGGCTAATTGCGAAACATGACCCACTCAAATACTTATTGGAGAAACCATCAATTTCGGGGAGGATTGTCAAGTGGCAATTGTTATTATCTGAATATGATATTGTGTATGTGTAATGACTCGTGTTTTGGGATGAGCGTTTCGGATAAGTTGTTCCGGATGAGTGTTGTTCCAGATGAGATAAGTGAGGTGTCTATATAAGGAGGTTGAGATCTCTTGTTTTTAGGTTTAGGGTTTATTCTGTCAGCTGCCGTAGAGAGAGAGAGAGAGAGAGAGAGAGAGAGAGAGAGAGAGAGAGTACCTTCTCTTAATCATTGTTGTGGTGATTTGCGTGGGTGGATGACATCTAGCGTGGAGCAAGAGCAAGGAGGATCCTTTTGAGTTAGGGATTCTATTCTTCTTAAACCTATTCGAGGGTTAGATCTTGTGGTAGTCGATTTGTGGATAATATATGTTTATATATATATATGTAAATTCATATAGGTGTGATCTCTTATATGAATGTTGGCCTTCAATGGAAAGTTATGTTTGGGTATGATGATGAGTCTAGGGTCTGGCGATTTTAAGGTTCGTTCGTGTGGCAGCGGACCTTGGAGGCCGTTGAGCTGTTTGCACAATTCGTTTAGCGGTTGAGTTCGTTAGGGTTGGTTCCGCAGTAGGGCCTCGTGGGGAAACCTTGGAGTTTTCGGGGGAGTCATGTTTGAGAACATAATAAGTGGATATGATAATAATGGTTTGGGTGATGGTTGTTGAATACATGTGTTATTTGATGTAATGTGAATGTATGCTATTGTGCTGTGTTTGTTAATGTGCTATGTGGGATTGCGGAGCCTGTGTGGCTGTGGTTGTGGTAGCCTGTGTGGCTGTGGTTGTGGAAGCCTGTGTGGCTATGGAAATGGTTATACGTGCCTTCATGGTTTGTTTGTGTGTTGACATATTTATAAATATTGATTATAACCTGTTTATATATTACCGCCACGACACTGCACTTCTGCACGTTGACATGTAGATGCTAGGAGCATGGGATGGGTTGGGGAGACATGATCCCTACTGAGCTATGGTTGCTCACCCCTCTTGCTGTGTTTTGTTTCTTTTCAGGAACCTACAGGCGTTAGCTGGGAACACCAAGGTGGAAGACTGAGTTATCTGCTATGTTTTGTTTTATGTTATTTTGAGGGAATTAATGTAATCCCCAATGGGGGAAACGGTGTAAAAGGTTTTTAAATTAATAAAGTGATGTGGTTTGTCTTATGGACAGCTATTGTGGTTTGAATTTAATAAAGTTATGTGATGTCCTGTGGTATTATTTATCCCAACCCCATGTCCACTGCGTGGGTAAAGGGGAGTCATGAAACGGTTTCCTCGTGTTGGAAATCCGGGGCGTGACAATATGGTATCATAGCATGGTCTAGTTGGCCTAGGGTAGTGGGCGGATCTAGTTATCTTGAGTCCTTTGGAGGAGCCTAGAGGGACATGCCTGATCAACATGGTCCTCTTTGAGCCTCTAAGGTGTACTTGGGGTAGTCCAGTCCTGTGGTAGGATTTGCATTTATTGGCATTAGGGCACTAGTTGCATTTGTTGCTTATGTGTAATTGCATGGATAAATGGTTTGAACGTGATAAAGTGTTAATTGTGTAACTCTGATTTTTGTGATAACTTGAGCATGACTACAAGAAAATGTACCTGTGTTATTGAGCTATGTGCTTGTGGGATTGCTGCTTGTGCAATGTATTTAATGTGAACTGAAATGTGTGCAATGTGTATCATACAATGTGATAATTGAATTGAGAAATGGGGTAAAGGTAGTGACATGCGATAGATTTTGAATGCGTTTTGACAATTGTGTTCCTTACTTCATGTGGTAAGAATGCCACCGAGGAGAGCGACGCGTGCGTCCGGTGTAGTGGCTGATGAGTCATCTGCCCATTAGGGTCTAGGTGCGAGGCAGCCCCCGCAGGAGGAAATGCGTTGTTGTTGGCACAGCTGCGAGAGGGCATCCGATAGGAAGTCCAAGAGCTGAGGGAGGGTATCCGACAAGAGGTTCGGGAGGAAGTGTGCCTTGAGATGGCAGCACAGCCGATGGTGCCACCACCACCACCACCACTAGTGGGGGAGTTACCTCGTGAGCGTGAGAGTTCGCTGGGTGGCGTACCAATTCATCGTGTAGAGGATGACAAGGTGACGACGTTCCGTAAGGACAACTGCCGAGATTTAAGGGAGAAGTGGGGTATTATCGGCGCTTTGTGGAGGGGTTCTCCCGTTTAGTGGCACCCATAACGGCTTTGACCTAGAATGGGGTTAAATTTGAGTGGACTGACAAGTGTCAGCAGTCTTTTGAGACCTTGAAGGCCCGGTTGACCACCGCACCAGTGTTGAGGCTACCACGAGAAGGGGTGTCTTATGAGGTGTATTGTGATGCTTCCAGAGTGGGTTTGGGATGTGTACTGATGCAGGAGCACAATGTGATTGCATATGGTTCGAGGTAGTTGAAACCTCATGAGTTGAACTATCCCACGTATGATTTGGAATTGGCGGCAGTGATCTTTTCCTTAAAGAGTTGGCAGCATTATCTTCTAGGGAATAGGTTCGTAGTATATACAGACCATCGGAGTCTTCATTATATCTTTACCCGGAAGGATTTGAACTTGAGGCAGCATCGGTGGATAGAGTATCTGCAAATGTTTGATTTTACCCTTGCGTATACCCCTGGTAAAGGGAATCTTATGGCAGATGCCCTGAGTAGGAAGGGCAAGGCCGAGGTGGCCATGAGGGAATGGAAATTGATAGAGCATGTTGGAAATATAGGATTTGATGAAGCTGCCAACATATACTCTAAGTCTGGAGACTCAAAGACATGAAAATTTGGATAAGCAAAATGAAACACATATAGTTAGGATAGTTAGGTTCAACACTTAACTCATATCATAAACACAAGCCTGACACAAATGCCCATCTACTAAATAAATTTTCAAGGCACTAGATAATGAATTTTAATGAAATGTCAGTTTACATCAAATATGGGGAGATTGTTAGTTAAGGACATGATTTGTTGAAGCTACCATGAATATACCTAAGTCTGGAGACTTGTAGATCCAAAGGTCTATAGGGTGATAGAGTCGAAGCCTTGAAACAAACGAACGGACACCGTGCACTTACAAGTCAACAGACCTGAAGACTTGAAGACTTCAAGGGTCAGAGATATCTGAGAAGTGGAAGCTGTCAATACATAAGATGAAAATCAAGACTCGAAGAATCGAAGGTGGAAGAGTTGAAGGCTTATAACCAAACATAACAATTTGATAATCATAGTCGAAGATCAAAGACTCATAAAGTTGAAGACTCAGCTCACAGCACACTCTAATGGTTAAGTCAAAAACTCAGCAAGCATTCGTAGACCTGAAGACTCAAAGGGTCAAAGAATGAAATCCTTAACCATACCATAAACGAGCTAACTATTACTCGAAGACTCGAAGAATCAAAGGGTCAAAGACCCGTAGCATTAGAGACAAAAGCTCACGAGATTTAATGAAGATTAAGCACATGCTCCACGAAGACTCGAAGAACTAAAGACTCGAGAGTCGAAGAGTGTGTGTTACACTTTAACCCAGTCAAGTATGAGCTATGGCATAGTCCCAAAGACTTAAAGAACCAAAGAGTTGAAGACTCACGGGAACATGTGTTGTCAAAGTTCAGTAAGCTCCGACCCAGATCTTCAAAGCATGGAAACTACGAAGGAATGTAATAATCAATGGCAATTACATTATCAAGCCCTAATGCTTCAAGGCAATGCTAAGAATATTCAACACAACTAACCACCTAACTCCTTCAAAGGTGATCTTCAAGTCATCGACCTTCGAGGCAACCAAACTCAAATAAACAATGTATTCTGTTGTCATCTTTGAGTTAGACCACAGTTTCGAGCTAAACACACTAAAAGCCGATAGAGTAAAGAATTAGTGAAATTATAAGCTAGGGCTTGTGTGCCTTGGCCACGTTGTTCTCACAAGTCAAGCCCATTTATTACTGTAATAAATGTTGCATTAATAACTGCCAACTACCAACAACGGATGAACGGTATAGATAAAAAAATTTGGTATGGACATACGATATGCAGTATGAGCAATAGATCTGCAAGATATGTCCAGATCTATACATTTCCTGTACTTTCAGGCAAATTAATGGTGGGAAGTCAGATTGTTGGGGATAGGAATACTTGTGCACATGCACTAAGTATTAAATTAATATCTTTCATGGAAAGCGATGTGCGAAACTCCAAAGAATACTAATAAACAAGGCTCATGCATTGGAAAAATAACTTTTGAGACTTGTAATCAAGAGTTCCAATGAAAGAGCTAAGTGAAGCAGAGAGAAAATACTTTCCAAGTAGTGTGTGCGTGTGAGACCAATATCAAAGATTGTTCTTTGAAGATTCCTCTTTCAATTCTTGTGTTTGAAAGATCCAGTACAAGCCTCTAATCAGGCTCTACGTTGATTAGCCACAATCATTGAGGAGCATGAAGAATATTCCACAAAATGTTCTCTCTCTCTCAAACAGTTTGTCTTATAGTCCTTTCGCCCATGCATTAACTTCATGGTTTACTATAAGAATATTCTTCTCTTCATTTGAGTTCTTAAATGTCTAGTTCGTTGAAACAACTCAGATTTGTCTATTAGTTTATTATTACTCCTATATTCCCTTGTTCGCTTCTCATTTATTCCAAAATCATTCTCATACACTATCTATATCTTTCCTTGACCTTCTTAAACGGTTAACAAGACAAGCTTCTGCGAAAATAGTTTATTTGCCCCCCCCCCCCTCTAGACTCACTTTGGGGACCTACACAATTGAACACTCAAATGTAAGGTCAACCAACAAACCCCAAGAAAGTCAACAATCAGGCCACTCAGGATCCCGACCCGAAATTGAGTCCAAGTACTATCAAAATGCTCACATCAACGGCCACAATGCCATCTTGATGTTTTCAGCTTCATAGAAAGGCTATCTCTCAACCTTACCCAACTTTACACATCTCATGCTCCTAACTTCTACATGATAGTGTTAATAAGTGAGTGTCGTGGCAATGTATAAATAGTCCATAATTAGCATTTCAATCACATAAGGTACTTATAACGCAAACGAAACATAAAAAAAAGCTCATAGGAACCTCAACCTCAGCCATACAAGCTACCATAACCTTAGCCACACAACCTCCACATCACAATGTCATATAGTATAGTTTAGAACACGATATTACAAATAAACAAATACATCCATATAGTGAGAGCACCCACAAGGCATGCATTACCATATAATACACAGTTTAGGATAATTTGCCTCATCAATAGTAACACATATATTCAACACATTGTTGGACCCTATTTTGTTTGGGCTGGACACATTTCATCAAATTCAATTTCCTTCCATGCCACCCCAATTTGTGAAAATTTTGCAGGGCGACAGAGTGGTGACCACCAAGCCGTAAATGTCTGATTTTAAAACATTATTCAAAAAGGTCTCCAAATGCAAAAGAGCCAGTCCTGGGCGATAGAAAATCAAATTCGAGAATCAATGCCATCAACGGCGCTCAATTCTGAGGTCAAATGAAGAAGATATGGTCGAAATGGCGTTCGGGTCGCAAACGCTGGTCAAACCGGTAATTAACTTTCCAAATCGGATCAGGTCACAAACCTTATTTTCCTATCCTACTCGTCGTTCTGAGAATTTTGACATATATATTGTATATATTTGCTCCCTGGGCCTTTTTCATTAAAAGTAAAAATAAAATCATTTTTTCGGTAATAAATAATATCGATACAGGCTTGCCATAAAAACGGGATCGTTTTCAAATAAAATTGACACAGGGTCGTTCGTCATGATGCCCCGAGTCCAAAAACAATTTTTTTCAAGATGTTTTGAAGTTCGGGTCGTCCTACCGATCCCAAAAACCAAAAGACATCAGTTAAAAGCCCAAAAAAAACAATTTTTTTCTTTCTTTTCTCGCCCACTCCAAGCCATGTGTCAACCCCTAATTGGTGGAAATTAAATAAAACAAAACAAAAATACAAAAACCAAAATACAAAAAATAAAAGAAATAATTACAGCCACACAATCTCACTTGTTCTTATCTTCACCACCACTCGCGCTGTCATCTTCCACCCTCTCTCTCCCACCAGCTCGTCGTCTTCCCTGAATCCACGCAACAGACGCCGGTGCACCGGAGGACCACATCCCCGCCAGCCGATCACCACGACGACGCCAGCTCGCTCGGTCATCCCAACCTTCAAGCCTCAACCATGGTTCAACCCCGATCACCTCCCCTCTCTCAAAGCCAAACCCACACCGTTAAGCCACGACCAAGTCTGCGCCGTTCTCCAACCCCCAGCGCAAACCCTAACCCCTCTAGCCTATATAAACCCAGTCGTCCTCTCTCTCTCTAGTTCATACAGCCCCGAAAATCTTTTCTCCTTGGCCAAAAAAAAAACACCCCAAACCCATCACCGCTCTCTTCTCGATGATCCATCTCGTGGGAAAAAAAACAGCACCAAATCCGATCATCACCTCTCGGCTAACCTTCTTCTCTCCACAAAAATCATCTCTCTCTTCTTCGCTGGGAAGAACTATAGGGCTCTCTCTCCTCCTTCTCCAAGGAAATCCAAAAAAACTATCACCCATTATGTCCCCTCCTTGGCCCCGAAAAAAAACCAGAAGCCAGAAATCGATTGGCCCTCTCCCCCTCAGTTCGGCTCCTTTGCTCAAAACCAGAAGCCAGAAATCGATTGGCCCTCTCAAACTCTCTATATTCTCTTATGACACAAACACTTATCTAGTTAAGTGATAGAATCACCGTGGAAGATAACCAGATAGTGGAAGTATTTTGTTTTATTGTCAAAAGATAAATACAACAAAATAGAAGCAAGACTCTTTTACACTCTGTTTACAAAAGGATTCACACTCTAGCCTATATTATCTCTTTGAACTCTTGTGCATACACAGTATAGATTCAGGCTTATTCGCACTACCCTTTACATATACAAGTATAAATATTTATACAAAAACATTCCTAAAAGACAACCTTGGAACTTGTAGTTCCGGAATGCGTTCAGCACTAACTATTCCTCGGTAGTCTCTCTGCCTTGACTGCTGTGGTTTGTGGAGCTCAAGATCTTGGGTTTGAAGAGTATAAGTGCCTTTGTGAGTTCCCAAATATAATTAAAGTTGTGTCCACATATCCGGGTGATCCACATGTAAGATTCTTCAGGTTCTCAACAAGTTTGTCTTACATCGGGACACCACAAGCTGATAATCTTAAATGCGGTTAAGTTGAAGCAGCATCTTCTTGGTCCGGTGTAATTTTCCTTACTCCGTAGCTAATGAAGCTCAGAACCTTACTCCGTGTCAGTGGTTGCTTACTCCGTATCTATTTGGTACTGGAATCCTTAGTCCGTGTGTCACGCCCCGAATTTCCAACCCGAGGAAACAGGTACGTGACTCCCCATTCACCCACACGGAGGGCAACGGGGTTGGATCACTGTATGCCACACAAGCAAAACTAACAATTACAATAAATCAAACAAGCTACATCTTTATTTAATATCAAATACCAAAGGTTCACAAACCAACCAGGTTCCTTACTACAATTCAATCCCTTAGTACATTTCCCCCCTTGGGGTTACATAAATTATAAAATTACATTTACTGAAGTGAACAATAAAACGAAGATGGTCTTCCACCTTGGTGTATCCACCTAATGCCTGTAAGTCCCTAGAAAACAAGCAAACACAGTAGGAGGGGTGAGCAACCACAGCTCAGTAGGGATCAAGTCTCCCCAACCCTTCCCATGTTCCTAGCGGCTACATGCATGTGCACAGGTGTAGTGACGTGGCAGTATTAGAAAAAGAATAAAACATTCCACACAAGCGGGCGTAACCCCAGCCCCAGTCACACTGGCTAACAAACATCTCAAGCAAGTAATTTAACCGCCTCTTCAGGCCACTGATTTAACCGCCTCTCAGGCAAAGTAGTTTAACCGCTTCTTCAGGCCACTAGTTTAACCGCCTCCCAGGCAAAGTAATTTAACCGCCTCTTCAGGCCAGATACCACAGTCATGCACACAACATACACCACGGTCACTCAAGCATAAAACCAAACACTTGGTGTGCACCCATTCACAAGTGCACAAATCTAGCCGTTCAGGCAATAGAACAAACACCCAGCATGCATACATACACCAAAATCACAAGTCCAGCCACACAGGCATATTATCAAACATGTAATAGGCATATACACACAGCTATATTCACACAGGCATTTCATCGAACATATAACATGCACTGACCACCCAACAACAGAATCACACCAAAATGCCATTGAAGGCCAATATCCATATAGGATATCACACCTATATGGATTATATATATATATATATATATATATATATATATATATAAACAGATATAATCCATAGACTACCCTAGAACCCTAGAACAAAGGAGGATTTAGGAAGAACAGAACCCCTACCTTGTATGTTCTCCTGCTCCCGCTTCCACGCAAGACTCCGACCACCCACGCAAGACGCTTCGGCAGCCACCAGAAGCTCTCCTTCCCTCTCTCTCTCTCTCTCTCTCTCTCTCTCTCTCTCTGCAATAGCTGGTGGAGCAACAAACTCTAAACCTAAAACAGAGGGGCTTCTCTTCCTTATATAGACAACACAACATCAAAACGACGTAGTTTTGATTAAGTGAATCCCAGCATCAAAACGACGTAGTTTTGATGGAACAAGCTATGACCTTCCCACATCCATACACCCCAAAATATTCACAATTCCAACATGGTCCTTTGGGAAAAGATGATTAGAATGACAAAACCAAGGTAACCATGCAAAAACATGCCTGCACACCAATTTGAACGCCAATTCCCCAATTGGCGTGCACTTCCAAATGCACTCAAACTTCACCCCAAGCCTCCTTGCATCTTGTAGAGGTCTGAGAAGCAAAAATGTGCTTGCACGTGAAAAGGGTGAATTCACGTGCAGCTCCAAATGCTCTGAAATTTCTGTGGTAGATAGAGGACCTCATTCTAAGCAACTTTTGTTCTTGCACGCCAATTGTTTGAGGCCATCTACTATATCAAAAGTGAGCTTCATAATCTGTCAAAACAACTTAAAACCGCATGTATATGCATAGCATCTTCCTAGGGCATAAATGTACGTTATCACTTGTCACATGCACCTCCCAAAAGTCCCCTCTTGGGCTCATCTCTTACCTCAAACTTGTGCACCAACATCCAAGGTGTTTTAGCTAAAGTGTGTGGGAAGGAAACTCCCTAAAACCCAACAATTTCCACTCACAAGGCATCTGTGGTTAACTTCGTACATACCACAAACACGGGTCATTACACCGTGTCAGCGCTTCCTTACTCCGTGTGAATGAGAAGGTCGGAGTGCTTATTCCGTATCAGTGCTTCCTTATTCCGTATGTAAGTTCCTTACTCCGTATGTAAGTTCCTTACTCCATATGTAAGTTCCTTACTCCGTATGTAAGTTTCTTACTCCGTGCGAGTCTAAAGGATCGGATGGCTTACTCCGTACTAGCACATCCTTACTCCGCATGAGTGAGTGGTCCGGATTCCTTACTCCGCATCTAAGTTCCTTACTCCGTGCAAATAAGGACTCGAGTCCTTATTCCACATCAGTACTTTCTTACTCCGTATGTATGGAAGACTCGGATGCCTTACTCCGTGTCTTCTTTACTGCCACGCCCCGGATTTCCAACCCGGGAAAACCGGTACATGACTCCCCGTTCACCCACACGGAGGGTAAAGGGGTTGGATTACTGGATGCCACACGAGCAAAACTAACAATTACAATAAACAAACAAGCCACATCTTTATTTACTTTCAAACATCAAAGGGGTCACAAACCAACCATGTTCCATACTATAGTTCAATCCCTTATTACATTTCCCCCCTTGGGGTTACATAAATTATAAAATTACATTACTGAACTGAACAATAAAACGAAGATGGTCTTCCACCTTGGTGTATCCACCTAACGCCTGTAAGTCCCTAGAAAACAAGCAAACACAGTAGGAGGGGTGAGCAACCACAGCTCAGTAGGGATCAAGTCTCCCCAACCCTTCCCATGTTCCTAGCGGCTACATGCATGTGCACAGGTGTAGTGACGTGGCAGTATTAGGAAAAAGAAAATAAAACATTCCACACAAGCCGGCGTAACCCCAGCCCCCATCCACACTGTCTAACAAACCACATCTCAAGCAAGTAATTTAACCGCCTCTTCAGGCCCCTGATTTAACCGCCTCTCAGGCAAAGTAGTTTAACCGCCTCTTCAGGCCACTAGTTTAACCGCCTCCCAGGCAAAGTAATTTAACCGCCTCTTCAGGCCAGATACCACAGTCATGCACACAACACACACTACGGTCACTTAAGCATAAAACCAAACACTTAGTGTGCACCCATTCACAAGTGCACAAACCCAGCCATTCAGGCAATAAAACAAACACCCAGCATGCATACATACACCAAATCACAAGTCCAGCCACACAGGCATATTACCAAACATGTAATAGGCATATACACACAGCTATATTCACACAGGCATTTCATCGAACATATAGCATGCAACAACAGAATCACACCAAAATGCCATTGAAGGCTAACATCCATATAGGAGATCACACCTATATGGATTACATATATATATATATATAAACAGATATAATCCATAGACTACCCTAGAACCCTAGAACAGAGGAGGATTTAGGAAGAACAGAACCCCTACCTTGTATGTTCTCCTGCTCCCGCTTCTATGCAAGACTTCGACCACCCACGCAAGACGCTCCGGCAGCCACCAGAAGCTCTCCTTCTCTCTCTCTCTCTCTCTCTCTCTCTCTCTCTCTCTCTCTCTGCGACGGCTGGTGGAGCAACAAACCCTAAACCTAAAACAGAGGGGCTTCTCCTCCTTATATAGACAACACAACATCAAAACGACGTAGTTTTGATTAAGTGAATCCCAGCATCAAAACGACGTAGTTTTGATTGAACAAGTTATGACCTTCCCACATCCATACACACCGAAATGTTGACAATTCCAACATGGTCCTTTGGGAAAAGATGATTAGAATGACAAAACCAAGGTAATCATGCAAAAACATGCCTACACGCCAATTTGAACGCCAATTCCCCAATTGGCGTGCAGCTCTAAATGCACTCAAACTTCACCCCAAGCCTCTTTGCATCTTGTAGAGGTCTGAGAAGCAAAAATATGCTTGCACGTGAAATGGGTGAATTCACGTGCAGCTCCAAATGCTATGAAATATCTGTGGTAGATAGAGGACCTCATTCTAAGCAACTTTTGTTCTTGCACGCCAATTGTTTGAGGCCATCTACTATACCAAAAGTGAGCTCTAAAATTTGCCAAAACAGCTTAAAACCGCATGTATATGCATAGCATCTTCCTAGGGCATAAATGTACGTTATCACTTGTCACATGCACCTCCCAAAAGTCCCCTCTTGGGCTCATCTCTTACCTCAAACTTGTGCACCAACATCCAAGGTGTTTGTGGTTAACTTCTTACACACGGGTCATTACATTTACTTTAGTTCACTTGAGTGAAAGACTTAACTTTTAGCTCCGTGTCGACTCTTTTACTTCGTGCGACCTTGTAGACCAAGATTCTTACTCCGCATCAGTTTGACTTAGTCCGTTTCAGATATTAAGAGCAGATTCTGTAATCCGTAGCTTTTAAGTTCTTTGTCCGCACGAATGTTCCTTATTCCGTATGTATTGGTGACTTGGTTATTTACCAAGTGTTTGACGACACTCACTCTTGTCCGGATCAGGATTATGTATCCTATCCTTAGCTTTGCTCTCATGAGTGTATCTCCGGATTAATAACATATCTTCTGCAATGATCAAAGAAACACAAAAGATCTCAAATCAAATTACATAGGGCTTTATCAGCATGATCCAAATTCTGGGCTTGATCCAACAGTTCTGTATTCATTGTAATATGTAAACCAAATCATATAGTGAAAAAAAAGAAAAAAAAGAGAGAAAAAAGGATAAAAAAAGAGAGAAAAAGAAAAAAAGTGAGTTTTTTTTATTTTGTGAATGACAACGTCACACACTACACCTATGAGTTTATTTTTATTTATTTATTTATTTTAAAAATTATTTTAAAAAATTATTTTTCAAACAAACAAAAACAAAAAAAATATTTTCAAAATAAACAAAAAAAAATTCCCAACCAAAAAAATGTTTTCCAAACAAAAAAAATTCCAAACAAACAAAAAAGTATTTTCCAAAAAAAAAAAAACAAACAAAACAAAACAAAAAAATGTGTTTTACATATTGAAAAAAAAAATCTTGTCTTTTCCAATAATTGAGCTTTTCAAAAACTTAAGTTCTTTTTTTGTACTTGGGCTTTTAATGCTTGGGTCTATCCTTTTCCCTTGTCACTTTTACTTATTAGTTTTTTCTCAACATCATTGTGCATATTCGATTTCAAAAAAACTGTTAATGTAGGACTTAGACATAATATTATTCACCTGCCTTTAGACTTTTAGATAATTTAGATTGTATTTGAAAAAAGCCAAAAAACAATTGAATGTCGGGGCTTAGAATTAATTGAATGTACCTTTTAAATTCAACATATAATTCAAAAAATAAAAAAAAATTAAATTGCTAGGATTCTCTTTAGATGCTTAAGACAAATTGAACTTAATTTCTACTTCAACAAATAATTTAGAAAAATAAAAAAGGGTAGAACTTTAGACCTTGAGAAATTCAACATCACTTTCAGACTAGTTAAATCTAAGTAATTGTTAAAACAAGTTAGAAACCTTCAACTCTTAAGATAGGTACTGAAAAGGCATCGTGGGGGTGTTAGCCCTTTTATACGTAATCAACTCCCGAGCCCATCCATAGCGGCATAGATAATTTCCTTTTAGGTGACCGATCGCACCCCAAAAACAATTGGTGGCGACTTCATTTTTTTCATCACCATTCAGATGAAGGTTGGGGGAACCGCACCCCAAAAGCGATTTCCCCCCCAGACGGAATCTGGTGATGACAGCTGGCGACTCCGCTGGGGATGTTAGAGAGTTAGGCCTAGGATTAAGATTAGGAGGTTTTTTGTTTTAAATTGTTTTTATTCTTTAATTCTTTGTTCTTTATTTAATCGATTCATTTACTGCGATTAATTGCCGTTGCATGATAGTTTTGATTTACGCACTTTGATACCATGATAATCGTGTTTTACAGTTTTTTCTAAATCGTTGCATTCATACATAAACCCTATACCCGGGTTTCTATCATAGTCTAGGTTAGCGAAGTTTATTAGGGTGCCCTACGCATAGATCATTATCCACAAAGGGACCCCGGACTCCTCACTCAAGCTTGAGGTCCTTTTAAGGCCCCCCTCTGGTAAATCCCAAGGTGTACAGAGCCCTCTAGAGAGGAAGCTTGGGGACCAACGAATAAGATAGGATGAGAAATCATGGCCCATTAGGGGCACACCGACCCACATGTTGTTTGCCCATTTTAGCCTTCCTTTTGAAGGATAGGTTCATCCACATCAAATTATGTTGTTTTGTTACTTTCTTTTTTTTGTATACTATCATTTATGCTGTCTTTTTACTAAATTTGTTTTATACATTTGTTTTCACTAACCTTGTTTTTATGTGAATTGTATCATTATTATTGTTTTTAAAACCATGTCTTATTCTTCACATTAATCATACACTCTAGGACACATAACCTTAACATGCATCATCAGTCCACCTAAGATTTGTGTTCCATTTTCTTTCCTCATGTATTCTTTCGGTCATATAGACCACCTCAACACTATAGGGTTAGGTGTCCATTCAGGAATCCACCATTCAATTTAGGTGTAGCTAACATTAGTTCTCATTAGTCTATGGGTGCCCATGTCGGGTTACTCAGATATATCTTCATTTATGCTTTAGACATATATACATTATCATTCATGTAATATCAACACTTAGGATTCATGTCATGTTTTCATCAAATCATGTAGATCCATGCATGCATGCATGTATGCATGCCAAAAACAAAAAAACAAAACAAAATAGAAAATCCAAAAAGAACCAACAAATCATGTCATGTAGATCCATGTATGCATGCATATAAAAAATAAGAAAAACAACAAAAAAACAAAAAAAAAAACAAAGCAAAAACAAACAAAGCAAGAAAAACACAAAAAAGAAGAAAAAAGAAAACCCAAAGAAAAAAACAAAAAGACATCATCATGTAGTTTCATGCATACATTCATATCAAAATAGTCAAATAAAAATAAAATGGGGAGCTTATCATTTTGTTGATTCATCAGAACCAATTGGACGTGAGCAGCAATCTTGGTCCATGGCAGAGAACTCAAAGGCAAGACTGGTCAGTTTGGAACAGACCCATTAAGAAGTGTATAGAAACCTTCGAGATTTGCAAGAGCAAATGAATCGTCTGATGGAAGGGACGACAATATTAGACGGAAACCTGAGAGAAGGGATCACAAATCAACAATAAGGTCAAGAAGCATTGCAACCACCGAATCTCACACAAATAGAGGCACAAGTTCATGACCCTACTCCTGCACATTAAAGTATCCCACCGATTGTGGGGCATGAGGCAGATATACCGATGTCCCCTGCACCTAAAGAAGATAGAGAATCGCCTACGATAGCACGACTTAAGGAAAGATTGAAAGCAGTTGAGAAGAATGAGGCTTATGGCTTGATCAGTCCAGATGAATTGTGCCTGGTTTCTAGTATAGTCTTCCTTCCACAATTCAAGATGCCCGAATTCGAAAAATTTAGCGGCACCCAATGTCCAAAATTCCATCTCACAATGTACTGCGGGAAAATGGAAGCTTATGTGCACAATGATGGACTTCTGACGCATTGCTTTCAAGAGAGTCTAACTGGAGGACCACTTCAATGGTATTTGTAGTGCCAGAAAAGTCACATCAATACATGGCAAGATCTAGCAACTACTTTCCTGAACCAGTACAAGCATATTGCAGAGTTGGCTCTTGATAGGCTAACATTATAGGAATTAGAACAGGAGTCAACTGAAAGCTTCAGAGATTATGCTAAGTGCTAGAGAGAGGTTACAATGGAGGTCCAACTGCCATTAACTGAGAAAGAACTCATGGCCATTTTCCTCAATACCCTTCGAGGAGTCTACTATAAAAAAATGGTAGGGAATGTCACTAACAATTTAATGATCTAGTGGCCTAAGGAGAAAGGATTAAGCTGGGAATCAAGATGGGTAGAATAACAAAAGTGACTACTCACCAGAACCAAGTGCAAGCTACATGGCAAACCAAATCATCCACCTTAAAGCACAAGAGACATAGGAGAAAGGCATCCAAAGCAGCACCTTTTGAGCCGCTGCCACTAGATTATGAAAAGTTGTTTCCAAAGCTAGTAGGAGTCGGTTTGTTAGTACCAGGATCCATTCCCATGCCACAACCACCCTATCCTAAATGGTATGATCCTACAAAGAGTTGTGAGTTCCATGCCGGTACTATAAGGCATTCAACGGAGGACGGTAATGCATTTAAGAGAAAGGTTCAGTCACTGCTTGAAGTTGGCCTCTTGGATGATTAAGTAATTCAAGCCTACTCTTTGTAAAAGTGCTCGCTGTTGAGATTTTGTTCTGAAATAAAATGAACTCTTTTAAATAGCATTCACTAGAGTCACACATCCTAAACATTCATGCATACATGTCATGCATTCCATTGATAAATTTCATATTACATAAAAGGGGGAGCTTAACACTCTTATTGAACCAGATTCTCATCAAAAGTTCAAACACATGGATGAAGACCTATACAACTGATTGGCTACAATGTATGCAGATTTGCAGGGACTAAAGTGTCAACTCCAGAAGCTAATGGAATTGGTTGAAGGGCTCACCAAGGTAGAATCAATTGAGAGAAAAACCATTGAACTAGCACAAGGAGTCAAGCCCCATGGACCGGTTCCCTTCCAAAACCCTCACGTTATGCCAATGCCATCACCATTTCCTCATAGCCACTCGAGTGTCACTTCTTTGATGCATATGCCCCAACTGACTCATCCGCGTGCATGGCAAGGATCGAGACAAGTGATAATGAGATATAGAGACGACCCCTCAGGTAACATTCACGGTCCAATAGAAAGAAGGAATAAGAAGCTCAAGCAACCAGAAGTTCAACCTATCCCCATGACTTACTCAGAGTTATACAAAGAGCTGCTGTAAGCCCACATGATAGCTCCAACTCCTTTGGAACCGGTCAAGCAACCTTATCCTGAGTGGTACAATCCAAATGAGCAATGCGAATATCATGCTGGGGAAATAGGGCATAATATTGAAGGCTATATTTCATTTAAGAGGAAAGTCCAGTCCATAAGGAATGCTCAATGGTTGAATTTGTCGACGAAGGCCCAAAGTAACTCTTTCAGGCCAAGGTCTATCTGTTTCAATGACGTGCAGGGAGGGGTACTACAAGTGACTGGGAGCAGGCTTGGTAACTCCCATACTATTGAAGGAGGGCAAACCAGTTAAGTCTAGAGGATGGATCGCTAATGCTTGAAAAATATCATAGAGACTCGCGATTTTTAATAATTTCCCCTTGTTGGTGAAAACTTTGTTTTGTAAATCATGAAACCTTCTTATCTTATGTTTTAAAAAGATACTAGGCACCTCCTCTTTGATAATAAATGTTTTCAAATGGTTTTTATCATTTCATAACATGTATATGCAATAGTTGTCAATAACTTGTCCACTCTCATGGTACGTGTAAGGCCTAAGAGGGGTGTAATGACATGACCCGTGTTTTGGGATGTGAGGAGTTAGTCATAGTTTTGCCCTTTGGGTGGCAATTGTTGGGTTTTTTGGGAGTTTTATTCCCATACACATTAGCTAAAACACTTTGTATGTTGATGAGCAAGCATGAGGCAAGAGATGAGCCCAAGAGGACACTTTTAGAGGGTGCACGTGACAACGCATGTAATAATGGCTTGTCACGTGCAATGATGTTTTTGCATGGGAGCCTTCTAGACTTAGTTCTAAAGCTTGTGACAAAATCCTACGACATTTGGAGCTTGTACGTGACAATGGTCTTTGTCACGTGCAGCCATGTTTTTGCACCTTCTTCTTCCTTTTGTCATTCTGATAATCTTTTCCTTAAGTACCATGTTCAAATTGTGGGTATCTTGTTATGTGTGGGAGTGGAGTGGTTATTACATGTTTCATTTATCAAAACTATGTCGTTTTGATGGTGGGTTTTATTTATCAAAACTACATCGTTTCGATGATGGGTTTCACTTATCAAAGCTACGTCATTCGATAAGTGAGGTATCTATATAAGGAGGAGGAGCTCTCTTTGATTTAGGTTTAGGGTTTTTGTTGTCAGCCATCACGAGAGAGAGAGAGAGAGAGAGAGAGAGAGAGAAAGAAATAGAGAGAGAGAGGATCCCCCGATCACCTCTTTGTGGTGATTCGCGTGGGTGGACGGCATCTAGCGTGGAAGCAAGGGCAAGGAGGAACCTTTTGCGGTAGGGGTTCTGTCTCTTATGGTATCCATTTTGGGATTAGACCCTGTGGTAGATGAACCTTAGGATGTTATTGTGCTTATATATATATATATTAGTAAATACATATAGGTGTGATCTCCTATATGGATGTTGGCCTTGTTGGATCAAGCCCGAATTTGGATAATGTTGATAAAGTCCTATGTAATTTGATTTGAGACCTTTGTTGTTTTGTCTTAAGTCATTACGGAAGATATGATCTTCATCCGGATCTACCTGGTGAGAGCAAAGCTAAGGACAGGATACATAATCCTGATCCAGGTGAGAATGAGTGTTGTCAAACACTTGATATATAACCAAGTCTTTACTTCATATGGAATAAGGATCATTCATGCGGACTAAAAACCTAAAAGCTACGGACTAAGAAATCTGCACCTAATACTTCGAATGGACTAAGTCAAATAGATGCGGAGTAAGAATCTTAGTCTACAAAGTCGCATGGAATAAGAGAGTCGTCACGGAGTTGAAAAGTTAAGTCTTCCACTCAATCGGACTAAAGTAAAGAAGACATGGAGTAAGGAATCCGAGTCCTCCATACATGCGGAGTAAGGAAGCACTTCTACGGAATAAGGACTTGAGTCTTTATTCGCACGGAGTAAGAAAACTAGATGCGGAGTAAGGAATCCGAACCACTCACTCATGCGGAGTAAGGATGTGCTGATACGGAGTAAGCCATCCATTCCTTTAACTCATGCGGAGTAAGGAAACTAGATGCGGAGTAAGGAAGCGCTGATGCGGAGTAAGCACTCTGACCTTCTCTTTCATACGGAGTAAGGAAGCGCTTACACGGAATAAGGATTCCAAGTATCAAATTGATACGAGTAAGCAATCAGTATTACGGAGTAAGGATCCGAGCTTAGTTTAGCACGGAGTAAGGAACCTTACATCGGATTCAAGAAGACGCTACTTCAACTTATCTCTTCGTATTCAAAGTCACCAGCTTGCTGCTTCCCGATGTAAGAAAAACTTGTTGAAAACCTAAAGCATCTTACACGTGGATCATCCGGATATGTGGACACAACTTTAACTATACTTGGGAACTTACAAAGACTCTTATGCGTTGCAAACCCAAGATCTTGAAGACCACATCCGCAACAATTGAGGCAGAGAGATTTCCAAGAGACAGTAAATGTGCACAATGTCCGGAACAACAAGTTCCAAGGTTGCCTCTTGTGGATGTCACTATAAATAGCAACACTTGTACACTTTAGTAAATGTGCATTAGTGAATGTGTAATAGTTTTGTGTATGTACCAAATCTCATTGAGATCATAGAGGCTAGCGTGTACATACTTGTAAACAGAGTGCTAAAGATTTGTTAAGTAGGTCTAAAAGCTTTCAAGCTTTAGTCTGCTTCCATTTTGTTGTACTTATCATATTGATAATAAAACAAAATACTTCCATTATCTGGTTATCTTCCGCATTGATTCTATCTCTTAACCAGATAAGTGTTGTGCCAAAGAGTTAGAAAAGAGTTTCGATAAGAGCCTATTCACCCCCCTTAAGGCTCAAAGGGACCAACAAGCGGTATCAGAGCAAGTTCTATTTGTTCAAAGTAGAGATCCCACTCCTCTCTCATCAATGGCCGAAGAAAACAGTATGCTATTTAATACACGCCTTAACTCCGGAGGTGCACAAGAGCCCCTCCCCAATCGTAGCAGTAGTGAAAATGTTGATCCACCTCAACCTGTTGCTGCCGCTGCTTCACAACCATGGAGTTCTGGTTTCACTCTGACAAAGCTGCCAAAGTTCACACCTGAGCTTTTCTCCCAGTGGAAAGCTCGCGTGTGGATGTTCATGGTTTGCCATGATCATCTCATGTGGCAGTGTCTTCATCAGGAGATACCCACTCTGATGACAATCAGAGAACATGGAGTTAGAAGACCAAAGACTAATGCTGAACTCACCAATGATGAAAGAGCCTGGCAGTGTGCAAATGAAAAGGCTCTAGCATGTGTTACATCGTCTTTGGACTTCGAAGCTTTCACGGATGTCTAGGGCTGCACGACAGCGAAAGTTGTCTGGGATAAACTGACAATCCTCTATGAGGGAAGTTAGTCCCAAATATAGAATGTTATGTGTACTCTCAGACAGAACTTTGAGAGTTTCAATCACAAACCTGGCGAATCTCTCGAGAGCATCTATCGAAGATTCGGTAAGCTCATCCTTGAGCTAAAAACTATCAATGAGCATTATTCTCAATCTCAAATCAATGACAAGTTTTTTTGTTCCTTGCCGGATCGCAACTACTCCAAGCAATTCCAGATGCAATCCAACAAGAACTGGCAGTATGTTCCCCTTGAAGAACTATACGGAGAGCTACGGACTCATGAGGTCAGGTTTAAATACTCTGACCGAGATGAGAAAATAGCTCGGAAAGAAAAGGGAGTAGCTTTTAAAGTTACGGAATGTCTTAACATACTGAGGAATGATGATACTGAAGAGTCTGAGAATTCTGACTCTGACAGTGAAAAGGAAATAGCTCTTCTCATGCAAAAAAGCAGAAAAGGATTCAGAAAAGGCTCCTCATCGTCGGTCCGAAGGAAGGAGCGATCGGAGTCTAGTTCCCAGGAATGCTATAAGTGCGGGAAACCCGGTCACTGGGCCAAGGACTGTAAATCCAAATCTAAAGTGGCCGAGAAAAGTGACAAGATTACTCCTCGATGCTCCACCTCGGACAATAGCAAGAACAAGAGGAAGGCGTTCGTCACAAAGTACATCGGTGGCTCGAAGAAGAGGAGGAATCCTCGGATGATGAGCCAACTCTTAAGCCGAACATCCGCCTCATGGCAAATACTCGAGGTACCTTCGATCTTCGAGCTTATGAGTAAATTAGAATCTCTTATTCCTGAACATGATCATGAAAAGAATGAGAGACTAATAATTACTCAAATGTACAAAGATATGGAAAGTCAGAACAAACATCTTGAGATTACTGTTGCTAGACTAGAAAAGGACATAACTGACTTCAGGGGTAAAGAGGCTTGGTATCATGATCTAAGAGCTGAAAATCACTTGCTAAATACCAACCTAACTGGCCTAAAAGTGATTGTAAAATGACTCAAAAATGAACTGGAATAGGGAAAGGAAATAAATCGTAAGTGGCTAAAATCCGAAAAAATAGCCTCTACTTTTAGAACTGATCTTGACAATATACGAGTCAAACCTGGCCTAGGATCCGAACCATCGACCTCCACACAGACTATTGAGTGTCCCTCAGATTTCGTTCTAAAACTAACGAACCTTTACCCTATTAGTACGTCTAAACCGTTGGATGGTTTCATTTTAGGTGGCACCATAGTCTATGATTGTGGAACTGAGGCTATTATTGCAGTTCCCGAAGCAGTAGCACCCGTATCTAACGATGAAGGGAAGGTTCTTGCGGTTAAAGCCGAAACCGTAGCACCCAACAAGAAAAGGAAAGGCTAAAAATTTGGCGCATTTAGGGCCAAGAGCGCGTCACCCAATCGCAAAGGATTAGGCCATAGGGAATAGAGTAGGAAATCTGTTAAACCTGAGAAACCTGTATCCCCTATTACCACTCCGCATCATAGTGTTTGTTTCATCTGTAGAGAAATAGGTCATTATTATTATGAATGCTAGAGCTTATCCGATACTGGCTTTGTAATCAAATTCATATTAATAAAGATTAGTTTATCAAAAAGAGTTCTTCGAGCAAATCTAAATCTAAATCTCAAAGGAGTGTTTCTCCCAAGAAAACCCAAGTAAAAGAAGCACCTGAACCTAACAAAATAAAGTCAACCTAGAAAGCTAAAATTCCTAACAAAGTTAAATATAGAACCGTTGACACCACTACTATTTCTCCTAACCGCCCGAAACAAGTTTGGGCACCAAAAGTGTAAACTGTTGTCTTACAGGAGCATCTCTGGATTGCATTGCCGGATCACTTGAAGTTAAAGATCAATCAAAGCAAGTGGATCCTCGATAGTGGATGCTCCGGACATATGAGGGATGATCAGCCTCTGCTCTTTGATGTTACTGACAAACGAGGCCCATCCGTATCATATGGGGAGAATAGCAAAGGTAAGACTGTGGGGTATGGCACTTTAACCAACGGCTATGTATCAATCACTAAAGTTGGACTAGTCGAAGGTTTGAAGCATAATTTGTTGAGTGTTAGTAATTTATGTGACAAAGGATTTACTGTCTCTTTTATGTCCAACACCTACATAGTGAGGGAATACCTATCCGGAGATGTTAAGTTATCCGGATTAAGAGATGGGGATATATATTTAGTGGTCTTAAGAAATAATTCTTCTGACCCTGTATGCTTCCTCACTAAAGCATCAAATGAAGAAAGTTGGCTATGGCACAAGCGTTGCCACATTTAAATTTTAAAACCTTGTCTAAATTAGCGTCTCTTGACTTAGTAAATGGTTTGCCCAAACACAAATTCTCCAGAGACTCTATCTGTAAAGAATGCCAACTCGGCAAGCAGACCAAACACAGCTTTAAAAGCAAGTCAGTTAATTCAATAACTGCTCCGCTGCAACTTCTTTACATGGACCTCTGTGGTCCCATTTCTATTGCTTCTCTTGCCGGTGCAAGATATACCCTAGTGGTTATCGATAACTTCACCAGGTATACATGGGTGATGTTCCTGAAGTTAAAGGATCAAACCTTTGAACATCTTGTAGATCTCTTCAACTGGATAAGCAATTCACAAGGACTGAGCATTAAGTGCATCAGGAGTGATCATGATACGGAGTTTGATTTTTCTGATATGAGATCATATTGTTCTGAACAGGGCATTCAGCACGACTTCTCTGCGCCTAGGACTCCACAACAAAATGTAGTTGCTGAGCGTAAGAATCACACTCTAGTCAAAGCCAGTAGATCCATGTTAGCAGGGGCAAAGCTTCCTCCTAGTCTATGGGCTGAAGCTATGTCAACTGCATGCTATGTTCAGAATAGAACTCTTATCAATAAGGTTACCATGAAAACACCTTACGAGATGTGGAGAGGAAGGAAGCCATCAATCTCCCATTTCAAAGCTTTTGGGTGTGCTTGCTATGTGTTAAATAACGGCAAAGAGGCCCGAATATTCTTTACATAGCAAGGCTTATCGTATTTTCAATAGAAAGCGTCTAACTATTGAAGAATCTATCCATGTCAATTTTAATGAATCTAACCTCGACTGGTCAAGTATAGGATCTTCAAATTTAATCATGCAGGATCATACAAATATAATCGACTACTCTCAATTCAGACATGTTCCTGCTACTATTATTGACCAATCAATAAGCACCAGTGAAGTAAGAAGAAATGCTACTGATGATGCTTCAGAAGACTTGGACTTAGGACTACCACGTATCTCCGGACAAACTATTACGGACATCCATAACTCCGGAGAACCGTCAAGTTCGTCCGGACCAGTTAATACTGAAAGCAATAGTGCTGAAGAACATCCAAGTACTTCAGGAACTGTTTATCTTACGGATACGAATAGTCCGGGAGAAGCTCAACCAATTGATATACAAGATCCACCCGATCCGACAGAGCTTTAAATCATCAACTACTCACCACCACTTGTGCAGAACTATAGGTGGACTCGAAACCACCCATCGGATCAAGTGATTGGTGATCCTACTATTGGAGTACGAACCAGGGCCGCCACTTTTAATCTCTGCCTCTACTCGTGTTTTCTATCACAAATAGAGCCGAAGGTCATGGAAGAAGCCCTTCAAGACTCAAATTGGATAGAAGCTATGCAAGAAGAGCTTAATCGGTTCAAGAGGAATGAAGTGTGGACATTAGTACCAAGGCCAAGATGTCAACAAGTCATAGGAGTTAAATGGGTGTTCCGGAATAAATTGGAAAGCGAAGGAATAGTAATTCGGAACAAAGCCAGGACTGGTAGCCAAAGGATATCGTCAAGAAGAAGGCATTGATTATGACGAAACCTTCGCTCTAGTAGCTAGACTTGAGGCAATCAGAATGTTCTTGGCGTACGCATCATATGAAAACTTCAAGGTTTATCAAATGGACATCAAAAGTGCATTTCTAAATGGAGACCTTCAAGAGGAGGTTTATGTTGAACAACCTCCGGGGTTCGTTGAACACAAGGCTGAGCATATGGTATATAAACTACGGAAAGCTTTGTACGGATTGAAGCAAGCTCCAAGGGCCTGGTATGACACACTATCAGAATTCTTGCTCAAATGTAATTTCAGAAAAGGGAAAATAGACACCACTCTATTTCTACGAAAGGAGAAAGATAATTCACTCATCGTACAAATCTATATGGATGACATCATTTTCGGATCGTCCAATCCGTAGCTTTGTGAAGAATTTGCGAGTTGATGCTGGCAAATTTGAAATGAGCATGATGGGAGAACTAACGTATTTCCTTGAGATAGAAGTCAAACAAATGAAGGATAGAATCTTCATCAACCAAGCGAAGTACACACGAGACTTAATCAAGAAGTTCGGAATGCAAAACTCATCTCCCGTAAAAACACCCATGGCCATTAGTGCCAAGTTAGATCCGGATCTTGACAACGAATCTGTAAATGTGACTGAATATAGAGGGATGATTGGATCATTGCTGTATCTTACCGTAAGTTGCCCAGATATAATGTTTGTAACTTGCATTTGCGCAAGATATCAGGCGAATCCCAAAGAGTCACACATGCTTCATGTGAAACGGATATTCCGATATTTAAAAGGGACAATGAATTTGGGACTTTGGTACCCAAAGGAGTCCAACTTCTCCTTATCCGGTTATTTAGATGCTGATTTTGTCGGGTGTCGCATCGATAGGAAGAGCACTAGCGGTACTTTTTAGTTTCTCGAAATAGATTGATTTCATGGTTCAGTAAGAAGCGAATTTCGTATCAACCTCTACTCACTGAGGCGAGAAATATATCTTTGGGAGTTCGCTGCGCTTAGCTACTCTGGATGCAAAGTCAACTTCGACTACGGTTTCAACATGACATCTGTTCCTCAGTCTTTGCGATAATACTAGTGCCATTGCCATCAGCAACAATCCTGTGATGCACCAAAAGACCAAGCACATTAAAGTCAGGTATCACTTCATCCGAGATCATGTTCTTAAAAAGCACATATCTCTCGAACATGTTGCTACGGATGATCAACTCGCAGACATACTCACCAAGCCCCTACCTGATGCAAGATTTTTTGAACTTCTCCTTAAATTAGGTATGCTTGGTCTATCTACATAGTTTCTACTTTATCATTCCAACAGTACTTCTTTCAAAACTTGCATCGTATTTATAATGCACATTTGACACCAACTGTTTCTCATGCTGATTATTTGTACTTGTGTCATGCATTTTGTTTTTGATAATTTTCTCATATGTTCATGATGGGAGGATTGCGTTTCCCGACTGAAGTCATTAAAAGCCAATATAATTAAAACGTATATGAATAACCTCTTTAGGATTTCATGATTTTAATCTCCACTCATCACCACATGACGAAAGTTGTTTCATATTGATTGCTCTATTAACTTGTATGGTTGAAGAAATGAAATGGGTTATCTCGGAATGCTTGGTGGTTGAACTCACAATCCTGATCGATTAGCTCCTGAAGTGTAGTTTCCTAATGGGTAGATAGCGTTGTTTCATGATCTAAATTCTTTAACAGGTAATGACCATCAAGAGGATCGCATGATCTACGGGGGAGAAAATGCTTTATTTATTATCCAAGTAATACCCCGTATATGTCTCGTGACCTCTTTCCTGGCTATTTATCTGAGGGGGAGTCTATCACTTAGAGGATCGCATGATCTAAGGGGGAGCAATAGCTATCTATTACCTTTGTAATGATCCCCTAATATGTCTCGGATGCTCTTTCCTCTAAACTTTCACTTCCGGATCTAACTAGACATGCATTATTGAATCAGAATTGTGGCATGCAAGGATGTTTTCTTTCTTTCTTCAATCGTGCATTTTAATCGGATAATCATCTAACTGCTTTTGACTTGTGTTCATTTCTCCAGTTTCACTCATGAATCCTAATTTGGACAAATCATATGATTTTTAATTAATCTTAGCTACATCGTTCACTAGGAAGGTTTCGCTATGTTGACCAATATGAACTTGTGTGTTTATTATCTGACATATGCCTTGATTCAGTAACAATGATCATTCTTTTGTCTGTATGTGTCTATTACATTCATTTTCAATGCATTAAGTTCTGTTACTCATTAGGTCGGATTATGTTGCTCTTCAATTGACTATTTGTTCATATTCGTACTAATTCCTTCATGTACAGCTTGCTGTTCTTTTAGTTTATTTTCGTGAAGCTACAGGTTCAGATTCTCTTTGCACCTTTATCGATATATCTTGTCTATAGTCTCGGATTTGAAGTGTTGTGGTACTTCTCCTCTCTTCGACTTTGTTGGACCCCATTTTGTCTGGGTTGGACATACTAACCCCATTTGATATACCTTTCTGCCCATGCCATATACCTTGTTGAACAGGTCCACAATGATCCCATACTTCCAAGGAATGGTTCGGAATTGATGTTAGCCCCAATTTGCACGAGATGGATACAATTGACACGGACAGGGGAGTCCAAAATTAATAACTTCTGCTACAAATCCTTGAAGTGCCCTAGGACCTACATCAGGTGATAGAGGAAGAAATTTGGAGAATAACGCACTTGACCGAGCTCAAATCGGACTTAAAATGAAGAAGTTATGGCCAAAACAACTTTTGTTGGAAAAAGTCAAATTTCCCAAAAGACGGTCAATGCCCCTGGTCAAACTGCCTGAAAAAAGTGATCATGCGAAATTCTTCAAAGCGTCAATTTAGGCGAATACGGATCTCCCCAAACAATCCCTGGAAAGTTATCCATTTTTGCATTTTAGGTGAAGGGTAAGAAGGTAATTAAAAGTTAAAAAAAAAACTTTGGGGTTGACCGTTGACCGTTGACCTGCCGACACTTCGACCCATTGACCTTCGAAGCCTCGAAGCCCCGAAGTGTTGAAGCCCCGAAGCCTCGAAGCCCGGAAGCCTCGAAGCATCGAAGCCTCGAAGCCCTGCTGCTGACACTCCGACCTTCGACTCGCCCTTCGGCCCTTCAACCCCCTAACTCTCGAAGCCTCGAAGCCCCGCTGCCGACACTCCGACCTTCGACCCTTTGACCCTTCGACCCTGGACACTCGAAGCCTATAAACCTTTGACCTGCCGACACTCCGATCTTCGAACCTTGACCTGCAATGCCTGTAAGCCTTCGACCCATTAACCGTTGACCTTTGACCTGCCGACACTTCGACCCGTTGACCGTTGACTTTCGACCCACCGAAATTTCGACCCACCGAAGCTTCGACCCTGCCGACACTTCGACCTGGCGACACTTCGACCCTGCTGACATTTTGACCCTTTGCCTTTTGAGCGTCGCTGATGGCTTTTCTCGCTGGCTTCGTTTTTTCTCGTTGGTTGTTCACGAGACTTGTTTTATGTGCTGGCCATCTGACAAAGAATTATTTTCGGAATACCTGTCGGTCACATGTACTAAACGAAAACATTAAAAAAGGCAATCACGAGCTGCAAGTCGCCAGACCACTCGACAGATCGCACAAGACCTGGACAAAAATAAGGAAATCAATAATACAGCATCAAATGCTGCAATTAATGATAGTCCAGCCAAAATATTTTCTGCAGCCCGTTAAGATGCAGTCTTCAGTTCCTGCGCAAAAAAAAACAGGGGGGACCGATCATTGAAAAAACGTGCTACCACTACACCCCAGCCGCATCATCAAAAAACGCCCCAGCCACCTCCCTACAAAAAAAACACCCAGAAAAAAAAAACACAAAGAGCTATCATCTTTGGAAAAAACCTGCTACCATTCCTCATCCCAACGCAAACAGAGAGATTCAAAACCCAGTAAAAAGAGAGGGATTCAAAACCCAGAAAAGAGAGGATTACGTCTAGCCTTTCTGACTATTTTGCTAGTCTGTATATCCAATCTTTCTGCCATTCTGCTAGTCTTTTTGAGATTCAAAACCCAAACCCAAAAAGATCGCCCGCTTTTTCTGCTCTTGGCAATCAAAATCGCCCCTTCATCCTCATCCCCTCTTTCTCGTTATAGTTATCTTTCTCCCAGTAAAAGAAAAAACGCAAAAACAACTCCAACTTCAGCCCTCTCTTTCTGCGTTTTCATCAAACAAAAAAAAAACACAAAAGACACCAATCTTTTTCCAGTCCCCTATTTCTCACGCCCACCTTCCTTATTTCTAGTCACCAAAAAATCTCAAACCCAAAAAATACATCACTCCAATCTTCAAATACCAATAAATCCTCCTCACAAAGCTCGCCGTCAGATTTGTTGGTTCTAAGCAAGTGATTATCAGCGCCGACAGGAGCTCAAACGGAAGATTGGTGTTGCAAGCCCCAAAGTCGGTTCAGCCCTTATTTCTTCATTACTTTTCAGCTTACTTACATTAATATTTGATGTAATTCTTAATATTTCCTTGTATTTCTTTTTCTTTTACTTGTTGCATTGTGTTTTTCCTTGTATTTCCCTTTCCTTTGTATATGTGTATGTTGTAATATGTAAAGTATAGCAAACAAAAAAAAAACAACGAAAGAAAGAAAAAGATCCATGTGGGACAACATTTCCCAACAATATTCTCTGCGTCAATGCTAATTCAAACTAGATCATATGTGATACAACTCTTACATTTAAAATAGTAGACTAGCAATTCACCTTTTGAATTTTCATATAATAGCAACTCCACCCAAAGTAAAAATATAAACCACCAAAAAACTTATTCTTATCACTTTTGTATCATAAGTAGCATAAAAAAATTCTTTTACAATAAGAGGATGACCATTGTAAGATATTTCATAAGCCACCGAAGGATATCTCAATGTTAAGATTACTAGTGTATTAACTTATTAGCATAGACCATAAAAAAAAAAAAAAAAAAAAAAAAAAAAAAAAAAAAAAAAACTGCAACTTATAGCATAGAGATTACCAATTCTGATAGAGTATTTCTAACTAATTCACATTATTATACTTTATATATATATATATATATGATTTTCTTACCTACATAAATAAATTCAACACTCACGTTTCAGTTGTCTCCTCTATTATAACTATTAGGCCTGTTAACACCTTCCCTACTTTAAATTTAGCCAAACTAAGAGTGGCACAAGTCAACCAAAGCCACGAGACCGCCGAGACCCTACAAGGAATCAAGGATACAGTTAAATAGTTCTCTAGCTACCATGTGGTGACAAGCTTTGGAGTCGTTTATCAAAAAGTCAAGCATTCAGACCGTGAGTTATTGCCCTTGGACATGTGCAGTGTGCTCTCCACTCTAACTGCTATATGAACCACTGCTTGTCTTTTTCGTGTTTTCTTGAGGAGGGTCATACTGTCTAGAAAATTATTACATGCTTCTATGTATAAATAAATAGGTACGATTTTGACTTTACACCAAAATCTAATCGAACAAAATAGAAGTATTTGGGTATGTATCACTCTGAATTCACATTTATAGTGATAGTATTTTGTAATGATCCCAACGTATTTTGAAGTGTTAAAAGTTAGATATGATTTTTATAAATTAAAATCAATCTTAACTCACCTAAAACAAACATAATTAAAGTAGACCCAACCGTCTAAGCGCAGTGTAAATAATGATTTGGGATGTTTTTGTTTTCATTTGTTGTAGTACTATATTAGGATATTTGTAACTATATATCTAATTACAGTTAGTTGCTTTTTACTAATATTTTTTTTTTTATAAATTTAAATAATTTTTTATTTGTATATAAATATATATCACAATAGATTTCTTAAATTAATCTTTATATCATTAAAATAATATTTTATATTATTTTTATTTAATAATAATTTTATTATAATTTAATATGAAATAAAATTAAAAGTTATGAAAAATATGAAAGTTATATTTGATAAATTTTTTATATGTAATTAATAATTATAAGGAATAGACATTTTCTAATATAAATAGTATAGAAAAAATTAAATATGAAACACTTCGGATTTTTTTATTATTTTTTAACTTTTTTTCCTAAATAAAGATAAATAAACTCTTTAAGAATATGCTATTAAGTGCAGTGTAAATAATATAATTATGCAAATATATTTAAGTCAAGTTATGTAAATAAGTATGGTCGGCTCGGTTTATGAGATCTTAAATAAAATCCTAAATTAAATTTATCTACATTTTTTTCTCTTAATATTAGAAATGTTATCATATCATTGTTTTCTTATATAAAATAAAATTTAAAATTCCTTACTAATTATGGAAGTTTAGACTTAACCAATCGATTTAGGTTGCAAAAGTGAGAACTAACTTTGTGAATAATATATAATTATATAAGTGACTTATGCATAATCTTATTAATTCATTATAAAATTTAACAACTTATATATCTCAGCACTTTGTAATAATACAATTATCCTTATTCCCATATCCATCAGATATTATAATTTAAAATATACAAACGCCAAATATTGAATATGAATTTGGATAAATTTTAATTTTATTAAATATAGCTTCCAAACCTCTATGTATATTAAGTTAAATGTTTTGTTTTGACTAGGTTAAATTATAGTAATCAAAATGTCACCTTATGGTTTTCTAAGGGCCTAGTATATATACACAAGTCAAACAAATGTTGCATATATAAATCCGTAAGACATTTTAGGAACTAATCAAATATATTTTAAATTGAAAAATCTATACATATTCACATAAGAATATAAGATGTGCCTAATAACATGCATGACGACTTCTTACGTTATGCAATGACGTTAATGTTGTTTGTTTTCCAAAATTTGAACTAGCTGATAAATCTTTTTTTTTTACATTTTTCTTTTGATAAAGTAGTTTTTTTTTAAAATGTGAACCAATAAAACCAATAATTCTTTTTTGTTACCTTTTTCTTTTTGTAATGATGTATAACTTCCAGGGGTGTTAAACGGGTCGATAGCACTGGCTGTGCGTACTTGCCCGTAAATGAGCCAAGTTAACTATGAAAATGGAGTCCATTAAAGAAGTGCCTAAACAGCATGGCAGGCAAGTTATGGGCAGCTTGAATAGCCACGGGTTAGCGGCTCTTTCAGTCTAAGCAAACAAGCCCACAAGTTAACGATAAAATTTGCGCAAAAGATTAATATTATTTTATTTTTCTTAATTTGTTTTATTAAAAATTTATAAATTTAATTATTTTTATAATTATTTATAGATCGTACTTGATCTATAGAAACTAAAATTATTATTATTATTTTGAAAATTTAAAATATTTAAAGTAAAAAATATTTTAAAAAATAAAATTTAAATGAATTAGCCTATGAGTCAGTCCATGCACACAGGTTGGGTTAAGCTAAGCTAGAGATTTTTGACCCTTAAAATGAGCCTAAACAAATTAAATCCGTTTAAACCTAACCCAGTCCAACCATTTAACACCCTAGTAACAAATGTAGCAGCCGATTATGTACCCGGAAATAAGAATTCTATATAGCCGATGTCCATGTCCGCCTCTCTCGAGCGTAATAAGAGTACTTGGGCTTTACGTCGTTTTCGGTCTTTGCCCCAACTCATTAGAGATTAAAATAACAATAATATAAGTACCAAATTTGCTTCGAATGGTGATTTTTGAGGTATTTTATCGGCGTCGATTCAATTTATTGATTGAAATATACACGCGCAGTTAACCGTGTGTAATGATATGACGTATGAATGCATAAAATAAATTATAAACGTAACAAACTAATTATTTACTTATTTCTTAATCATTTATTTTAACTTTACTTGTTCTCAACCTCGTCACCAACCAAATAGCTCAAATTGTTAGCTCAAATTGTTATCCTATCATTGCAACCAGCAGAAACACTGGCTCTCATGATGATCTATTCTTTTCTGTCATTGTTTGCTTCGCCTCTGCCCATCCTCAACATAGGAACCACTGTTGCACATCCTTTTGCCTCATTATTCATATCTTACGACCCTATGACAAATCCCATTAAAGGAGAAAATTACTATTTCATGCAAGCGTGATCAGAAGTGGATGATAAGTAATTTTTTTTATGTAAACGACAATATATTAATAAAGTGAGTAAAACTCCCCAACCCTTCCAAAAAATGAATGACACAATGCTTGGATGATAATGTACAAATGTTTTGCACGTTAATGCTATAATTATATAAAATTAATAGTTAACAAAGAGAAAATAAATTAACCCCAAAGCGAACATAAGTTATCAACTCAATAGTAAAAATATAAAAAAATAATCATTATCGATCAATTGGGTGTGATTGGATACCTAATACTTAAAAAGTAATACAAACAAAAAGTATGTCAATGGAATCTAGGTTCGTAAAATTTCATTAAGCCTAGAGTAATTTAGATATGGATAAATAAATCAACCACTAAAAATTCTCATAACTTTTTAATATTTGCTTGCAACAAATATAAAAGTGCCAAAGATTAGCAAATCAACTAATAATTTAAAAAATTATTGACATGAAAATTATAATTTAATACAACAATTGGTTTTGTTGTTTTATATGAAAATACTGTTTTATTAAACAACATAACAATGAATGAACGAAATCTAGACCAATTTAGGTCTAATAATTATGTGAAATCAATTAGTTATACAACCTTTTCTTCATTATATGATGAGAGAAAATTGAACACTAACTTTATGTATTTAATGAAAAGAAATAGGATATCACTAAAATGTGAAAAGGACTTCACTATAGTAAAAAAAAATCATCATATTATGTGTCTTTTATTATTAAAAACCCCAAAATATGCAAACAATGAGACTTTTGTTTTTAAAAATGATCTTAGTGATAATGAGTCTAGCTATAATCTCCATTAATAATTAATGTATGAAATGATACATAAAAATTATTATTTAATTTTAAATACGAAGGTTATTGTTTTAGATTATTTGTTATTATAAATTTATTTTCGTTTTTACATTTGGTTAATGTTGAAATTATTTTCTTGCTAATGTATCTTGTATTTAATTATAAATTTGATCATATTTAATTTATTAAACATTTATATTAATCCATATAAAAGTTTCATTTTCCACGCGTGAATGTCCGAGCAACATAGCTCACAAGCAATGGGCTGTGAAAAAACTTGAATTGCGATATATTGATTAATATATATATATATATATATCAATATATGTGTACGTGTGAGAGGAGAGACACAAAATTAAGATAAAATTCTGAAAATAAAATAAATTGATTTAAAATAATAAAATATAACTAACTTCGTAATCAAATTATTTATAGGGTAGAGAATACCTAAATAGATGCAGGAAAGGAAAAGGACCGTCATCAGTTCTCAGATACGGATCGGCGGCGGCGGCAGGTTCAGCTCTTCGTTCGTCTCAGTAAGCGCTCTCTCTCTCTCTCTCTCTCTCTCTGTATCTCTCTCTCCCTCTCTCTCTGATTCGTTTTCTGCGTTGAACAACATGTGCCATTATAGACAACCAATCTACATTCATGTCAGCATCTTGCTCTGCATCCTCCTCAAGTAGCAATCTGTCCCAAACAATACTTTAATTTTATGCACCAGTGATTCGTACATCACTGTACTCTCAAGTATAAGTATAAACATTCTCTAATCAAGTTAAGTATCATTTCTGTTAAACCAATATAATAAACATGGATTTGTATGCTACCTTTCTTGAATTATTGCTCTCAATTTACTCTCACACGGCTGCTTTAATATGTGTGATGTTTCTCTTTGACATATGCAGAATAAGAGTTGGGCCCACGTCAAACCAGATAATGATTGGGTTCGGCGTAGGAAGTGGAGGGAATTGAGCCCTGGTTTTGACATCGCAACCTTACCTCAAGACTGGTATTATTTTCGATTTGTATGTTAAATATTCATTAAATGCAAAAGGCCAACATTTCTGCTGTCTGAGTTGGGACATTTGTAAAATAGGTTATTCTCCAAGATAATTGACATTCATAGTCCTTTGCCTGCAGTTGTTTGTTTAATTTTGATTTTAACCTTCTTTTTGGTCTAGAGATATTTTGTCCCTCTGTTTTATCTTGTTGTCTTTCTTTTTTTTTTGTAATATTTTTCTTGTCAATTATGTAGTGTGTGTGTGTATGTGTGTGGAGATAATGAATATGTAGTCCAGGCCCCACAATCAGGTTGGAAATTTTGGAAATATAGTCTGTTTCTGGGTTAAGCCTTGCTTACCTTTTAAAGGGATGCATACAGGTTTATTCCACTCGTTTGCCTTTCTTTCTCAACTGTGGGATGGTGGTGGATATTGATTTGATGCCTTTGGTCCTAATCACTTAACTCTTGCTGCTGATATAGGTTCACATATATTTCGCCACGTTACTGGGTTTTAATCACTTGTCATAATGGATCATCTTGTTCTTTACTTCAATTTCAAATTTTCCTAATATTTCATTTCATGCATGCTTGAATTTGAGGAATTTGGTTGTTTTGGAGTTTATCATGTTTTCTTCTTTGTTACCCCACATTTAATTCATGAGTAAGCTTATAAATTTCAAAGCATTATTGGCTTGTTTTTCATCATAAGATTTTAAAATAGTTGTTTTGGCATATACAGTGTGTTTGCAACCCAACAGGTGGTATCAAAGTAGGCTTACTTACAAAGTAGTGATCCAATGGAAGGAGAGAGCAGCACTGTGAACATCAATGCACAACAACAGCATCAATGTCAATACCAACAATAGTCCCCCCTTTACTGTGTATCAACCTCCCAAGTGCAGTAGAGAATTCTTTCAACAATGGAAGGTTCGAATGAAGACATTCTTGAAATGTCATGATTATCTGATGTACTGGTGTTTGTTTGAAGAACCTGATATTCCCATGATGGTAGATGAGAAAGGATCAAGCAGACCAAAGACTCAAGCTGAAATGACAGTTGATGAACGGAATTTGGCAAAGGCATCCATTAAAGCAATGGGATATCTATATGAATCTCTTGATTTTGACATGTTTGTTGATGTTCAAAACTGTAGTACGGCTAAAGAAATTTGGGATGCACTTAATCTTCTTTATGAAGGGAATGAAGAGCAAAAACGCAACAAAATACGTATGCTCATGCGGGAGTTTGAAATGTTTAAACACAAGCCAGAAGAGCCTCTTGAGAGCATTTACAAAAGGTATACAAGGTTACTATTAGAGCTGAAGTCCTATGGCGAAGTCTTAAGAAACGAAGTAATCAATGACAAATTTATGAGGTCGTTGCCCATGAAATTTTATGTGAAGATGGTTATGATTGAGCATGACCAAATGTGGACTAAAAGACCTCTTAGTGATATATATGGAAGTCTCAAAGTTTTTGAGGTTTATCATCTAAAGGGAACTGGTGCAGGAGTGGCTCAAAATAGGGACTCATCTGATGGAGAACAAGAAGATGATGAAAAAGACAGACAGTGATATTGATCACCTAATGGCATTCATCACGAGGAAATATAAGAAATTCCTCAAGAAGGATAAGGCAAAGAGATTTGGACATAGGACGAAGGAGACTGACAAGGATGTCGAAGCCAAGAACGAAGGAAAGAAACCTGTCTTTGCAGCGACACAGTACAACAGTGGCTCTGAAGAGGTTGAAGAATCCTCGGATGATGGATGATGAACCAACCATGAATGCCAACTTTTGATTTACAGAACACACCAAGGTACAATTTATTGCCGATCTCAATAAAATAATTAAATTTGGAATCCAACAATGTATGGTTGTTTTGTTCAATGACTATTCTATTGCGTTTATTATGAGGAGCTTCAATTTTTTATTTGGATTAAGAATCATTTACCGGAAACTCACAACATTAGCATAGGTGAGTAATTTATTTGTTTTGCCTGTTGTTTAGCAAATTAAATAAAATATTAATATTTTTTGTTGTTTATTTGCGACTTTTTTGGGTTAGTGTTTGGAGTGCGAATTCAGTGCATTTATTTATCTATTAAAGTAGGTAAATTGATCGTTAAATTAAATATTTATAAATTAATAAATATGCTTAGTGATCCAATAATTTATTTTTGTGCAAATTTAACTGGAATAAAATGATTAGTAGATGAATAAAGAATTACATTTTATTTATTTATCTATTAATTACTTATTTCAGTTATATTTATGAGAAATCAAGTATTATTGCTTTAAATTTTATAAGCATGCTTGTCAATACATGAATATTTAATGTAATGTTAATTTTTAAAACAAATGACAATAGAATATTTTTTATAAGTAAGAAAATTTATTAAAAACAAGGAACGCACATATGCGTGTGTGATAAGAACATACAACATTAAGCTCAAAAAGAGCACTTATATATAACATTAAAAATAGACAAAAGAGACAACATGTCCAAGCAAAATTTATTTCCTTAAATCCTGAAAAAAGAAGAAGAGTAAGCTCTGATGGAAAACGCTCGTTGTTGTCAAATACTCGGGCATTTAGCTCACGCCAAATACATCAAAGAAAAACAATAAAGAGACATCTCTTCACATCACCGAATGACATTCCACGCTCTCAAGCCACTACTCAAACAACCTAAGAAGAGACGACGACATTACTCAAAAAAAAGCCTAAAAAGCTCATAATCACTCAAAGAAGGCCGAACAAATGTCAATAGAATACTAAAATAACAAATGTTCATATGATGAGACTTAAACCATTAACTACACCAAACTCGTGCCCTAGTGTTTTGTGTGACTTAATTAGTCCATTCCAAGAATAATTCTTCTTTGTGAATTCATTATGCACTTAGTTTTTTTTCTTAGACTATGGGGAGCCAATGGCAGAAAAATAAGAACCGAGGAGAGAATTTGGAGAAGACAAAAGCATGGACATCTCACCTCATATTAATGGCAGATGAAACGTTACACATGAATCTTTGAGCTTATATTAAAGACATGTTTAAGCTTATATAAAGGAATATTCCCGTTCTTTTCTCTTATTGAATATGAGAGGAAAAACATACAAATAGAATACCCGTTAAAGTTCCACATTATTAAAAACTATAGGTTGTCTTTATGCATTTGTTAGCTAAATAGATGGACTAATAGGTTAAAACTAAACTTTAATGTTGTTATCCAGATGAAATTCATAATTTGTAATAATTTTTATTTATGTTTGTATTTTCCTTCTTTTCAAATGTTATTCTTTAGATACTATTTTGGAATTCAATTTATTTATTTTTTTTCAATAGGTTTTGTTACATAAAACCTTTTGAAGGAAGGTGTAAAACTCCAGTGAAAAGCAAGGACGCTGAGTACTTACGGGAGGTGCTAGCCCATTAAAATGTCAGTCTTTAAATTCTTGTTTATTTGTTTCTATGAGTTGACAATGTAAAAACATCTTTTAAATTCTTGTTTATTTGTTTTTAAGGTTTTAGATCCCTGGTCCTTCAGTTTACCCAAAGCTCCTTTGCCTAAAACTTGGCATCATACGACACTTCTTAACTATGAAAAGTTATAAATTACTACAGCATATTTAATCATGCTTTTTATTCGTTCTTCCTATTTTAGTTAAAATTTATTTTAATTAATTATTTTTATATTATCTATTACAACTATGTTCTTCATTTTAGCCTTATCTTTTAAAATATGACTCCTCACAATATGTGAGAAAAATAGAATTGATGGGGTGTGTATAAAAAATTTATATACAATCTCTAAATGAGAACTATTTTATAGTCTTTTTTGTATTTTCATCAAAATAATGCTATTTTAATGAATACATTTCAATCAAAATAATATCATTTTAATAAAAGACAAAAGGACCGCAATGTAATTTGCATTTTAAAAAATTACTAAGTAGCTAGCATTATTCGGGTATAAATGGTCAATACACATTAAATAATAAAATATTATATAAAAAGAGTAAAAGACTTGTCTAATGTGGGTAAGGGACACAGGAGTTACTCATTTTAGAGAAATGTTTGGGGGAAGATTGGAGATGAATTTGATTTTTTATGATAGATAATTATATAGGGAGAGGGTTCAATAAATTTATCTTTCAAATTTTCTTGCAGATTTAACACATGCAATACAACTCTTTTTTTTCTTTGTTTGCGATATTATATATATCCGCACGCTGTAACAAAAGCGCATTGTGCTCTCTTCTTTTCATTATTAATATCATTGTTATATTCGTGAATGTGTTTGTAAATGTTTACGAATAAGTATTTATAAATAGTTTGTGAATATCGTTCGTGTTAGTAAAATTATTTATGAATGGAAAATTAATAAATTATTTAATATGTATACAAGTTTTTTATTAAATATAAATAAATTTTATCAAATATAATTTAATAAGCATATACTTTTATATTATTATTAAATAAAAAATATATGTTTTTAATTATTATTATTATTATTATTATTATTATTATTATAACATTGTCGTGAATTATATATAGTAATTGTTTAAATATATTAAAAAAGATAACATGACCTAAAAGTTAATTAATTGTATTTTTTTATGGTGTGAATTCTTTTTATAGATTTTTACGATATTATTATTATGTTCGTAAACATTCGTGAATAACATAGTAACGTTTAGAAATTAGTTAACATCATAGATTTAAGGCTTATGTTCGATTCGGTTCGATTCATTAATGAATAACATGTTCAAATACCTTACTATTCGATTTGGCTCAGTTTATTTGCAACTCTAGTTGTTATGCACGTGCTTTACTTTTTTATTTTTTAAATTTTATTAGAATTAATGTTAAATTATAATTCTTGATAAGAAAATTATATATTTTTAAAATTATTTTTTAAAAAAATAAAAATAATATATAATAGGCTCAATTAATAATTTTTTTATTTTAAAAATTATTTTATTATTAAAAATAGTGTCCCGATTTATTTTTTTATTTTCATTTACGCACGGTGTCTCTCTTTGTTCCCTCTGTAGCAGGATACAAAAGCACGCATGAACGAGCTAGCAATACGCATGACATGATGAAACAACAACAAATACGCATGTATGTCTTCGTTTTTTCTTTTTCAATCCAACAGCACACTGTTTCCCTTTATCTCTCTCTCGATCGCTGCGACCGCTGCTCCATCAGGATAATTTCCGCACCGTACGTTGAGATGCGTAGGCATGCTGAACCATTTACGCGTACGTGCTGATCGATGCAAATGGCCCACTGCTTCCTTTTCTTTTCTTTTTTGCGACTTTGCATCCTTTTCTGTACGTTTTCTTCGCTTTCCAAACACGGTTCATTTCCAGAGCTTTTCCATACAAACTCAATTTTCCACCCAAAATTCATGCCTATACCAAACACAGGATACGTGACTTGATCACCTGTTGCGTGCGTATGCACAGGCCATCCGCATGCATATAATCTCATATGCATGTGTATAATCTTTCTTATTTGCCGCACGCATACTCTTTCAATATCTTTTGTAGCAGGACAGTTAATTTGCACTGTGATTTTTTTTCTCTTTTCCACATTCTAAGTTATATCTGCATTCTTATCACTTCTCTTACTGTTATGCAGATTTAATCAGATCGAGGATTCGGTTTAGTTTCCACCAAAACCCATATTTGATTCAACAATCTCCCCATGTATGATATATAATCTTATATTATTCTTCATCAATTCACCACAGTATCTTGTCTTCTCTTATTTTTCTTTGATTAACTTCTTTCTTTAAATTCTTCAAACTTTCTGCTGTCATGTATAATCTAGTGGGTTTAAAAAAAAACTAGCTGAAATCTTCAGATTCAGTTACCCTAAATCTCAGCTCTTCTTAGAGTCACACTTGATTCTCTCTTCAGTCTGAAATCATCGGTTCTCCCCTGCCTGGTGTAATATCTCTCTTTTAGTCTGGTAACTAATAGACTCGATGTAGCTTTTCTCCACATGACATCAATGTCATAACATTTTATGCCCTTGTCTCGTATTGGTGTGGCTTTCCTCAGAAACCTTGATGAGGAAATACTTCACATCCAGACTAATGCCAGACATATTGATGTCTTGAAAGAAATATTGTGAGAAGGGAGAGGGTGCTATTTGACGGTAAGTTTCAGAATTTGTAAAACCTATTTAATTTTTTTCTCAAACCTGTGATAGTCAAAAAGTATAAAAAAGAAATCACAAAAAATTCACTAACATGTTATAATAAATGATTAATGCAAGAAATCCTACATGCTAGTTATGGAAAAAAAAATGACATGCTAACATGTTATTAAATATCAAAGTAAATATAACATACAAGTTATAACAAAATTATCGACATACATGTATGAATGAATCTTTGAAACACAATATACCAATACAAAGGATTACAATATCTAGCAGATATATGACATGAAAATTGTTAATTTAATTTCAACCATCAAACTGTTAGGTAAACATAATTAAAATCATATCACAAACAAAGTATTACATGAATGTTATCAACTCTATTTCATCAACATAGCACGTGTGTCATCATATAATTATCAAAGCATTTAGTTTTTTAGAGTATAATGCTCAATTATGTCAATCCTCACACATGGAATTGAAAGGCTGACTCACTCAAATTGAAATCTATCTCACTCACTCTTGTTAAGCATAGAGAATTGAAGTTGTAAGCTAATATACATTGTCCCTCATCTTATGAACGCTTTCATCTTACCAGTTACCACTAATCAAGACCCAACTATATCAGTTTGTTTTGAGAGGTTAATTGAAAATTTTAGGGTTCTCTATAAAGAATATGTTTTGTTTTGTTTTGTTTTTTTGTATATAAAGAGGGAGTGAATACAAATAATATAGATAATTATCTGAAAACTTGCTTTCCTATGTAGAACTTTGTTGATTCTACATAGTGATTATGTTTTGTTCTCTATAAAGATACAGAAAATATCACTTCCAACTTGATAGGTGTGTAAAAAGAATAGAAAATGCTAAATATGCCATGAAAACGGGTGAATTTTTTTCTCACTAATATTGGCATTGCCGCGGAAAAGGTGGCCTAAACACTGATTTTCAAAATTACATCATGAACTTTATCTTTAATGTTAAAAATCAGGAATAAAATTAATAACACATAATAATATTTTCTTTACACCTCTTTTTTATTCCTTACTAATCACTATGTTTTCATATTTAATTTCTTTCCATCTTTTTTTTTTTTTTCTTTTGGTTCTTTCCACCCCTATTCTATTTTGTCAAGCACAGGCTAAGGTGTGGTAGTAGGCCGAATAAAACCCTAGTTTTCTGAGCAAACGAGGCAATGATGGAGTCCCAAACAACCATATTGGCCGTTTCCATTTCATTGAAGACGCGAAGGGCGTTTTGCAGCTCTCCCCAGTTACCAGTAGGTAGAAAACGGACGGGAGAAACGGCATCTTCCAGCCGGCAGAGGCCTCCAACACCGTCAGACCAAAGCCTGCAGGTAGTTCAGGCACCTGAAAAATCGCCGCTGTTACAGAAGGCTGAACTGAGGAAGCACCAAGGAAGGCACCCACTTTGCCGGAATAGTACGAAACAGTACGTACAGGGGAGAAACAGAGGACCCCCCGAAACGGCCAAATATGTGACTTAGCGATGGAGCCGAGCCCAATGTGACGACTTCGACGTCGATCTCCCCAACAACCGCCCAATTAACGTCGATCAAAGAGGGGAAACGGACGACTGATCACCACGCAGCTGTCGGCGGTAAAGATCGAGCGAGAGGAGATAAGATGTAGCTGTCAAACATTCGTGTTCCGTATCCACAGAGAGAACGGGTCTGCAGGGCTATCCGGCAGGAATAGGATTTAATTTGCTTGTTTTTTATAGAGCATCAATTTTGATATTTTTATCCCTATTTTAGGGATGAATAGGATTTAATTTCATTGTTTTTTAAAAACATCAAACATCTCATTCCCTATTTCTATCTACATTTATTACTTAATTTATTTTATATTATTTTTTTCTCTCATCTTTTCATTTATTATCACCAATAAAAATATTACAAGTATAATAATACATATTAAAAAATTATAGGGAAAATATTTAGGGATGAATAGTAAATCCCTAAATATAGGGATTTACTATTCATTCCCTATCCCTATACCCTATTTTAGGGAACCTGATGTGAACATAATTTTGATAAATCTGTATTTTTTTCCCTAAATTATAGGGAAAACTTAATTATACCAAACCTGCTGTGGATGCTCTTACTTGTTATATTTAAATAAAATTATAATATGAACCGATCAAATGATCAACATCATAATTTTATTTAATTTTAATTGTAGCGAAAAATATTATGATGATGAATGAATATTTAAATAAAATTTTAATCTGGATCATAATTAAATGGTCGTACGCTAATTATATTTTTAAAACCTTTTTCATATATATATATATATATAATATTAATACAATGACAATAAAAATGGATGATTTTATATGATAAGAAAATGAAGGTATCGTAGCAAAGCTAAAATGATTAGTTAAATTTATATTTAGTTTGCTACAGTAATATTTTAGTTAATATTACTCTAATAGAATATTATTTATTTTTTTACTTAATTATCTTTTTTCTAAATCTACTCTTTTGTTATATTTTTTCTAAATTCCTAATTCATTTTCTATTATCACTTGCGCACTTACATGATGAAGAATGGGTAACGCAATGCAGCGATGCGAAGGGATGGCCGAACGGGCAATGTGGGGTGGGAGGAGGAAGGAGCGACAATGACATAGGGAGGGATAGTCGAATGGGAAAAGAAAACACGTGAAGATTGTAAAAGATATTTTAGGTTTTTAATGACAATTAAAAGCTATAAATTTAAATAAATTTATCTAAATTTATTATAATATAAAATATTTATTATATAAAATATAATATACATGAAACACATGATTTTTTTTAAAAATGCTGTACTTATTATTAATGGATGAAAGGAACGATAATGGAAAAGGAAGATGCGACCGTCAAAGTAACGTCAGTCAGATGTCACTAACGAACGTCTCGGCAACAGAATGAATGCAACACTCACTCTACTCTCCTGTTAATTTATTTCTTTATTGAGGGGGATCCAACACAGACTCCACGCTCTTCGTCTTCTTCGAGTAGCGAGCGAGCGACGGAGCCATTTGCGGGAGATCAATCAAGCAAAGCAAACAATTGCTTCGCGATTTCAGGACAAATCGCGCTGTTTCGGTTCGTGGCCATCATGGATGGGTTGTTCAACAAGCTCAGGAACCTAGACGCGTATCCGAAGATCAACGAGGATTTCTATAGCCGCACGCTCTCCGGTGGCGTCATCACTCTCGCCTCCTCCATCGTCATGCTCTTGCTCTTCGTCTCCGAGCTCAGTTCGTGCCTCCCTCTCCCTGCGCTTGTCTAATTCCATCTTCACTCCTAGGGTTTGAAAAACGCAGTTTTGGTTGGGACCACCATTCATTCCGATGATAATTTGTTGCTTCATTACCTGTTGTTGCTCCCTTCACTCGTTTGTTAACGCGTGGTCAATTCATGTTCATCGTTTCTTGCACTGATTGCGCGCGTGGCGGTGTTACGATATTCTATAGGGTCAGCTCAGCTGTCTGCTTCAGTCTGACTCGGCCATATTGTTCGATTTTTATGAGTCAATCACGTGCGACCAGATGTGTCTTGTTGTGTTGTGTTTTGTGTGTGTTTCGTGTTTCTTGTTCCAACAAGTCACGGTCTTTGTATTCGCGTATCTGTGAGCACTGATACGATAGGAACTACTGCGTATTTGATAGATAGAGAATTTTAAGAGTGCCGGATAAACATTTATGCAGAACAAACGGCACGTGTATATATGTATGCTGTACTATTTGGATTCATTAGCGAATTTGGGTCTCTAATGAGAAGCATAAATTCAAACTTAATTTGTCTAGTGATATGGAAATGGTTTTGTGGGATTTGATGGGGGCTGGCTTTCACGCCAACATATTTGTGAAAATTTTGTTCACAGTAATGCTAGTCATTGTTCCGTCTGGTTTAGATTTTTAGGAAATGAAAACTAAAAACATGTTCGTGTCTGTCTATATTTATATGTTGAAATTATTGGAAGCATCCCATTTTTCTAGAGTTCATTAACAATGCTTGGGATCTGGAACTTTTAGAGACATTATTTTCTCCCTCCTTTTTCCTTCCTCCTCTATAGTATTTGCCATTGCCATCAGCCTTTTGAACCGCTGGTGAGGGAGACTAGCAATTGAACACTTGTCAACCACGCAGTCAACTCAAGTCAACTGGTCAATAGCCCCACAGAATAATAAGTATTAACACTAACATATTGAAGTGGGGGAGCACATCCCTTCGGATCAGATCAGATTCTCATCTCTCAACATTTAAGCAGTTGTTTTCATGAATTAATTTGCATTTATAGATTTTTATATGTTCTTTTTTCCTTTTAATCTCAAGCATTAGTTATGTTTTCCCTATTTGGTAACTTTCTCTCTTCCCTCTGGCTGTTCCAGGATTATGTCTACATCCAGTAACAGAAACAAAGCTTGTTGTCGATACTTCAAGAGGAGAAACTCTATGTATCAATGTAATGTAATTATCTTTAATGCTGAAGGAATTCAATATTCAAATGGAAGTCATTGCTTGTTTTAAGCTTCAATATCTCATACGCAGTTGACAGAAAGAAGAAAAGAATATATGAAAAATAATTCTTTCTTATATCTTCGTTGAGAGAATACAATCACATACACACACGAGCGCACACACACAAGACTGGGAAGACTCAATTAGGTAAGTACCCTATTGAGGTAACCTATAACAGCTAATTACAACCAATATACAACTGATTCCAACTCAGAATAGTAACTCGTTTTTTTCCCCCGTAGTGGTGATCCGTGATCATGATTTGACTATCCTTAAGGCATGTCTTCTGTGAGCTTGTGTTTGCATTTGTGGTGTTAAAGTGACTGCATGGTCACCTATTCAAATTTCAAAATGTAAAAATGAAAATTTATATGTTTGCTTTTCTATTCTATTATAAGTCTAAACTTATATTTGTGGAAAGTTTTCATTAAGATTCTAATGTTATCATCCCCAAAATGGTTCATGGAGTAATAAATGCTAAAATACTTGGTTATGAAAATTTAGACACATTTTATAATTATTGGCCATTCTTTGGGTGTTATTGAGATATCAATATTTTGAACCTCAGTGGCCCTAGTTTCTTAGGTTAATGATTTTGATGTTACTTTGTAGAGTCACTGCATATGTAGTTCACTTGAATAATTAACTTTTTCCCTTCTATGTTTTGAAGTGCAGTTTGATGTCACATTTCCATCACTTCCGTGTTCTATACTCAGTCTTGATGCAATGGATATCAGTGGAGAGCAACATTTTGATATAGTATGTAGCAGAAGCAAGGAATTCTAACCCTTTTAGCGTTACCACTGACTACGTCTATTGTTTTCTATCCAAAAACAAAGTTTGACTATGTCAGAGTAATTCTAACAACTTTTATTACCTACAAATAGATAGTCAATTAATATTATGTTAATTTTTTTTCCTCCCTACATGCGAAAAGTAAAAATGCACTCTTTATTTATAGAGAGTAATAAAGTCACTTTTTATTTAATGTTATAATATTTTTTATTTTCGTTACATGTATTTTTAAAAGAGAAAAAAAAGTTAAAATAAAATTTAAAATTTTATTTCAATCAAAATAAAAATAAAATATAAGTGTTGGAGTTGCTCTTATGTTTCGAATTGAGTACTTGTGCATGCTAACAAACATGTTTTCACATGAATTTGAATGCATGCTAGTTATTCATTACATTGCAACTTTGTCTGGATGAATATGTGTGTTGAATGAAAGTTTATTTTCTTTTTTATTGAACTTGTAGAGGCATGATATAATCAAGAAGAGAATAGATCCTCATGGCAATGTTATAGAAGTTAAGCAAGATGGAATTGGCAACCCAAAGGTTAGTATAAAAATTTATATTGAAACCCTTGAGAATGTGGAATTAAAAGTTACTTCAAATTGAATCAAGAAACATTCTACCACTTTTGCTAACCGCATATCCTTAAAAAGAAAATTAAAATTATTTTTGTTCAAAAGTTCAGTCTATCCCAAATGAGGGCATGGGTGGCCTACAAATATCAAATCTTACAATTACAAGGGGATGTCATAGATAGTAACCGAGGTATTTTTTGTTTTCATTTTTAAAATGAGATAGTTATTTTCGATTATAAAAAATAAAAAACTGAAAATAACACTTGATTGTTTTTGGTTTTCAATTTTCTCGTATTCGAAAATAATCATTACTGTTTAAAAACGAAAACAGAAAACATTCCAACCAAACATGTTCTAGATATTTGTGTATTCATTCTATGTTGTGTTACTTCTCTGGTTGAATAAATTAAACCACTTTATTTCCTTAAATTTACTTCATTATTTGTAATTCTAATTCGCCAATGTCTTTTCTAGGCACTGTAAGTTTTACTTTATGTTTGTCATTTACATTGCTCTTTTTTTCTGGTTGAAACAGATTGAACAGCCACTTCAAAGACATGGTGGCAGACTTGAACACAATGAAACATATTGTGGTTCGTGTTATGGTGCAGAAGCAGTATGTTTTTGTTTTTTCATCTCAGTTTTCAGCAGTACCCTATATTAATTGTTTTGGGTGGGATGGTCATGCACGTCGGGGTTTATTTGTAGTCAATTCATAGTCTTTTTTTTACCATGCATTAAAAATATTGAAGTTCACCTTCATGTATAAGATTTTTTTTGTTGTGTCCTCTAATGTTGTTTCATTAGAGAAACAACATTATGATTCAAAAGTTACTGAACATTATTGTTAGTTCAGGCATGCTATAAGGTACATGATTATTAAGTATAGCTATTAGATAAAGTTATCTAAGCTGAAATAGAATTAGGGCTGTTTATATCTTCATGCATCAACATTTGCTATTTATAATAATAATATACCTACTTATAAAAAATAATAATAATATATCTTGGACACTTTGAAATCCATAGATTACAGACTTGAAAATTTACTTTTGTCTATGTGTCACCGTATCAGACTTCTTTTTTTTTTTTTCTATTGAACGTCTAAATTTGAATGACAGTTGATGAAGATACATTTTCTCATTTTTGTATGTTGCAGTCAGATGAAGAATGTTGCAACTCCTGTGAAGAAGTACGTGAAGCATATCTAAAAAAAGGTTGGGGGCTGTCAAACCGGATTTGATTGATCAGGTCTCTTCATTAATACCATTATACTTAATTTTTCTTTCTTCTTATTGAAACTCTATATACATATATTATAGAGACCTAAATTAGCACACTAGAAGAGATTGAAAACAGATGCACACATTTGATTTCAAAATGTTGGTTTCTCCATCGTGCTGAGTTTATCACCCGATTTCTTTCGGATATGTTGATGCTCTTAGACTCTTTAGGATTAGGTGACTCCTTGAGTCATCATTGCAATGGACTCTCTAAAATCAGAATATGATGAAAAATAAAGATAAAAGAGTCGTTATCAACCAACTATAAGATGTGATTGTTCTGGTCTATGATTCCAAATAGTTAGGTTTGGAAGGCGCATTACATGTTCAGGGGAGAAACACATATTTTTCGGTATATGCGTAACGTTTTTTGGAAAGCATCAAACTTAGTCGGAGGGGTTATGTAAAATGATCATGGAATAAAAGACTAAACAATCTTGGATAACTTTACATTATCGGATCTCAAGACTTTTGTTTGGAGATTAGGGAGTAACTCGATGCTTGGATAGTAATTTGTTACTCGGATAGTAATGTCATGTCATTTTGATTCTCATATACATACTTGTTTTGTAAAACTCTTGCCGTTTGTTCAGGAAGTTTCAAGGTAAGACAATTTATTACAAAAACTTAACTCATTCAAAAATTTCGATGTATTTATGTTGCTTTGTGTTCTCATGATACAATATTAATTGTCATCATCAAATAAGAGCACGACATTACAGTAAACCTTTGCTAATTCAAAACCCTAATATGAAGACTACTATTTATTCTACGGGTGCTAACTCCGATGGCAAAGTCAATCTATAGGTTGTTGAACCAACTATAGCAACAATTTTAAATGATCCAACAAACCGAGATGAGAGTTTGGATCCCTTGTCAAATCTTGGCGTGGCAAGACTCGTAAGAATACACAATTTTTCACCTAAAATTGTAACGATCGCCACCTCCAATTAGTATAAGACTTTTGTTGACTTTGTGCTGTCAACATCCTCTATTGAATCAATTGAATTAATTCTATGATCTTCTATATAATGTCAGGACCAAACATCACATCTCTCTCGCTTGCACCCAAAACAATGGAAATCGACAAAGTCGTCAATACAAAGCATCATATGGAGTCATATCAATTTATTTTAATAAATGTTGGTATAAGAACTTTACCAACTAAAGGATCATTATAAAAGTATTGTTCAAATTTTACAGGCCAAAGAGAAAATAAATCAAATATTTAGAATTATAGGGTTGAATAAATCATGAGAGTGCACACTAGAATATCCTAGATGTAGATCTTGAACTCGATCTTCATCCCTGATTCTTGGCTGCTGTTCTTAGATTCTGCCGTCATGTGTTCTCTATCTCCTTTTTGTAACCCTAGTACTCTTTTTATATGAAATCCTCTGTCAGGTTACGTGGCTTCTCTCTTTCCTGCATCAAAACTCCAAAAGAAATTTTCAAAAATCATGCCATGTCCTCCGTTCTCCTATTCATGAGGCATCAAAATTCAGAAACCCTAATAATAAAGTATAATGCTGAACTACCATTCTGCCTCTTTTTAAATTACTCCAGATCAATTCTGGGCAAGTCACTTACCATGCTTCCTAAGTTTCGACTACCTCTGGACCAGTCTCGACCAGACAGCTCAACCAGATGTCTTCCTCAGACCATGCAGCTTGACCATTGCGCCGACCAAAGGTCTGCGCACGTAGCATTGATGCGCCACTACATCGACCATAGGTGCATTGACCAGAGGTGTGTCAACCAAAGGCTTCTGTCGACCACTGCAGGCTGTCTCAGCCATGATCCTGGATGCAGATTTTACCATCAAATGCGTTGATTAGAGCCTCTTCCAGCATTTTGACCAGATGAAGTTTTCATTCATTGCATGCATTGACTAACTGGAACTTCTAATGTACAATCCGATCAATCCCAAGGCTTTTTCGTTGACTTTCATGGATCATTAACCCCTTGACTTGCTTTGACAAAAATTGCATCCAAATACGAACAAATTACATAAAATCATAGAAAATACGCATTGGAACTAATAAACCATAATTTACCATGGGGTGAAAATACTCCAAAAAGATATGAAAATTATGCACACAAGAACCATAAAATATGTTTCTGTCAATCAACCTAGCGCAACCTCCTTTATTCCAGTTTAGGACCGGCTGTTTAGGTGAGAATCACTTGCTGAAAACTACTAGGTTTAGTTTTTATCTTCTACAGGCTCAATGTCTTGTAAATATATACACATTATAAATACACCTTGAGTGCTTGAGGATTGAAATTTTTCAAGAAGACAAGATTTGTTGACAAAGCCATGTACTTGAGGTGGAAATTACAATTTAATGTTCTTTGATTCATTCTTTTGTTTTTTCACTTCCTAAATCATGACATATTTTGTCAATTTGCCTTGGTTTTCATTGTACAGTGCAAAAAAAGAGGTTTTCCTACAAAAGATTAAAGATGAACTTGGTGAAGGGTTTTTAATTGTGAATACATGCGTGAATATAAGCACATATTATAATTTATAATACACCTTGAGCAGTTGAGGATCGAAATTTTTGATGAAGACAAGATTTGTTCATTTTGTTGATGAAGTCTTTTACTTGAGTTGGAAATTAGAATTTAATGTTCTTTGATTCATGCCTCTGCTTTTGTGATGCCCAAATCATGACAATTTTCCTCAACTTTGCCATTGTTTTCTTTGCACAGTGCAAAAGAGAGGGTTTTCTACAAAAGATTAAAGATGAAATGGGTGAAGGATGCAATATTCATGGATTCTTGGAAATTGACAAGGTCGCTGGCAATTTCCATTTTGCTCCAGGGAAAAGTTTTCAGCAATCAAATGTTCATGTTCATGACTTGCTGTCATTTGAAAAGGACAGTTTCAATGTAATACATCAGAATACTTATGAGCTCTATAATAATGTTGTACCCTCATAAAGATGAAATGATATCCTGAACTCTTTTTTTTGTAACTGTGAGAACTCTTCCTTCTTTAAGTTCCTTTTTTTTCTGCCGTGTTGATGAAATGACCTAACAATTGACTATATGCGATACAGATTAGTCACAAGATTAATAGATTAACTTTTGGAGACTATTTCCCTGGTGTTGTGAATCCTCTTGATGGGTAATATCTTGCTTCTCGATTTTGCAATCTGATATTGGATCCCTTTCCTTTTCCATTTCTCTCTCTACGTATCTCACCATAGTTCCTTTAACACAGTGTGCAATGGACACAAGAATCACCGATTGGGATGTACCAGTATTTTATCAAGGTTTGTATTCTAGAGGAATGCCTCCTTGTTATATATATATATATATATATATATATATATATATTAAGGCGGGGCTGAGTCACACATCCCTTTACTTTTCTGTCATCGCTGCATCATTCTGCTCAATATTTCTGCCTTATAGGATCATTAACTTCAACTTTTAATACTTGAAACAATGCCCATGCTGTGAGTAGGATTGAAACAATACTTGGTGCTGGTTGCTTTCGTCCCTTTTTTGGATAATTTTTAGGCTACCCACCTGGGGCAGTCCTCTTTGCCGATTACCTAGGTGATCTTATTGTTAGCCCTCCTCTTAGCCATACCCTGGTGTCAGTGGGATTGAAGGATAGGTTTACCTTATTACATTTTTGTGTTTTTGCTTTTGGAAACGTTTTAGGCCACACAACTGGGGGCTGCCCCCTCCCAATCCCTTGTGGGATTCAATCTCAGGATCTCTTACCCGCTAGCCAGCTGACACACCACGCGGTTATCTTTGGTGCAAGATAGAATGAAAAACATCAAGTTTTTATTTTTCCTTTTGTTTTGCTTGACCAATTTTTTTCAGGCACACACAGCATGGGGAAAAAAATGTATCAATAACCAAATGAGTTTGATGCTGAAATTCCTATTCATTTCGCAGGTTGTTCCTACCGTGTATACAGATGTTAATGGTCATAGTATCCAGTCAAATCAGGTGCCGAGTAGCACAAGTTGCATTTTGATGTTTATCTTTTTCTTTGCCATCAAATGCACATTATCATGATTGGGAGTCAATTCTATGCAGTTCTCTGTAACTGAGCATTTTACAGGCGTAGACTTTGATCGTGTTCAGACACTTCCTGGAGTTTTCTTCTTTTATGATCTTTCTCCAATCAAGGTCTGAATCTATGCATTATATATGTAAAATGCTGGCAATATTTTGGTAAAAAGCCTATTTAGTGTACATCAATCGCCGTATTCAGATATTAATTTTCTTTGTTTTCCACGACTATTGTTTTCTTTCCCTGTTGTACTTAGTACTTTTCATACGATATGAACTCTATGCCATTTTCTTTGCAATTCAATCTAATGAGCATTCTATATGATTGTTTGAGGCAGGTGACGTTCACAGAACACACATCATTCTTACACTTCCTGACAAATGTTTGTGCTATAGTTGGAGGTAGTTTTCTTTTACTTTTCTGAATCCCTGAAAGCATGTTATCTTGCAAGTTGCTTTGATCAATTAATGAGTTAAACCAACAATCATTTTGCTGGCTTCTTCTGCAAACAAACTAGGCTCGTTGCTCCTTGTCCTCCAATTTTGAGGCAAATCTTTTTTGCTACTTGTTTGTTGTGTTTTGTTCACCTGTGTTAGGGCTATAAAAGTGAAAAGACAGCTATTTTGATTGTCCTTTTAGGCGTAAGGCTCCTCGTATTATGATAGTGCCTTAGTTTTCAATATTATTGATTGGGTGTATATCAGGTGATTAATAACAGTACAGCAATTGTGAACAGGGGTGTTCAGTATTTCTGGAATAGTTGATTCATTTGTGTATCATGGTCGGAGGGCAATTAAAAAGAAGATGGAAATTGGGAAATTTAGTTGATGAATGGATGAACACATACATTGCATATATACTGCTTGCTGCCTTGTTCTCCTTTATTGGACGTAATATCATAATCTTTGAAAGCGGCAAACAAGAGGTTGGACTTTCCATGGACCATGGATGAGATGAGGATTGTCCGGCATTTTACCTTTTCTGTGTGACAACTGACAACAGAGTTTTCGTCACAAACTCTTTTTCTCACTAGATTTGTAATTGAACCCTTGATTATAATATTCTGGACATGTGAGTGGGGGTTTTTCTCGGTACCAGAATTACGCAAATCGATTATACTAGACTTTTTTTTTTTTTTTTGCTTTTCAAAGTACTTGCTTTTCATGAAGGAAACATTAACAAAAGGTGAGTCTCACCTTATATATATATATATACATATATATATATATAAAGTAATTTTAACACACTATATATTATTTACATGTAGACATTAAAATTTTATTTTTTTTCCTCCAATACTCTTTAAATGACTCTTCGCATTTGAAAATTGTTACAGTGACTTTTCACATTTGAAGAGTCACTGTTTATTATCTAATATTATTTTATTATTATTTGTTTTTCTCTTTCCTTTCTTGTCCGAATATGCCCAAATTGTACACCACGTCGTCGCCCATGCTCGTGCAACCTCAAATCGTCGCCGCTGCACCTACCCTCCCCAATGATGACCCTGTCGCACCTACCCTCTCCGATGAAGACCCTGCCGCCCATGGCCATGCTCGCTTCGATCGGCCTTTCTGTGTCTGGCGTAAGCAACCCACCAACCGGCTCGCCCAAGCACAAATCGTTGCTGCTGCACTTACCCTCCCTGATGACGACCCCGCCGCACCTATCCTCTCTGATGAAGACCCCGCCGCCCATGCCTGCTCCGATCGGCCTTTCTGCGTCTAGCGAAGACCCCACTGCCCACAACGCCCAAGGTAGCCCTAACGTAAGGCCATTTACCATTTTAAAATAATATATTAATAAAAATATAAGTAAATTAAAGAATAGTGTTGGAGTTGATGGCGTAAAATAGCTCTCTATATTTATAAAAGTCTTTACATGTGAATAAAATATACAGATTAGTGTTGTAGTTGCTCTAATGACGATAAGTAGTGCATGGCAATAGTAGGGGTGAGAAAATGATTTATAAAGGCCATCGTAGCTGTGATGGCGCTAATTTGGTTGGTTTAGACTTTAGAGCAAAAATTTTTAATCTTTTTTTTTAAATTTTATAAATTTAAATTAATTTTTACTTTTCTATATAAATATATATTATAATAAATTTTTTAAATTACTTTTTATATGATTAAAATTATATTTTATAATATTTTTATTTAAATATTATGAAAATAAAAAATGTAAAGAAAGTTTTTTATATATAATTTAATAATTATAAAAAGTGAATTTATTTTTAAATATATTTAAAAATACTATATAAATCTTAAAAAAAAGTTAAATATAAGATATTTATTGTGAAAATAATTTATGATTTTTTAATTTTTTTTTAAATATAAGAAAATAATTTTTTATAAGAAATTTTCTACTATGCTCTTAATGGTAAGTGGTGGGTTAAAGGTCTCTTTGTAAATGAATCAAAGGGAGGTGAGTAATAAATGAGAAATTGAACACTATTCTTAAATTATGGTATTTATGAATTATGCTTAAATGTTATTAAGGTGATATAATTATAAAATTTTTAAAATAAATTTTAAACTTGTATACTTTTAATAATAATTAAATTGTATGGTTATTAAATTATATCTTAATATATATTTATTAAAAATAATTTTTATATATAATAATAAATTTATTAATTATATATAAATTTTTATTCATATTATTATATTGTAAATATGTTTATAAATGATATTATTTTTTAATAGACATAAATAATTTTTTATTGAACGATAACTTGATGGTGAATATTTAATTTGTTTTCTAGTAAACTATTTTCTTTTTTCTTTTTTTGCCTGCTCTCGTGTGAACGTCTATATGTACCTTTTCCATTTATCCACTTTTACAATGCAGCCTAGAGGTTTGAAGGAGAATGAGGACCTTGTCTCGTTAGGGGACAGTGGACGTGAGTCTCGTGATCCCTTTTTGTTTTTGGAAGTGTATATATTATCATGCGGTCTAATTTTGAAAAATATAAAAACATTTAGTTGGTTTGATTTTTCATAAGTGAACTCCATTTATAGTGGCGCATAGCGAAAGAGAATTCGCCATAAACATTAAACACAGGAATCCAACAGCCAAAATTTTAAAAAATTGCTCTAGATTTGTCGTGACACATGTACTGTATAAAAATAAAATATCTTTGCAAAAATCATGTTTAATATAATATAATATCATCGAATTGTTGAAAATGTAATTCATGTAATTGTATGTTAAATTAAAATATTTGTGCCTACCAAAGCGTATTAGTCAATAAATGAACAGATATGTACGAAGCAGACTATTTATTTTTTTATTATTTAATAAACTATTTTTTTGATAATATTTTTTAAAAGATTCATTATTTTAGTTTATTTATTTTTAGAAAATTTGTTAAGTTGGGAATAATTTAAAATTGTTTGAGAAATAAAAAAAAGTAGAGAAATTTATTCATTACAAATATTATAATACATTCCGAATAAAGCATTCATCAAATGGCTTTGACTAGCACTATAAACGTCTATGATGCAATTAGATTTGGGTTTAGGAACCAAACTTGGTAACAATTTCACTCTACCCGCACCACATTGCGAATAATGTTGTTCAAATTGGTTGACCACATACCTTAATTTATTGAAATATAAATATGGTGATTTATCAAAATAATTAAATTAGGAGATGTTGAATTTTTTTAAATATCCGCGTATTTTAAATTTTTAAGTACATACAAAAAGGTATATCTGGTTACATTAAAATAAACTATATCGAAAACAAAAATTAGGATGCCTTTGCTTGTGATCCTTAAACTAGTAGTCCTTGTCCCATGGGACAGATTCAGCTGGTAAAACGGAAACACCAGTTTTGAGTGAGTACCAAGTTCGTGTTAGTGGTAGACACTAGAACTCCAAATTAACATTGGTGTTGATTTTGCTATTTCAGTATTTTTTTTAAATATTATTTTAAAATTAAAATATTTATGTATTTAACGTTTGATTTTTACACAAGTTTAATTTATATAATTTTTAAAATTAATTTAACTTTTACTTTTTTTAATTAGAAGTCCATGCACAGAGTTCTGCTTCTCCCGCCTCGTTCACTTTAGTAAAAAAAAAAAAAAAAAACAAAAAGGTCATGAGTTGCGTAGAAGAGAAGGAAAAGGTAGAAAAACTTGGTCCACATGAGGGACTTGAGGGTGGCTTTCCACCACAAAGGGCAGGGCTATGCCCTTTTGCTTACATGCAGACAAACTTTTGATGTCATTTTTTTGCGAGATGCGTGCCCTTTGTATTTATCTTAGCTGTCTACAGTAATATTATATTATATATATATATATATATAACTGTTTTTCTCACCATCACTTTTCTTTTGCACTTCTCCCTCCCCCACCAACTAACTCATTTTCACCCATACACACATTACATTCCAATTTAAAATCCACACATTCACCATACAAACCTCTTGTTGCAATTGGTCAACGAGGAAAATAAAAAGCCTTTTAATTGGTGGGAAAAAGAAATGTCACTCGTATGAGGGGGAGTAGGATTAATTTGTTTATTATTATTATTCAAATTGCTAACCCGAAAAACAAGCAAGCAAGCAAGCATATCACTAGAAGAAAACTATGTGCATGAGCAGTTAGTTAACATAGGGAACAACAATTCCCTCCATTTTTCCTTCCCTTTGGTCATTATTGTCTAGATTGGCCATTGTGTGCTTCACAAACGAGAACGCTTTAGTTCCAAAAAGAGGGGGCTCAGGGCACATGAAACCGAACACAGTGACTTCATATCAACCCTGCAGCCACTTACTACTTTCTCATCATCTCGTGCACAAAAGCAGTCACCAAACCAACAATAATTAATACCAAAGAAAACTCAATATATACATATATACATATTCAAATTGCATTGATTGCTTACAAATTCAAATTGCATGACAAATCGACACATCCCCTTGGCAGGACAAGACAAACAATGACATAATACACAAACAAATGGCCAGTGGCAACCTCCCCAGAAACAAAACAAAGAAACCAAAAACATACGACAAATAAAACGACACAAGGTGCACCATAAGATTTACATTCACAGTCCACAGAAGGCAACTGAAACCTAAAAACCCATACCCCAAAAACACGCCTCTTTGGATGAAAGCTTTAGCCCTGCAATTTCTTTAAAAACTCCATTGCAGTTGGGTTTCTGCTCCGCTACTACTACTAATCACACCTACCATATCTACTACCAATGAGAAGACATGAAAAACAATATAAAAACAAAAAAATGCTTTAATTGTTGTCCAGGTGATTATACAGCTGCCCCCAGTCTATCTCGTACGATGGATGCTTCTGCAACGCGAAATTCGACAAACAATCAACCGCCGACCCCGGCTCCTCCGACTCCGAAAACCTCAGATCCGACAACAGCGAAGACTCCGCGGATCCCTCGCTCCCCGACATCGCCAATGATTCTGATGAGTCCTCTGCCGGGGGCGCCGACGCCACCGAGGTGGAGGCGACAGCCGCCGTGGATTTCGCCGCCGCGGATCCCTCGCTCTCCGACAATAACTCCGAAGCCTCCTGTGCCGCTGCCTTGGATTTCGACGGAGAACGGCCCTTCACTTTGGGCTTGCCGGACTCGGCGAGGCTCTTGCAGATGTCCTGGAGCTTAGCGTCGACGGCGGACGGTAGGGGGCGGAACTCGCCGCCGCCGAAGTCTCCGCCGACGACGACGGTGGAGCCACGGTGGCGGAGGTTGGGGAAGTTGAGGCGCGCGAAATCGCCGCGGAGCCGGAAGGCGGCCTTGTCGTACGCCAGAGCGGCTTCCTCGGCGGTGTCGAAGGTGCCGAGCCAGAGGCGCATGCGGTTCCTGGGGAGGCGGATCTCCGCCACCCACTTACCCCAGTGCCTCTGCCGCACGCCACGGTACAGCTTCGCCGGCTTCGGCGGCGGCGGCGGCGACACAGAGGCGCAGGCCGCCCTCTTCATGGGCACGATCTTGGGCCCCAAGAAACAAAGCCCATGGGCCTGGCTCAGGTTTTGAATTTGGACTCGGCTTTGTTGCTGATGCTGCTGCTGCTGGTGGAGGATCTGGACCTGGGCCTGAATCTCCTGGATCTGGGCCGGGGTGAGATCTTTCAAACCGATTGGGCCTCTCTGCTGGCGGAGGAGATGAGAGACACCGGTACTGATGCTGCAGCCGCCGCTGGTGGTGGTAGTGGTAGAAGCAGCAGCTTCCGGGAAAGTGGTGTAACCGTAGAAACCGGAGGGAGTGGAAGGAGCAGAGGAACCGTAGAAACTGGAGGGAGTGGGAGGGGATGGAGGAGCACTTTTGATAAAAGGTTCAAGTGCTTCCATGAGCTCGCCGCCGCCGCCGCCGCCGCCGCCTCCCCCTCCACCTCCTTGATGAAAGCCTCTGCTACTACTCTGCAGATCAACCTTACTACTACTGCTAGTAGCCGCCATGTTTTCCACCAACCCAATTCTTTTCATAAATTAATAAACAAAAATAATTTTAAAAATTATTCCCAAAAGAACTAAACAACAACCCGTTTCTTATCAAAATTAAAGAAACCAGGCTATATATATAAATATATATATGCAGATAAGAAGTCAAATCTAGAGGGACCAAAAATAAACCCTCTGATTTAAAATTTTAACCAGAATAAGAATGAAGGAAAGATCCCCAAAAAATTATTAAAAAAAAAAGTTTGAGGAATCCAAATATTAAAAAAAAAAAAAAGACTGGATCTCTATTCTGAAAACACCTGACTTTCGAGAGAAAATGGTTTTGAATGATCAAACAAACAGGGCCCCTGAAAGAATCGAAACCCTGAAAGGCAGATGATTAACAGAAAGGGATTCAGAGGAGCGGGGATTCGAGAAGGGGGGAGAGAGAGAGAGAGAGAGATGAAGACTGGTACCAAAATACAAAACTACTATGAACACAAAAAAAAAAAAAAAAAATCTTTTTTTCAACAATTTTTATTTTTATTTTTTGGGGCTCTCAATTGTGTTTGCCTCACCGCACTCTGCTTTTTTCGCAGCTGCACACTCCCCCCCTTATATAACACTCCCGACAGGCCTTTTTTTTTTTTTTTTCCTTACCTTCTTTAATTAAATTTAATTCCGCTCCTTCATCATCCATTGCGTCGTCGTACCATATTCATTTAATCAGCCACTAGTGTGCCGACGCGTGTACTCGGTTTTTCCTCTTCCACGGCCACGTGTCCGTCGCTGACCCGCTACCGCGGGTGAAACCATGTAGATGCCACTTGTTTTCTGGTAGTTGCTGTCTGGCGAGTAGGCGAGTAGCAGCAACCTTCCTTCCTGATCCTCCTCGAACTGTTTTGTTTTTTTGTTTTTTGTTTTTTTGTTTTTTTGTTTTTGTTTTTTTGATTTTGGGTTGCTGCCAATTTCTTTGTAGGCAAGGCGGGCGTTCACACACTGGTGACTGGTGTGTGGCGGTTTTTGATCCCTGCTTTGTCTTGGTGTGTCGGCATGCTCCTTGAAAATCGGTCGTAAATAAATTAATTGGGCGGATAATTAGGGATGATGGCAGATTTAAAAGGGTTTCAGGCATGATTAAGTTAGACGACGTAAATTGATTTAACTACTTTTTAATGCAAATGTCTATCGCCCATCGTATCTGGACATAAATGTCCTCCGAAAAGACATTTGTCAGTTTTATTTTATTTTTTATAATAGTAATAAATCTACAAATAAATTACTAATTATTATTAATTCTGTTTCATCATTTCATACAAAACATACATTTAAAATCTCCTGCTCAAAGTTTTAGATAAAATTACTAATATATTAAAGATAAAAACAATTATTTTAATTTTAAAATACGTATAATATTATTTTATTATTATTAAACATAATAATAATAAAAATTGTACAATCAACTTGCGACTAGACGATCATAATTTTTTTTTATATCTCCCTTCCAATGATATAACATATTGGCATGTTATCACGATTTATATAACTATGCTTGTATATGATATTAATAAAATAATATATAAAACATGTATTCGTATTGCTTTTTAATTAATAATTTATTGTCAAATTAATTGATAACAACAATAATAAATACTTTATATGTATTTATTACTAATCATTTGTACTTATTTGCTTTAAATGTTATTTTTGGTCTTTATTTTTTATGAAATTATTAATTTAATTTCCTTTGAAGTTTTTTCATTATTATTTAGGATTCCAATATGTAGTAACTTCACTAACTTGCGTTTTTAAAAAATTTCTTATATCTATCACATAGGAAACAATATTATCTCAAAGACTACACATTTGCGTTTTCAATATTCATTTTTTGATAGTTCCTCAATTGATGATAAATTCCTAACAAAAGTAGTTACTCCTACAATAGTTATGACAATATACTAGAGTTTATAACTGACAATATAATTTTTTTAGTTTAGTTTTAGAATTGTATATTAATGATTTATCATAAAATTGATTTTTGAGGTCAACAAGATTTTGATACATACAAAGGTTTTTCTTAATATAGATTTTCAAAAGTACAGATATCATGTTGGATTAGGAACGTACTATTACTTTAAACAATTAATGGTTTAGTTGTGATAATTTTAAAATCAACACCTATACAATGAAAGGGGCAACCAAAATACATTGTGACCTATGAGGGAGGAGGAGATATACACAACCGCACTATCTAGCAGAGAAACAATCAATTAATGGTAAGAATTTTTTTTAAAAAAAAGGTAATAGTTCATTTAAATTGCAAAGTATATCATGATCTCCAGATGGCGTTGGTGTTGAGTGTGGAATAAAAGTATTTTATGATTGTCATATTCATAAATTTGTAAAAGATTTAGATGGCCATGAGTATGTTTAAAGGCTAAACTTAATTGAAAACTATTTGTAGTTAATATCTTAAATAATGTCCCTTCGTAAAAATTTGAATGAGAAAACCTTTCGTTCCTTCTCATGAAACATTAAGGGCACTTATTCCAAATTATAACATTAGGGATCATCATCTCATTACATAGTATTAGTGTTAGGGGCCATCATCCTGTGCCATTAAGCATTACGGATTATTATCTCAAATCTTGCAATCATATCTCAAAATCATATTAACTTATATCATACAACATACTAATAAAGCCTTTACTAGTTTCATCACAACAATGGTAGTGGTCAAACTACGTGATAATAAAAATGTTAAATGGGCCCTGGCACATAGACTAGATGTAGGCCCGCATTTTTTTTTTAGCAGCCTTTAAAGTCGATCCAATTCAAATCTGATCAAAATGGACTATGGACTGCATACCAATAATTTTTATTTAATTTTAATTATTTTTAATTTTTTTTTGAGTTTATTTTATTAAAAAATTACATATGATATTAATATTTTATAAGTTTGATCATCTTCATAATTATTTGCATGTCGCGTTTGATTAGTGAAAATTAAAATTATTTTTTCCTGGGGAAATAAGATATTTAAAGTAAAAGAATTATTTTTTAAAAAAAGAAAAATTCCAAATAGACTAACACACAAGTTTGGGCCAGCCAGATTTTTGTAGCTCATTTATAAACGGGCCTAAACATGCTCAACGTTTAGGTTAACTTTGACAAGCTCACCAATTCAATAACCCTTTCGTGATAAACATTGAAATTGTTATTTTCATTAGGTTGGTCAAGATCTAACTATGACCGCCAACCGTTTTCATTGTCGTGTAATCTAAAATTAGCCTACTTTCAACCATTCAAATACTAAAAACCTTTTTAGGGACAATATCAGTCAATACATGATATACATAACACAATTTTTTAGGTATTTAATCTAAATCAACAAATGCTCACATTTCAGATCAAGCTATTTGTTTTCTAGGATTTTACATTTAATTAACAATCATGCAACTGTTTTCATCAATCCTATCATGTAAATAAGTATAATCACCCACTTGGAACTCTAGAATTCAATCAAATCATCAAAATTTTCAAAAATTCTTTGATTCTTCCACACAAAGCCTCTTTCTCCTCTTTTCTCTCCTAGGTTTCATGTTTTTGTTTGAAATGTGAAGCTAGACCTCCAAAACATGCCCCATTATCTTATATTAACCTTATATTTTATTATTTCCATTAAAATTATTATTATATTATTATTTAACTTCTTTAACTCAAATTGCTCACCTAAAAGCACAAAAGATGCCTATAAGACTTCAAACGAAAAAGCAAATCCAGTTATAACCAAAATGATTATATTATTAGCTACATTACCATTATGATATTCTTGATATTAATTTGAAACTATACTATATCAAATATCCTTTCATACACAATGGTTCAATGGCAATCAGACCCCCCTCTCCCAAGCAGAGTAGACGAAGTTGTTTATTTGTTACACGAGTTGAATCAAAATATTCAAAAACAAATAATAAATAACTTTTAGATATCGTTGATCAAAATAAATGGCTAGTTCAAGCCTCTATATACGACATTGAGCAAAATGGTTGACCTTCCACCGGAGAAGAATAAAGCATGTGAAAACCAATTTTGGGAGGAAAAAACCAATTCGAAGGGTAATGGAGAAAAAAAGGAATTCATTTTGTTACTCAATTGCATCCTGAATTCCTGATCCATATATTCAATAATTACTTTATTTATTCTGTATATATTTCTCATACTATTAATGTTCCTGATGGCAATCAATGGTTTTTTATATAATAATTGCTTAAATTTATAGGGCAAAGCTTTTTGCTACCATATCTTAATGGACCTCTGTAATGAGATTACCAATAATAACGGCTAGTATAATTTTTTTCTAAGGTTGGGTTATCGGTCCAGCTCCTATTTAATTTTTTTCAATGGACTATGGTTAGTAAAAAATTTGATAAATGCAATGCATTTGGCAGTTGTCATAAAACTTTAAGGTATAATGTTGCACTTCATGTATTGAATACGAGTAATTTTTTTTTATACTCATCCACCATTGAGGTCCCTATACTAAAAGTATCAAAAAAACTATTAGTATTAATGACAATCATTTTATGCAAAAAAAAAAAGTATACCTCATTTCTTGTCCTGAATATATTATTTTATAGTTGTTGCAATATAACTGAAACGGGGCCAACAAATCAATGCATACATAGTTAAAATGTTATTTTTTATATCATATCTTATCGGTTTATTTTATAATAGAAATTATTATTAGATACATATTAAGGTGTAGCTTTTAAATATAAATTTTAATTTTTTATTTGAATTGATAAAATAATAGTCATATTAGTAATTTCAATATTAATATATATATATATGTATTATTAATTATTTATTAAGTATAAAAAAAAAAAGAGAGAGCAGTGCAGCCAAATAATTATTTTACATAAAATTCAAAATAACTATTTCATATTCAATATTAATATTATTAACTAAAATAGTATTAAAAATATTTTTTTATTTTTGTTATTAACAAACAAAAAATATTAATATTTATAAATTAGTATTCATTATTTAATCCGTCACTTTCATCGTGCCTTTTAAAAAACAACACTCATTAATTTGTCATCATGATTGTCCATTGTCCATACTCCATAACACTATCCGATGAGGGTCTCTGCCTCAACGGTTATGAAACTTCGGAATCAAAGTGGTAAATATAAAATATTATTAAAATAAATATGCTTTTTCAAAAATATATTTAAAAATTTCCAGGTATTTAAATATATTTAAGAATCCTTTAACCAAATATTGTTCACTTTTTTTCCCCTGCCCATGTGGATGTTCAAGTTGATTCGGAAGCCACACAAATTCTACATAAATTAATATTGGGTACCAATAATTTAAAATTTTAAACATGACTGTGATACGACTTATTCGTCTTTACAATATATATAATATATATATATATATATATATATATATATATATATATATAAAGCATTTTAAGCCCAGCTGTGCCATCACGTGCAAAGCCAAAATCTACTTGCCTCGTTGAAAAAGCATTTAAATGCGCAATATTTTGTTTAAAATTTATGGAAATGAAGCCCCTGAAAGCGTTATTTTCCTTCCCTAAATAAAGAACCTAGCATATTTTTTAAAGTAAAAATTAATTTTACCTTTTAAAAAACGCTCACATGCATGTGCTATAAGAATACCATGGACTTACCATACATTAGCCAATAGAAAATTAAATGTTTAACGTATGGAAAAAAAATATCTCTAGTGGGTTTAATAATAGAGTAATATTAGATATAGATACAATAAATACTTCTATTATCTTTAGTGGGTTTAATAATAGAGTAATGTTAAATTAATCACAATTTTTTTTACACGATGAATATATTTTTCTTAAATTATATATATGGTATATAATTTATTACAAATCACCTAATATCTTTTTAATAAAAATAAAACATATTGTTATCTTGGACAACCCTATCAATATCATCGGTCTTGTGTTAATTTAGATGATCAGTTGTTAACTACCGCAAATAAAAACACTGCAACCTATAGATCCACTGAGGCACTATGGTGTGTGTGTGTGTGTCCACAGCTTTTCAAACCCACGGTGGCATTGACCGAAAAGCAGGACCACCCCGACCAAGAATGAGTCCTCTTGGCCAGCTAGAAGAGATGGGACAGTCCTACTATAAATAACAGTAGCATATATCATAATGTCTAACTTCTCGATTAGGTTGCTCTGTTCAATATTTATTACAATCATGGAGTCAATGATAATAAAATAATTGTACGACTATTTGGGGATGATGGAAATTTTAAAATGGGAAAATGATTAAATAATTGGAATGGGGCAAACCAAAAAAGTAAACGAATAGTTTACAAAACGGGTTGCCTTCCTTTATTGTTAAGGTAACACGGAGGAACCTTCGTGGAAAGAAAGAACACACTTTTTAGATTCTCCCGATCCATTTAACCTTTACCCACAGATGTGAAATAACATTTAATCAAACGTCATGACTCCACCAATTTTCATGCGCGCCAAATTGCATTTTATACATACTTTTCACGAACTTGCGACTTGTTAGTATTATATTAGTTGGTAAAAACCTATCATATTAAGAAATTTACACAAAAATAACTTATATATATATGGTCCATATCAATAATGTCACGCCTAACATATATATAGAATTCAGATTGATGTCATTAAATTTTATTAATCTCCTAAGCTCTGCTTGGCAAAGGGTAGAAAATATGTGAATGAATTTGAGGTGGAAAATATATGGAAAGAAAATATGTAAAAAAAAAAGAAGTGAAAAATTTGATTGGTTGGTTAGGGTGGAAAAAATATATTTTATAATTTGATAGAAAGTAGAATTTTTTTTAAAAAATAAAATTAGTTTAGAAAATATTTTATAATATTTTAAAAACCTTATATTTTATAATTTAATATAAAAATCAATTAACTTTAATGTTAAACAAATTAAAGTTAATGAAAATAAATGATAAATTATGAATAGCGAAGTTTTTCATAGATTTAGCAATTAATTCCATAATAATTTTCATGCATTTACAACAATTTTCTTATCATCATCACTTGAAGAAAATCATTTTCACCTATTTTCCATACTTGAAAAGCACAAGGCTAAAGATTATAAATTTAATTTGTGGAACATGTCTTCTATAAATAAATACTTTTAAATCATAAGTACCATCTCGACATTCCTAATTGTTATGTCACATACTCTTCACTCTACCTCTTGATTATTTCATGACAAAATGATGATGCTTGATAAGTTAAGTGTTTGATATCCATCTTAATATCTCAATCAAACAATACAAAAAATATAATTGAGCATAAGTTCAAATATTATAAGTTTGAGTAATCGATAATTAACATGGTATATTGAGCGGTAAATTAATTGATAAGTTCAATGATTAATATTTTGCTCAGTAAGTTTAAATACACAATAAGAGACTAGTCTATTCAACTACTATTAGCTATATGATCCGTTTAAGTCATCGAGCATTAACTGTCTTCTATTGATGCATGATCCGGATGAAACCTGACTCGAGATTATCGCATCGAGCATGGTGTAGGGTCTGCAGGATAACCGTTGAGAGCATTTAGTGAAAAAAAAAAAACATTTCACTTCCCCTGCTGTGTAAGTAACTCCTCGTCCTCACTTTGCTATTCATGAATTAAAATATTTAATAAACTACAATAAAAGGAGGACATATTTAACTTTGAATCACACTCCAAAACGGTTTCAGTTTTCTTACATTGATCGAGTTAGGTTTGTTTTCGTCTAACCAAAGATCATATTTTGTCGATTTCTGAATTTATTATAATATAAGGAAGCTTAATTCGGTTTTACATCTCAAAAATAAAACAATATAGTGTGGCTTCTTCACTAGGTTTCGTTTAAATTAAATGTCACGTCATTAATTAATACTCCTCACATAGTCATTACAATCGTCAATCAAAAGATGACCACGATGTTATAGTTTACGTCAAGAGTATTGGATCTAAGCTAGGCCATATGCATGATGCATATATATAGTCTAGGAATAAGTAACTCCATTCGAATATGTACTCTCTTTGCGTATTTCATGGTTGTTTTTTTTTAATTTTGGCAACTTGAACCCAGTTTGGGTGTTAACATAAATCTATTAATTCCAATCCTACACACAATCAATTCAAAGCTTATTCGTGGTATATAGGCGTGTTGAGTTCAATGTCTTCATCCACCACGTACGTCGCTCTTTCTGCTCCTGCAAGTCAGCCTCACGTACGTACGTACATTGCGATGAAGATTTTTTTTTAAATTTTGGAAGGATGCGATTAATAGATCTTGTTACCCTCACAATTAATGTGTTATTATTTATTTTACCTAATAATAAAATGGATAAAAAGCTGCGACCGCAATTTTGAACGCACGCCATTTAAACAATCACTCTATATCAAATCTACTTTCTATAATATATAATATATAATATAATAGAGAGAATTAAACAATTCGAATGC